>CM053792.1:307637861-308037861 GCA_028749045.1 Cupressus sempervirens | reverse complement strand
TATGAATTTATAATAAATATGATGAAGTTTATACATGGTTAAAATTGAGATAATTTAATAATAATAACAAATTTTATTATATTTTATTATTATTTAATATTTGTAGGTTGTTCTCGATGTTTATAGGTTAATATTAATATTAACATTATAATAATCATATTCACTAATTATCACCATTCAAGAGACTATTCACTTTGCTAGTCTTAATAAGGAAGCCTGTATGCTCATGAAACTGGATATCCAAAAAGCATATGATATGGTTGATTAGAGGTTCCTATGCAAGACGCTAGAAGCTTTTCGATTCTCTCATCAATGGATCAATTTAATTTTCAAATTTGTCTCTTCTCCTAAAATCTTTGTTCTTATCAATGGTACACCAGAAGGGTTCTTTGATGTATCGAGGGGCATCATGCAGGGGGACCCTTTATCCCCTTCTCTTTTCATCATCATGGCAGAAGCCTTTGGAAGAATAGTGACAGATGCATATAATAACCAGAGAATCTTGGGTATTATTATCACTAAGAATATGCCTAATATAACCCATCAGTAGATTGCTAATGACACTATTCTTCCCGGCAAGAGTATAGTCTCAAAAGCCCGCTCTCTCAAAAACATTATAAACACATACATGGAAGCCTCAAGACAGAAGGTTAAAGAATGTAAACCTAAATTTTTCTTCTTAAACACTAAACTAGAAATGAAACAATGAATCTACAAAATAATGGGTTTCAAGAAAGGATCCTTCCCTTGCAAATATCTAGGTATAGCCCTAGAGAATGGATTAAAATCAAGAAAGGTTTGGAATGATACCCTAGAAAAATTGGACTCTAAGCTTTGTTCTTAGAAGGATAGATGGCTCACAAAGGCTAGAAAATGCATCAGGATCTGTGCCATCCTTTTAGCCATTCCAATTTACCCTCTTTCATGTCTTCCTCTCTCTAAGCAAACTCTTAAAAAATTTGAAGCCAAAATGAGAAATTTTCTTTGGAAGGATCAAGACAATGATAATAAATTGGCTCTCATCAAGTGGGAGAGCATTTGTAAACCCAAGGCTTTAGGAGGCCTAGGAATTAAAAACTTACTATGGCAAAATGAAACCCTAGGGGGAAAGCTTATATGGTGACTATACAACAAAAGTAATTGTGAATGGGCTAAGATTCTCTATAATAAATACCTAATTGTGGATGACCCACTTTCAATCTTTAGAATTATCTCTCTTCCTAAAGGCTCAAAATGTTGGAACTTTATAATTAAATGTCATAAGTTAATCTGTAAACTCCTAACTTGGGATGTTGGGTCAGGTGATGAGGCCTTATTCTGGGAAGATTCCTGGGAAGGTAAACCCCCTCTTTCTTCTTACAAGGTTCCTTTGACTCTCAAAAATAGATTAACTGAGCCATGGGGAGAGAAAGTCTAGGATTATAAAACTTGGATGGACTCAGAAGGTTCCCTAGTATCGAAGTGGAAATCTCTCTGAGGTTTAGGTTTTGATGATGAGTCAACTAATTATTTTGAGAAGATTTTGAAAGATAGGGTTCTCAAATAGTCTAAAAAAAGAGACACTTTAATTTGGTTTGAATCTAATGATGGGAAATATAATTTCAAAAGTGGTTATAAGGCCATTCTAGAAGCTAATAGACCAAAATTAGTGGATATCCCATTAAAGCTCTGCTAGGACTCCTCTTGCCTTCCTAAAGCTGGATTCTTTCTCTGGCTTGCTATACAAAATAGGATTCTAACAATGGACAGACTAAACATTTTTGGTATCCAGGGCCCCTCTAGATGGGTACTTTGTCAACAAAACATTGAAAACATGGATCACCTATTGTTTCTCTTCCCTTATTCCCAAATTAGGTGGGAGTGGCTCAGGTAGATGTTGGGATGGTCTTGCCCCTTCCTAAAATCTTTGATTGATCCTGCTTTTGGGATGGCCCTCGAACATTGTCAAAGGTGTTTATAGTAAACTTTGGAATATTTACCCTTCTATCCTAGTTTGGGAAATTTGGAAGGAAAGTAACCATCATATCTTTCGTAATTTGGAACTCAAACTTGAAGATCTTATCTCCAAAATAGAAGCTAGTATTGTCGAAACAACTAACTCATATTTAAGGAAGTTATGACTAGAGGAAGGTTCATTCTCTAATTGGGATGGCCTCATGAAGAATCTCTGGCCTAACTTGAGTAATCCACCTTTATACTATTCAAAGGCCAATAGAGAGGCTAGGAAAAATTGCAAATGGGAGCCTCCCCCTAGTGGTTGGGTTAAATTAAATTTTGATGGAGCAACTCAGGGTAATCCAGGTATAGCTGGTATCAGATGCATTATTCATGATGAGGATGAGCTCTGGGTTGCCAAAAGAGCGATGCCAATCCCCCTACCTCTAATAATCTAGTAGAACTTGAGGCCCTTAGTCAAGGGATCAAGTTATGTCTCAAGCTAAACCTTCCTAAAGTCTTTATCAAAGGCGATTCTCAAATTATTGTAAATGCTATTAAAAAAAGATCAACTCCTAATTGGGCCCTTAAGCTAGAAAATTATAGAATTAGTCATATCTATAGAGAAGGGAATCAACTCGAAGATCAAATAGCGAATTTGGGAGTAGATGGAATTAATTGTTTATTATTAAACAATAATTTCTCTCTCTCTCTCTCTCTCTCTCTCTCTCTCTCTCTCTCTCTCTCTCTCTCTCTCTCTCTCTCTCTCATTGATTACATTTTATCCTTCATTTAACCCTTATTAACTAATCTAATAGCCTCTTTGGTTGATTATTCCAACAGCATGCTATGCGCGTTAAACTTGATTTTTCAGATATCACCCTCAATTCTTCTGTTCTCTAATGAGGCTCCATCTAGGCTTATCACAAAAGCATGATTTTCAAAAGTTGTATGGCTATGGTACCTTATAATCATTTTTGTGTTAGCCTCATAGGTGCAACCATCCATAGTTTTGTGTAATAATGCTCTCATTATGATGTATTACGAGCCCGGGTACTTCATATTTAATCATTATCTGTTGCCCTATTTAGCAATTTGGGGCCTATAGGTTATATGTCCAATTCCAAAATTTTCTTTTGTTACCTCTGGGCATTATAATCTGGGTTTTATGTTTCTTTGTCAATGCTGAGTATGGAATCCAATGTTTCCCTTTTCCATGCCTCCGAGAATTGAACTATGGCATTTTGTGGGGTAATGAAACCGGAAAGGTGGAACCAAATTTTATATCTGGTGGATGAAATGTCTCAATTTGCAATCAACAAAGCCTTGGGTGAGGGAGTATTTGACTACCAATATACCTGGAGAACTAACAGTGATATTATCGAGTCATTTATTGGCTGCCTAGTGAGAGCCAGAGTGCAAGTGGATGACATTGTAAGACTCTACCATGACCTATTTGTCCCTACATGGAGGAAGGGTTTAGAAAAAGTGGTATATAGCATAGAAAAAAAAATTTGGATTCCCTTTCCTGAAAAATACATGAATCTTCCTTTGGGCCACCCAGATTTAGACACTACTCCTCATCGTCAATCTTTGGTCATCTGAGAGAACATAGCATTCTATCATGTATGGCCTATAATGGAGGCTAGCCTACATTTTCTTCTTCATTGGAGGGGAATCATAGCTAAAGATAATGTGGTATGGCTCACCAATTATCTTGGCCTCTTCAATGCCTACATTTAGCCCGGAGTGTCATTTGATAATTTGGAGGATCTGGATTTCTGCACCCCAAATGTGGAAAAGACAAGTAGAGGGAAATTTGTCTTTGAATTCCCTCCCAATTACTAGGTGGAGCAGCCTAGTGATATCACAGATGTTATTATGGTCTGCTGGAAGGAAGGTAGAGGCCCGGCTTGAACTTGATAGTCTCTTCGGGTCAATCTTAAAAGCTTAGGGCTTCTTGGTTTATACAGACATAGCAATTTTGTTAGTACACTTAATAGTCCTCTATTTTAAACTTTAAGCTTGAGGTATATGTATAATTTCTATATATCTCTATGTTAAATCTCCAAGACTTATCCTTTTGATTATGTAAACAATTTGGTATACACTTATAATATATGGCATTCAACTATGATCTTTCCTAATTATGGTTTCAATTGGATAAAGCTTTAATTTGAGAGTTTGTTACTCTAAGGTTCTTAATTTAGGGTTTCTTGGTATAGATAGTTTCTCTTGGGATATGACTAGGTTTGGCATATATGTCTATTCAGTTTTGTTTTATCGCTTAATTTGGGATGTTATTTGACTTGCTCCATAGAACTTATTCTGATATGGCTTGCATATGACCATAGATGCATTTTTCTTTAGTAAGTAGAAATTCTAAGACTCTTAGATATATAGAATTTATTTTTATGAACACTCTATTTTTATCGATAGGTTACTTATCCCTGTTTGAGGAAATGGATGTCTACATGGGGAGTTTAGTTTTTATTCATTTTAATCAAATCTAGTTGTGACTCTCCTTCTTTAGGATACTGTCTGGTTTTTCAATAATGACTTAGAAGGTATTATGAAGGCTCGAAAATGTTTGGAAGGGATTTACTTAGCTGAAATGGTCTCTTCTCTAGTTTGAAGGCTAGTTACTATGGCTAATTCAGCTGACCTAAGTTTTTACTTGCTTCCTATTTTATCTAATGGCTACTTTGCTGATCCATTTTGGTTGCATTCAACTCAGATGCCGACTCATCTTATTGTGTATCTAAAAATTAGTGATGCTTGGTGTGGCTCTCTAAGTAGAACTATATATGTTCGGCATGATCTTGCTAACTTTAACAATTTGTGGGTTTGGTTTGGCCTCATGGTGTGGGACTCTCATCTCGGTCCTTACTGTGAGCCTTTCCATTGTGTTCATGTCACTACAGAGTGTCATGTATTTTTTTCTTTTTTTAACTATACCAATTGTATATTGGCTTTAGTGCTAACAATCTCTAAGAAATATAAATTATTGTTAGTTGACATCTCCCACTGATCCTCTAAAGCATCTCTAGATTTGCATTACTCTATTCTTTTATATTCTAGCTTTGTCAACATAATTTTGATATTATACTATTTTGTTAAAAAAATCTTGATAGTATATAGATTGGCTGCAATCCTTATTAAATAGGTATTGGTAGGTTAGGCTTATTCTCTTAATGTTTCTATCATTTTTATATGGAAGAGTAGGGTGTATACTACAACATTTTGTTTTTATCTTTTCTTCTTAATGTTCTCTTGGTTTCCTTCATCTCTAAGCAACTTTCACAGCTCTAGTTTTTTATCCACATGGACACTAGTCAAGGATGACATCGATCATTTTGATGCCCCAGCTAGATTATCTTTCTTCTGGTTCTATGTTAACTAACCCTTTTTAATGAATAGCTAGTTGGCAGGCTCTTCAACATGATAGATCCTTCTCTCAGAATACTGATTTATCAAATTCTGACCTGATATCATATGGAAGCAGTTTTGAACTATCAAATGTAGAGGTTATTTTTAGGGGTATGCCCCTTTATCGATTGCATTTAAATGGATATAATATAGCTCATTAAGTCACTGGGGTATGCCCCTTTTAAAATTGTAATAATATAGGACATTTGTCCCAGGCAAGACAGGAGTTTTTCTTCTCCGTTCTTTCCTACCAATGCCCATTTGAACGGAGTAAGCTTTTGTAATTTTTTCATTTAATTAATAAAAAATTATCATGGCCTTGGCCATTTACCGATCAATAAAAAATAAAAAATCATATTCACTAATTAATAATTTCAATAAGGTATTTAAATAGTGCATATGTATTTATATATTTTTATGATAAACACTAATTTGGGCTCCTAACATTATAAGGCAAAAATAGAGTGATGGAGGGAGACTCTAAACTGATTATAGACATATTACATAACAAAGCCAAATGCTCATGAAATTTGATTTTAGAATCTAGAAGAAGAATTCTCTCATTTATTAACGTGATAATTCAACACACCTTAAGAGAAGGAAATTGTAATGCAAATATCTTAGCTACTTGGGGTCTAGCTTATGAAGACTAACATCACCTTATTGCATTGGACTCCATAAGGGCTCATTTGGCAATAGGAATACAAGAAGAATAGGCATATGTAAATTCTTAAAAAAATTAATTCTTCATTTGGATGCACCAAATTGGAATTGAAATACGAAGTAAAACAGGAATACGCATTCCAATTTTGGCCCAAAAATGAGGCTTGGCAATTCCACCCAAATAGGTTTTATTGGAATATGTATTCCTATTCTAGTTTTATTTATTTTAGAAAACATAAATTTTTGGGTCTGTGAATTCCCCATCAAATTTTAGCTGAACCAAAGAGAGAACGGGAATACGTAGCCCCATTTTCTATTCTAGAATAGCAATTCCTATTCCCTTATTCCTATTCGCACAGCCAAATGGGCCCTAAGAGAATTGAAAGATATTGTTAATAAAGAAACAACAAGAAATTAAGAAAGTTGGTAAGAAAAGAAAAAGGGAGTATTCCCAAAGGAAACATGTGTTGTAAAGATACTCTAAAGGTTCCTTGTAAAAAGGGTATGTCAAATATGCACCAAAAAAAGATAGAAAAGTGGTTATGTATCATGTGGAAATCAGGGGAGAAATTTAGGAAAAAATATATTTTGAACCTTTCCTATTTGTATATTAGAGAGTTCACTTTTTTCTAAGGATATGATTTTTTTGTAATAGAAAAGAAACCATATAATGTAATGATGACTATTAAAGTTAGTATTAATGCTGAAGTTAAGAAAATATGTCCAAAGATTGTGAAGTTCCTTTTAAAAAATAACAAAGTATGAAACAAGCTCATATCACAATTACAAATGTCCCATCGTCAACAAGAAAGTTACTAAATTATTTGATAGAAGTACCTCAAAAAATGATGAAATGAGATCTAGTGGGGATGGGTTATTAACAAGTGTCATTTTAATTATTACCATTTACTTCATATCTTTTATTGGTGATTCCCATCTCTTTGCAAAAAAATATAGAATCTACATTAAGTGTCTTGGCTTGAGTCTTTTGCATATCAAGCAGAATAAAACCTTGGAGTAATTGTGATGATTGATCCTAAATTAGAGAAGGGTCATTAGATTTTTGACAAATAAAACATTATTGGTAGCCCTTTGAAATGGGTACAATGGATAAGTCACATAGAATTAATGTAAAACAATGAAATATGAAACTATTTCAAAAAAGTGAGGCTCGATAATTATATCATTACGATGTGTGACCATAACACACTGTTATCCAATTTGCTAATTCTTGGAACAAGGGCTAGGTGGCCATTAGGACTGTTAAGTTTGAGGTCACTCTGGAACTTATTGGTTTAGCCTGTAAAGGAGTGAAATTCAAAAGGAAGGGCTCAATTGAGTACAACAAGTTCATGCATAAATTCTTTGAAGGCATAAAAGAGTCCATAAGGCTTAAATTGAATAATGGGTATGAGTGTCTCTCTCTCTTCTTAACCCTTTTTCTATCATTTGTATATGGGTGATGAATTATTTTACCCTAGAAGGTCATTTCATGAACTACCATTGGTGTCATTTCCCTCTATTGAATATGTTGAAATTTAGAGAAGTGTTCCATTTTTCATTTCCTCTTCTTTGGTTAATAGCATTAATCTTGGGGATTATCCACCCATACATCAAGGTTTAATTTTCATCTTGCATCACTAATTATTCCTACCATCCTCAGTTGGGTAGGAGTCTGCCTTGGAATGCTTGTCCTACCCATTAAGTTAAGTTCTTTGTAGTGATTGAAGAAGCTAAAATTGTAAAATAGCCCCAGAAAGCTTCTCTAGTTACTGAAAAACTAGGTCATGTTCATAAAAACTCTAGGGTTCCTAAGGGTAAAAGTCAAACTCTAGAGAAATCCCTTTTGTTGGAAACCCCTAATAAGCACAAGAATGCATCTCCTAAGTCCATCCCTGCTAAAATCTCCAAAAAAACCATAATTGTGGGAGAAATTATGTAGGTGGACAAGTAGGACTTGGAGAGTAACTCAAATGGTGATAAAATAGATAAAAAACCTAAAGTTGATTCAAGCTTGGGGGAGAGAAGGTCTACTAGGTTAAGAAACAAAATAGGAAAGAACTATAAGGAAGAAAGTAAGGATGAAACCTTGGATACACAAAATGAAGATGTTAATTACAATACTGAAGTGGAGGAAATTTCAAAAACAATGGGTAGCAACTCTACAAAAAATGAGGAATATGAAGCAAAAGATGTTGAATACACTAAACATGAGAAATATGAATCCCAGGAGGTTCGTATTGAGTTTGACTTTGAAATTTGAGAGGAGGTCCAGCTTTCCATTTTGTCAGAAGAAGATGCCAATAAAGAAAAATATAATCAGGGCCTATGTGGAATAGGGTAGTCTTAAAGAAACCCCCCTCCAAAAAAAGATATTAAATATTGATGAATCTTTCATTATTTTGAAAAAAAAAAATTCTATTCACGAATCTTTCAAATTTAAATTTTTTTTTTTTTTAATATTGGCAATTATTTTGGAATCATAATTTTTGTATAGAAAGTATTTGTGAATCTCAATAATAATAGAAATTTCATTAATCAGCATACAATATTAGAAATGAAAATTGAATATTTTTTAACTTATGGTTTTTTATGAGGATTGTTACATTATATTTTAAATAAATAGTGAAAACTAATTATGGGTAATGTATCCCTCAAGTAACTAACAATTATGATAATTATTGGTCAATTAATTTTAATTTCTCCAATAACATATAATATCTAGGTGAATCAAATCTAATCATATATTGAATATTACGATGAATCTTTGAACATAATATTTTTAATAAAATAAATTATTGAGTGAGTTTAAATATTTTTAAGCTAATATTTTTTTTTTTTAAATGGTGAAATAGGTTTCCTTAAATCTTTAAATTATTAGCCAATTAACCAAACAAAAATATTAAAAGTAGACAATTTACAAATATTAGCCACTAAAAAGTACCTTGATGTAGAACATGACAGATATTATGGAAAAGGACCTCAATTCTATGATTTTAGACCTTCAAGACAAGGTGGATACCTCAATACGTAGTATGTTTTGGCTATACTAGTATCAAGCTAGGGGTGGCAGTTTCATGTATTTATAGAGTCCAGAAAGAAACGATGAGTTAGGCAATGTATGGCACCAAAACTATAAAAATAAAACTAAAAAGGGTTGCTCTACTCAAGGATGAAAAGTGTGAGGAGGTGAAGAGTCTAAAGGATGTTGCTAGTTGGATATAGGACCTTAAGTTCCTGGTGGAAGATTGGGATAATGTTAGAAGGCTTAGTTCATTTATGCGATCTAGTTATTTGGTTCTTGTTTTAGCTAAGTACTTATGTGTACCTTCAGTTTATACCTTTTGGTTGTGTTCTCTCTTATAATTTTGAGACATTGGTTTAAAATTTATATCTTTTTGGCTAATCCCTACTTCTGTTGGGGTAGGCAAAAATTAGTTATTTTTACTGGACAATAGTATAGTTTAAGAAAAGTTGTTAATATAGTTCGACTGAATATTTTTAATAATCTACAAACATGATGGTTTTTAACTAATTTTTTATTTTGGTAGGTCTAAGGTTGTTTGAACTCTGATTGTTCCATTCTATTGCTTGGTTGTAATGGCCCAGAGTAGTTAAAGGTGTATAGTAATATTGTTTCCAAGGTTCAACACAACTGTATTTGTCTAAAATGTATTTCTATGAGGGTGTGTTACAAATTGCCTGCTATAATAGAGAGAGAGAGAGAGAGAGAGAGAGAGAGAGAGAGAGAGAGAGAGAGAGAGAGAACTTGGAGGGTTATGTTTTTCCTTCAATTCGCTTTGAAAGAAGGTATGGATCAATTTTAATTACCTATAGTTCATTAATTATATTATATAATTTTACTATAGTTAATTCAATTTATTTAGTTGATTAGATTATAAAAAATTTGAAACAATCAGATTATTATTTTAATATTAAATTATTAATTATATTTTTAATATCATGAAATATATTTCTTAGTATATATTTTTCATCATTACAATTTTTGACACTTATACATCAAACATAATAAATTTGCTTATCAATGTTTGAATTATAAAGGTACAAATAAATGTAGTAATGAATGAATCTTGACACAACTCATAATTTCAACTCTAAACTAAACCACATAACATGATTAAATTAAGAAATTACTTAAAATATTTTGTCTACAAACTTATGAGATTAATTAGATGGAGCACTAGAATAATGGTTAAAAAATTGGAATAGTTTAATCGTTTCTTTATTAATTCACTCTTTATTGAGTTGACAGATTGAAACTTGTGGTATATATACCCTCTTAGCACGTATATCCGTTAGGGAGGGCCAAATTTACAAAGCAGAGATGCGGTATTGGATAAAATGGCAGAACAAAAACACCAAAAAGTAGAGTGCAATTCCGAATGGCAACTCGGAACTTGTGCGAATGGAGCCACGAGAGAAAGTTTCACAATGACCAAATGAAAACAATAATCACTTGAATTTAATTGTGGTGGACGACTATTATTTGCACGCTTAGCTCATTTTTTAGTTCAAGCTTTTAAAAAACTATTTAACTAGATTTTCAAAACATGTACGAATCCATTTATTTCGCTTACCCCGAAGGGAAAAACTATTTAACTAAAGAAAAACTATTTAACTAAAGAAGACGTTATTTATTAAGTATATATTATTATTATTATTTATTATTTATTATTAATTATTAATTATTGCTTATTGCTTATTGCTTACGTTAAGGGAAGAGGATTGAATTGTCAGATCTTTTGCTTTTTCTTACTATTATTTAAAAAGTGTCATTGAATTCGTTAAGACAAGGTGCAAGACGATTGAATGTGGGTAGTTAAATAGACATCCTTTCGTAATTCGAAGGGGCAAAACCGTTAGTTGACACACCTGAAAGCACATAGTTAAAAATAATAAAATAGTTAATTTACGCAATTGACAGGTCAGCTACGGCATGCATACGATGCCACAGTTGATGGGGAGTCAGGACTATCCAGCTATGAATTTATTCTCCTTGGTAGGTGCGACCAACTTCTTGCCAGACTATAATAACCTCTCGGCACTTCATTAACAGCGCCACAAGTGAACTTGGAGGGGAGTTTTTTTAACTTATCCACTTTGATTCTTCAGAAAACGCAAATCTTTCACCTGAAATTTTAATTCAAGCCGAAGACTGAAGAAGACACTATTCATTAAGTATATATTATTATTCTTATTTATTATTGCTTACGTTAAGGGAAGAGGATTGAATTGTCAGATCTTTTACTTTTTCTTACTATTATTTTAAAAGTGTGATTGAATTCGTTAAGACAAGGTGCAAGACGATTGAATTGTCGAATATTTTACTCTTTGTTATTATTTTTTAAGAAGTATGATTGAATCTGTTAAGAGTACATTGTGCAAGACGATTGAGTTGTCGGATCCTTTAGCCTTTTTGGTTATTATTAAGAATTTCTATCTCCACGAAATTCAATCCAACTTTTCTTCTCAGTTGGTGTGCCGTTTGGTATGGCCGGTTTCATTTTCCACTAAATTCTAGGTTAGTTGATTTTACCTTCATTTTAGTAGCTAGCCTTGCCACAGATAATTTATTTGTCGGGGAGACAATCGAAAAATCCGACGTGTGGTGCCGTTTCTGTACAACTCGAGTTGGCCTAGTGATGGAGAACTTGTACTCTTGAAAGAGAGGTCACAAGTTCAAATCCCACTGGGGGGTAGGGTATGTATGCCTCGTTTGTAGCGCCAAGCGCCTCTCGAAAAAAAGTACGAGGTAGTCCCATATCACTGTCACCATATGTAAATCCAAAAACTATGGCATAGTGTCGTGGACTATAAAATCCACTTACTTACTTACTTACTTACTTGTAGTTTAGGAAAATAGACTGATAATTTTGGGTGAACAAAAAACATCATTTTAAAATAGCTTAGACCACGCTTGGAATTTGACGGTCACCCCTCTCTTTGACGGTCACCCCATTTTTAATGACGGTTGAGTCATTTTAGTTTCATTTCAGGTTTTAAGAAAAATATTGATTGTCTTTTTTTTTAATAATTTCTAACATATTAAATATTAAAAAAATACTTAAAAATAAGATATTTATTTTTCTATTCTACAATAAATAAATTCATTTAAAATTGGGATACAAAATATAGTCTCTAAAAACAAATTAATCAAAGTTTAAAAACTCTTCTTGACTTTGTGTTCTTCTATATATTATATATTTCATTCCAATTTACATCATTAATGAGGCATCTATTTAATGATGATCTCATTAATGCATCTACTGTATCCAAGCCTAGATTTGACTTTAGGACATCTTTGATGATATTTTGTTTTGAAAATCCTCTTTCACAATCAATAGTACTTGCAGAAATAATAAGCACTGCCATAACTTCATCATATGAGGATAATTTCTATAATGATACTATGTACTAGCATATATATATATATATATATATATATATATATATATATATATATATATATATATATGCCGAGAGTCATCCTTCTTGAAGCTAGTAGTAGTCGCTGCACACCATGGAAGACATATTTTAGGAAATCTAGATGGTTATGGTTAGGAGCAAGCAATATAGTATTTTAATTTTAAAGTATTTTTTATTTTTTCTATTTTTGATAAAGTTAGTATCATATTATTTATTTATTTTTAAATATAGTTGTATAAATTTAATAGTTTTATAAAGATACATTAAATTGTTAAATAATTTTTTTAAATAGTTGTATAAAGTTATATTAAAATTATTCTTCAATATTTTAAATTTAAATGCTATATATGGTGTTTATTTTGCATAACTTTAATTTGTTTTAATTTTAAAGATATTGTTACACAAAATGTTACACTCATGAATAGAGTTATGGTTAAAGTTAGGGTTAGTGCTATAATTAAAATTAAGGTAAAAGATAGGGTTAGGGTTAGGGTTACAAATAGAGTTAAGAGTTAGAGTTAGGGTTAGTGTTAGGGTTAGATATAGAAATTGAGTTAGAGTTAGTTTTAGAGTTGGAATTAGAGATTTAGTAAGCATTAGGAGGTAGAATAGTGGTTAGAGTAAGGATTATATATAGGGTTAGGGTTAGGAGTAAAATTAGAGCTAGAGTTAGGGTTAGAGTTAGGGTTAGTGTTAGGTTTAGGATTAGAATTAGGGTTAGGATTAGAATTAGTATTAGAGTTAGGGCTATATATAGGGGTAGGATTAGGGTTAGGAGTAGAATGAGAGTTAGGGTTAGAGCTAGAGTTATTTTTAGAGTTAGAGTTAGGGTTAGGGTTAGAATCTCTCTCTCCCTCTTCCCTCTCCCTCTCCCTCTCCTCCCCCTCTCTCTCTCTCTCTCTCCATAATCTCTCTCTCTCTCCCCCCCCCCCCCCCCACTTTCTTTTATCGTATCCCCCACCTCTCCCCCTCAATGTCCCCCTCCCTCGACTATCCATTACCTCTCCTTATATATACCTCCTAATCACCCTCTCCACTCCCTTATCTAACCATCCTCTCTCTCTCTCTCTCTCTCAAAAATAAATAAATAATAATAATAGACTCTCTCTCTCTCTCTCTCTCTCTCTCTCTCTCTCACACACACACACACACACACACACACACATTTTACAATCATGACTCTCAATTTAGTTAGGTTAGTCTTAGTTAAGGGTTATGATTTGAAATTTCAACTCAAAATATATTGTGTAGTCAAATTTTAAAAATAATTAAATCAATTAAATATGTAAGAATTTTCCTTAATAAAAATTCACCCAAGATCGTAGAACTCGAACACAAGCACAACTGTAGACCGAAAAAGAGTATGATCAATATATTAGAGTATGTCCTCATACATTGCTCTATATTATATAAATACACTAGGAGTGTTTGTATATAAAAGCCTCTCAGGAAGCACCTAGAATGTCTCTAGAAAGAAACAGGAGATAAGATAAGCATGACAACTAAGCACACATCTTATCCATCATTCTAGATGAGTGGATAAGAATGACATGTATCTCAAGTGGAGATATTGTACACACCATGTGCTTAATTAGTGTGCTAACTCTTGTGTTGTAGACACCATGTGCATAAAATAGGTGTGAACTCCTATGTTATCAACATGACAACTCACAAGAGTACACATACTCCTAGGTGACTAATAAATAAATAATTAAAATATGTATTAACCTAAGTAAACTTAAGTAAGTGTAAATAGTAAATACTTATTTACACCAACATCCCCCTTAAGTGCAACTTAGGGGAATTCTCTTAAGCTTATGAACACTAGGATGAAATGCATGATGGGTACTAGCTACTCAGCCATGTTAGATACCTATGTACATAATGATATGCAATATGTCATTTAGCGGAGAAAGAGGGAAAACCTTGTGGGAAAAACCCTCCTTCAAAAAGACAAAAGAAAAGGGATGCATGGATGGATGGAGTAATCAAGACCCCCCATTATGACATACATCAAGTATATACAAGAGAGAAATGAGAGAAGGACAAAACCCCTTAAGAGGAAGAGGCCCCCCCACAAAGAGTAGAAGAAGGAGATGAGGTAGTCCTCCCCCCTAAATGTAGTATTTCGACCAGTGAGAAATGCTTCAATGTAGAAGCTAATCCATGGCCACTGAATGATGTTCCTCTCCTTTGAAAGAAACAAATGCATGGGTACAAATGAGATGTGTACTGTCTAGGGAGAAAGAATCTCAATGATGTAAGGTATCTCTGAAACCTATTCAAGTGTCTGTGTGTTGATGTCGATGGTCGCTTCCTCCAAAAATGCTAAAAAGAACATGTGCAGATCAAGCAAGGAGTGATGTAGAAACTATTTCATGAAACCAATAGTCTCCTCAACTGATAAAGAGACCTCCAACAATTATTGTACATAAGTATCCACAATCATGCCAACCTATGAATATTGAACATGTAGAGAATGGACATGAGGGTTAGAGTGGGCCCTCACAACAACTATAGAAGGATTGTCCTTAACAAAGAGAAGTGGTAGATCATCAAAGAATTCCTCCAAATTTACTATGCGTGACTCCAAGAACAAACCTGAAATGTCAGTCAAGAAGTCATCACTTGAGGCTAGAACTGGAAGACATAGTGTACTATGATGTGTTGAAGTACTTGAATTTGGCACTGTGGCAATGGATGAAGTATTCAACTCAAAGAGAAGATGAGAATCATCAATAGTGTCTCCCACATTTTCAATGTGAGACTCCATGAACATGCTTGCAAGGGGGGGAAGGAAGTCATCGTATGAAGGTAAAGTAAGAAGACATGAAGGGTCCTACTGCACTGAATCTAAAGCATCTATGGATGGAACAGGATTAGTAGGAGCAATAGGATTATCTGGAGGTGTGATCTCAGTTGGAGAGGATTTAGCTACAACTTGAGGTATTAGATCTTTTGGGAATGGAAGAATGTGTGGATCTCCATATGTCTCCCAAAGATGAATCCAATGAACATGTGGATCAGTTGCCTTAAGGTCAATAAGTGAATCCAAAACCTTCATATCCATATGTAGAAAGAGAACACTACCAATTAAGGAAGAAGTCTCAATATCATATGTAAGTCCTCTTGCATATGGTAGTGCATTGTGCTAACTAAGGTATGGGATAACCAATTGACTCCATTCCTAATAGTTGTCTTGTGTCAAATAAAATAAATCTTCCTCTTCCATGATGGACTAATCAATGTAACCCCCAAAGAATAAACACCCCCCCCCCCCCCCCCCCCCCCCAAAAAAAAAAAAATCTAAGATTCAATGCTTTATAGGTGGTGCATGTACAATAGGCCACTTATCAAAATGTACAAAGTGGACTTTTAATTTTTCCTGTTACAACTACGTTTGGAGACCTAAATTTGGAACTAAGCACTGTAGCTCATATATGCAACAATGTGAAAAAGAAAAAGAATGCAGAAAAGGCCCTAATCCTGAAAGTGATTTTTCTGTCCACACAACCAAATTATCTAAATGCAGATCTAGAAAGTAGATGAAAAATAATGTACTTAAAAGAAAAATGGAACCTATTTTCAAGTTCAGATGAGCCTGTACGAAGTGTTTCAAGTTGTAAAATGTAGGATTAGATAGGTACATTCACCAAAAGATGCGAATTTTGACAAACCCATGCACCAAAACTAGAAAAAAATACCACCACTGAAAAGTTTAAGAAATTCTACCAAAATTTTTTTTAAAAATCACACCTGAATTAGATTTAGATGATTGAGTTATGGCCTCTCAAAGTCGGGCTGCCAAATCAAAACTAAATCTGGAGAGGGGTTTGGGCAGAAAACTACAAGCTTTAATTTGACGGTCAAATGACTATCATAGTAGTTATAAAATGCCTAGTTTTGAGGGTTAGATGACCGTCAAATTTAATCATGTATTCGATTGATATCAGCAAAAAAAAGCTTCCTGGGCTGACGTGGAAAGTTGACTGGCGTACCATACAACCAATGATGTGGCCAAATCTATGTGGCACAAGGTATAGTCCATGTGTCTAAATTTGGTTGGTCCAAGTTAGTAGATGAGGTGGCAGGCTTATTTGCTAGTTGACGAGGACCACGAGCCGCATGGCGAGGACCACGAGCCGCATGGAAAAGCTTTGGTGGTCCACGTGTCAGACTTCAAAAAAGGGCCACATCATAGGATGTTTCACTCTGCTTCATGTGGACTTGTAGTGGATGATGTGTGGCCTGATCTAGGCTCATCATGTGGTGTCAAAGAAAGTGTTGTGGTTGTTGGATAGACTGTCGAACACTAGAAGAAAAATGATAGTCACCATTGTCGGAGTCAGTGCTATCCTCGAGAGGAAGGGAGACTGTCGGTGGCTGGCAATGGAACTTTAGTCATGTCTAGTAAAGCTTTTACAATACTGGATTCCAAATCATATATCCCACATTGATTGGAATAGGAGTTTGGCACTAGTTTAAAACAAACCCCACCCAATGTTAAAGCCAAATGTGAAGCCAGAGGGATATGGCTAGCCGCCTAATCAAAAGGGTTTTTCCTGATTATGTTAACTGATAATCAGACTATTACTATCAAAAAGTGGAAAGTTCGATGCCAGAATATTGTAGATGAAGCCCACCGATAATAAGAAGGAATATTATGATAACTATGAATATTCCCTATAGGAGTCTAGGTGTCACTTCTAGGTTCCTACAACAAAAAATTCTCTGCAAGGGAAACTAATGAAAAAAATTTCCAAAAAACTGCAGGAAAAATACTAAGATCTGAATTAAATGAAATTGAAAATCTAAAAGATCATACTTGGATATGAAAATTGGGGCCTCCAAGTGCCAATTTGCAAAATATTTTTGCATCGATCAACTTTGGCCTAGGGTAGGCAACTTTATAGCTGATTTTCACCGAATCAGCATTCCAAATGCAATGGCAAGGTCAAATCTGGCTCTAGACATTCCCAATAACAGCGATACTCCAAATTCTATCTAAGGTACTGAAGCAAGAAGATGGTCTCCAATGGCTTTGTGAAAAGATATTCTCCAAGAGCTTTGATGCCATGTAAGAATTTTCCTTAGGCCAAGATTCACCCAAGATCATAGAACTTGAACACAAGCACAACTGTAGACCAAAAAAGAGTATGATCAATATATCAGAGTAAGTCCTCATACATTGCTCTATATTGTATAAACACACTAGGAGTGTCTTTATATAAAGGCCTCTCAGAAAGCACCTATAATGTCTCTAGAAAGAACTAGGAGATAAGATAAGCATGACAACTAAGCACATGTCTTATCCATCATTTTAGACGAGTGGATAAGAATGACAAGATGTATCTCAAGTGAAGATGTTGTAGACATCTTGTGCTTAATTAGTGTGCTAACTCTTGTATTGTAGACACCATGTGCATGAAAGAGGTGTGAACTCCTATGTTGTCAACATGACAACTCATAAGAGTACGCATACTCCTAGGTGACTAATTAATAAATAATAAAAATATGCATTAACCTAAGTAAACTTAAGTAAGTTTAAATAGTAAATACTTATTTATACCAAAAAAATATAATAGATTATGAATTAAATGTACATTCCTATGACTTTCAAACAACTCATTAAATATGATTAATAATATTGATGTGTTAAAAATGAATTCAAAATGAAATTTATATTAATTTAAGCCAAGCCCTGATATAAAATTATTTGTCTCTAATCTCTAATTTTTATTCCTTTTAATAATATATGTGTTTCCTTCTAAAGAATTCATAAAATATTCTTAAATATAGAAAGTAAGAAATATTTTTATAACAAATTTTAAAATAAAACAATTAAAAACAATTGAATTTTCTAATTACGTGATAGGAGAAATATTTAATAGCTTTTTTAATATTCTCTTTAATAATATGTTTCTAATTGCTATAAAATAAAAGTTAGATGTTTCTATATTTTCCTTTCACTTTTTTAATTGAAAAGAAAGATGTTTCTAATTAGAAATTCATAAAGAAAATATAGAAACATATTATAAATTAGAAAATTAAGATATTTCAATATTAATTTTCTTATATTATATTATTATTATACATCTTTCATCTTGTTAATTATATTTTCATAGAACTTTTACAATTTTTAATAAAAATAATAAAATAAATCATTGATTTTAAATCTAATTTCTCAATTTTAAGCCAAAATGTCTATGTCCTAAAAGATTTTTTTAAATAAAATTTGAGTTGAATAAAAAGCCTTATAACACCACATATTTGTGTTCTTCAATGGTGGGAAAAAATATATAGAAATTTTCAAAACAACTTGAACTTTATAATAGGTAATAAAAAATCATCTAAATAAAAAGATGAAATTTATATTGAAAAAAAAAATCCAAATAAAGCATGCTAAATACATTTTTAGAAGAGAATGTTGATATTTTACAATCTATAATCATTTCTTATGTAATCAATCTCTTGGTCTTCATGCACAAATGCCTCAAGATCATGGTCATCCATTGGAACTAGAAGAGGTCAATCATTCACATAATAAATACTTTGCAAATGTTGGGCTGCACAATACCTCCATGGATTTCAAAAAGATGTCTGAGACCATGTTCCACTCGTCAAAAACTTTTGTAATCCTCTTTCACTCGATAGATGGAAGGAGATAACATATTTATTATGCTCTTCTTGGACAGAAATGATTCTATTCCATTGTTATTCTCACCCAGTAATCCATCTGGGTCTTGGCCATTTGCATTACTATCTTGTATTTCAGCTTGGTGATGATCATTCATTATCTTTTATTCTTTGTAGAGAAAAAGAAGTTATATAATTTACTATGCCTCTTTTTAAAAACTTGTGTTATATGCATCTCCAGATTTTTCCAATAGAGTCTTAAGGTTAGATGAGGTAAAGATTTTAGCTTCTTCCATAATTGTCTCTCTAGGGAAAGGAACACTTGAAGATTTTAAAAGGTTGTGCAAGCTTCTCATCGTGCATTCTTTTCTACAATTAATATTGTTGTTGTTATGATTTCTCTCCCATAAAAGAAGTACCCAATTTTGTGTTTGAAATTGTCGAGGACATCTACTTAAAATGCATGGTATGAACATGTAAACAAATAATTGTTAAAATGGAAAGAAAAATATTTACTTAAAATCTAGTGATTTATTTAAGAGAAACAAGTATACTACATGATGGTTTGGAAATATAAGACTTGGGATGAAAGAAGCATGTTATGATTTTAGATAAAAACATGAGAGGAGATGATCTCATCTCTTAAGAACAAGAAAAAAAAAACTTATTTAATACCTACAGATACATCATATCAATGAGGTCTTAGTAGTCTGAGTGTTAAAGTTGTCGCATTCAAATTCAAATTCCTACTAACACTTCCACTTGATAATTTGATGCCCACACTTTTATAAGAAGATCTGCATTCACAAAACATGTCTCCTTTTAATTTGATGCCCACACTATCACTAGTTATTATCCTTGTGCATAATAGTGTGGCATTTATGTTTCAAAGGCTTCTTGATATCCATCTATTATTCTTGACTTTGTATTTGTAACTATAGGAATTTGAATCAATTCCTCAAAGTTGCATATGAATTTTAAATTGTCAATAAATTTTCATTTTTAATTTTAATCAATTGACATATTCTCTTGGCATATTCTCTTGTTGGGATTTGATGTTTCCATTGTATATGCCTTGGCATAATTACATGAAACTCTCCATGCATCTTTCATTTTGAAACCCTCACAACTCAAATGCAATGCATCAACAAAAGAGTTTATCTCCCTTTTCTAACCATTAAAATAAATATAGCATAAGTAACTATGTACTAAAATTATTCTCTATGGACATTGAAAAACTACGTATAATTATATTATGCGTTTCAATGTGTTGAAGAAGAACAATTTTGAAAACTAAATAATATTTACCTTATGTGATCCAATATGATGAAGAAGAACAAATTTGAAGTTATAATAAAACAGAGATACAATTGTTTGATAAGATTTATTTTTTTGGAGATATGATTGTTTTATATAGATAGAAATTGAAATAAGTATAAATTAGTAACAAATTTTTTAAAATATCATATTTAGAACAAGTTTCTAATTATTTCATATTTTACTTGAAAATAATTTTAAATATAATAATTTTAAATAAGTACAAAATAGTCATATATTAAAAAACATAGATATTTCTAAATTAATAAGATAAGAAAATTTTAAAACATAGAAAATTTTATTTATAAGATAAAAAATATTAAATCATAAAAATATTAAATAAACTACGCAACCTTCTAAAATTGTCTTATTTATTTTTAAAATATTAAATCAATATAAATATAAACAAGTTTCTAAAATCATATGCTTTATAAAAAACTTCTAAAATAATAACAATTACAAATTATAATGAATTATGAAAAAAAATAAGCATAAATTACATAATATTATTATTTATTAGCAATTTTAGTTTTTAAAATTCTAATATTTTATATTGTAAAATATTACTAATATACACAAATATATTAATATTAATGTAATACACACACACACATATACATACATATATACATATATACATACATATATGTATATATGTATATATATATATATATATATACATATACATATACATATACATATATCGATATATACACACACATATATATATACATATATGTATATGTATATATGTATATATGTATATGTATATGTACACACACACACACACATATGTATATATATACATATATATATGTGTGTGTGTGTGTGTATATGTATATATATGTATGTATGTATATATGTATATATGTATATATGTGTATATATGTATATGTGTGTGTGTGTGTGTGTATGTATATATATGTATATATGTATATATATATATATATACACACACATACAAAGATGTATGTATGTATGTTAGTTACCATACATATATTGCATATATGTTATATAATGATATATCTATATTACTAAGTAAAGTATTATATTATCTTATAAGAGATCTTGATGGTTTATTAAAAAATTTAACAATCAAATTTATAGTTTGAAAAAAATTAATGTAGGGTTAAAAATTAGAAAATTGATCAAAATGACCACCAATTCCCAAGCCTAACTTAGACTTGGAAAAAAATCATTTTAATTTTTTAAACAAAAGATTTTTTTCATATTTTAATTTTGTGTTTAAATCTTAATTTTTATAAAGTTTAAAAAATGGGTGTTTATGAAAATTTAAATAAATAATAATCATGAATAAAATTAAAATTAAGAAGTTTATTTAAATCAAAGGTAAAAAGTAATTATAATTTATTTAATTTTAAAAAGGTTTATAATAGAGAAATCTATTTGAAATCAACTTTATTATAATATATTAATTATACAAAATAAGTTACACTTATAAATATATAAAAATAGGAATTGAAATGTTGATAAATTATATAACTATTTAGGAAATAAGTAATGAACATAAATAAATTTAATTTTAAGAAATAAAATTTAGAAATTATTATTATTACATCTCTAATACTCTAATGATCTGCCATTATTTTTAGGCATCACTTATGAATATATATTTGAGTTATCGCAAGTCACATTTTTTTTTTCATTTCTATTAATATAGTTATCCTTTCGACTAAATTATACACTTTCAATGGCCTCTATTTGTCCAGCAAGAGACAATCTCAACAATGGTTATAGCATGGTCTCCGTTGTCAAATGTTATCTTTTTATAAAAAGTTAAGGATTAGTTTAATGAATCTCTTTGTCACTGAAATATTTTAGACAATGTTGATGTGGTTGTTGTTGCATAATGGTGAGCATCTTGGGCTCAATATCTTTGACTCAATAATGCCCCTTTTATTTCAATGTTATTTTTTCATACATTCAATGTTACATAACTTGTTGATACTATACTTCATTGGTGCTAATTGTATTTTCTCCACCATTCTACTAGAGAAATTTCATTCTAGAAGTTGGTCTCTAATGCTCATCCAGATATATATTGCATATTACTTTTACTAATTGACTTTTACTATCAAAGATCTTGACACTATTCATTCCTCTTTATATATTCAATTCATCCTTCTCTCTGAATGGTAATGCTTGTTCTTCAACTTCATCATTAATCTCCCAATCCATTTGTAATATTATTTTTTAATTTTTTCAATCAATATGCATATTATTTATTTCTTGTATATATAGTTTGATAAGTTGAGTCTTTTATCATATACGACAATGTAAATTAATATTATTTTATTATATAATAATATTTAATATTATTTATTTAAAGTTATATATCTTATTTAATATTTTAATATTTATCAATTTATAATAAATGTGATCCTATTTATATATGGTTAAAATTGAGATAATTTAATAATAATAACAAATTATATTATATTTTATTATTATTTAATATTTGTAGGTTATTTTTTATGTTTATCGGTTAATATTAACATTAACATTATAATAATCATATTCATTAATTAAATAATTTCAATAAGGTATTTAAATAGTACATATGTATTTATATATATATTTTATGATAAACACTAATTTGGGCTCATGACATTATGAGGCAAAAACTAGAGTGATGGAGGGAGACTCTAAACTAATCATAGACATATTACATAACAAAGTCAAATGCTCGTGGAATTTGATTTTAGACTGTAGAAGAAGAATGCTCTTATTTATTAGGGTGATAATTCAACATAGCTTAAGAGAAGCAAATTGTAATGCAAATATCTTAGATACCTGGGGTCTAGCTTATGAAGACTCACATCATGTTACTGCATTGGACTCCATAAGAGAATTGAAAGATATTGTTAATAAAGAAAGAACAAGAAATTAAGAAAGTTGGTAAGATAAGAAAAAGGGGGTATTCTGTAATGCCCTGCGAAGGGATCCAAAAGAAATAACCTAAAGTTTTATAAAGTTTGCCAGCATTTTTTTTTAAAACAAGAAAGAAGAAAGATTAATCATACACATCAAACACATAGTAGCAAAAGTAATAACATACAATCAACTATAAGCATACATAACAGGTTACATTCCTTAAGGATCCCAAGATGTTGAATTACATTTAAATTTAATTAATACTAAGTCTAACAAATACCACATTCACATGAAAGAATAATTAAAAGTCCAAAGTCCATTTAAATAATATAAATTTGTTCTGAATGCCTCTTGGAAAATGAAATTCGGAATGCTCAATCATCCATTGTACATTTCACAGGGTATGAAAGGCTAAAAGAATATACATATGGGTGAACCCACAATAATGGGTTACACTTTACTGGGATGAACAAAATTGCAAAAACTTGGCAAAAGTCAAAATTTCGTGCATCATGTGTTCGCACAAACATTGTTTACATGTTCAGGTGAACATACAAATTACATATGTTTGCATGAACATATCCACATATAATATGGCATGTTAGGGAAAACATTTGTAATTAATATGTTAGCCCGAACATCTTGCATGCCGATTTCTGACAGTTAAAAATGACAATTTAACCCATTTGTGTCATTTTTGACGGTGTAACTGTTCATTCTCTAGGTCGAAGTGAACGTGTGTTTCCTATTAGCTCTGTCAGCATCATCTTGTCGCTTTTCTTCCAATTCTCATCTTTAGGTATGTCAAAATATTATTATTTTAATGTTTTAAACATTTTTAAAGCATTTTTAAATGTTTTCAAAGTATATTTTAATGTTTTCAAAGTATATTTTAATGTTTTCAAAGCATATTTGAATTTTTAAAAATGTTTAAAATGTTTTGAAAGCATATTTAAATGTTAATTTAATATTTTTATTGTTTATTTATATTAAACTTAATTATATTAATTTAGAAAATAGAAAAATATTAGAAAAACATTAGAAAATTTATAATAATATAAATTTTAGAAAACAAATTTAGAAAACATTAGAAAAAAATTAGAAGATTTATAATTTGATATAAATTTAGAAAATAAATTTAGAAAAAAAATTAGAAAAACATTAGAAAAATTATAATTTAATATAAATTTTAGAAAAAAAATTTATAAAAGACATTAGAAAAACATTAGAAATTTCATAATATTATAAATTTTAGAAAATAGATTTTTAAAATATTAGAAAATTTATAATAATATAAAATTTAGGAAAAAAATTTAGAAAAACATTAGAAAAAATATTAGAAAAACATTAAAAAAAATTAGAAAATTTATAATTTAATATAATGTATAATTGGAAAACAAATTTAGAAAATCATTAGAAAAAACATTACATTTAAATATTAGAAAAGCTTTAAAAAATATATTTAAAAAATAATAATTTAAAATTTTATATTAGAAAACTATAAGAAAATAAAATTAGAACTTAAGCATTACAAAATATTAGAAAAAACATTAAAAAATATTTTAAAAAACATTAGTCTCGAAAATTAGAAAACATTAGAAAAATATTTTAAATATTTTAAAAATAAAATTTAGAAAAATATTTTGAATATTTATATAAATTTATTAATGTTCATGTATGTATGTAATTTATTTTTTAATACATCTTAATCTTTTATGTTTACGTATATATGTTTTATTCATGTATCTATATATGTTATTCATCTTAATGCCTTATTCATGTTTATGTGTATGTTATTCATCTTTATGCACCTTAATCTAAACTATGTAATTTTAACTATATTTAATGGCATACATCTTAAGGGGAGATCCTAAATTATACATTAAGAATGCAGATTAAAATATACATATTTTATTTCATAGATATATATGTATATATGTTAATGTTAAATGTAGACATGTACGTTTTCGATATTCATGTTTATGTATATATGTCAAATTCATCTTAATGTCTTAATCATAGAAGTTTAATTAAATGACATATCTTAAGGGTCCAGATCCTAAATTATACATGTAACAATGTAGATTAAAATGTATAATTTTTTATTTTGAATGTCATAGATGTAAATGTATATTTGTTCATGGTTAAAAGTAGATGTTTGTACATGTTTTTAATAAATTCACATTTTTATATGTATGTATATATGTTAACTATTGATCTTAATTTGTCTTATAACTAAGTGTAGTTAACTATATTTAATGACATGTCTTAAGGGGAGATCCTAAATTATACATATAAGAATGTAGATTAAAATTTATATTTTATTTCATAAATGTACATGTAAATATGTTCATGTTAAATATAGATGTGCATACATATGTTTTCAATATTCAAGTTTAAATGTATATCTTATTATTTTTAATGTCTTAATAATCTAAGTATATAATTGACTATATAATTCAATGACATGTCTTAAGGGGAGATCTTAAATTATACATATATAAGAATGTAGATTAAATTGCATATAGGTAAGAATATAACATACATGTACATACATAAGAACATATAACTTAGAACGTGTATGACCTAAAGAATACATGTCACAACATTTAATTAATAAAAGTTAATTATAATCTAACATAACTTGATTATAATATACAAACATAAAGAATGTACATCATATATTTGAACATGTAAAGATCTTATATATATAACTTAAATTTTTAACTCTTAAACCTTAATGCTAAACAATAGTCTTAAATATTAAGCTTGGTCATAATCCTAGCTGCAAAACCCTAATCATAAATTATAACCCCTAATCTTAGATGCTCAACCATAACTCCTAAATCTCAATTTGAACCATAGACCTAAATGCTAAACCCCAACATTAAATAGTATTTAATCATAATACTTGATCCTAACTTTAGTTATAAATATTAAAACTACATGTTAAAACCATAATCCAAAATCTTATCCCTAATACAAATCCTAACCCTCTAACCATACTGAACTAACAATGATGTAAACCCATGTACCCTAACCCTCGTTAAACCATACTTCTAACAATGATGTAAACCCATTTAACCTAGATCTAACCCTAATCATAATCATAAACCATAAATGTTAAACCACGACCCTAAATACTAAACCCTAATCTTTTTACACTAAGATCCTAAAATGTTACATTTAAATGCTAAATTCGAATTCTAAAAGAGCTATTTAACTAATTTTAAGTAAGTTAAAAACCATAATTCTAATACTAATCATAAATGGTAAACCCTTATACTAGGTGAAAAGCCCCAACACTTATCCTAAATTATAAGCCCAAATCATAAATTTCCTATCCATAAATTTTAACCCGGATACAAGTCATAACCCTAAAAATAATACTAATAGCAATGTCAACCTAGATATATATATCCTAACTTTATAAATAATACTAATAGAAATGTAAACCCATACCCTAACCCTCATCATAACTATAACTAGGAAAATCCTTTAAATGCTAACTTAGCCTAATAATAACCCTAATTGATAGACTATAATTTGTACTCCTAACCTCCAACCATGATCCTAACCCTAATCATGGTCTCAATCCTAAATCATAGCCCTAACCATGTAATCCTAACTCTAACTGTAAACCTTAACTAAAATAATTATCCAAACCCTAATTGTAACCATTATCAAAACCCTAACCTAACCAAACCCTAACCCTAAACGTTATCCAAACCCTAACCCTAACCTTGATCTTAAAATTGAATTTCTAAACCCAAGATTATAAATGATAATAAATACCCCTAATCATAATCTTGAACCAATTCATAAACTTCATATGCTAAGTTCCCTTATCCTAAATTCTTAACCATGGACCTTAATATTAACCCCTAAATTTAATGCTAAATTATGTAAGTTCATATAAACCATAACAATGTCATAAGGTCCTAAATCTTACCCTAAAATTAAGTCTAATTATAACCTTTACACTAAAATGCTATTTCAAAACCTAATTGAGGCCTAAGCTAATCCTAAATTGTAATAAATTACAAATTTGAGATACATGCACATACATTTAAACACATGTATATACATGAAGTATGACCCTTGTTTTAAATGATATATATGTTTAACCCAACTTGAAACCTAAACCTTGAATCATTATCCTTTAAGAGTAATATAAATAATTTATTAGGTCCTTTAATTGAGTTCTCTAATAATACCCCCCAAAGTATAATAAAATCCTAGAACAATAAATCAAAGACTTTTAGGTCTCTAATTTGCACCTTATCCTACTTGTTAACCTTAATTTTCCTTAAATCATAACATTAATTAAACTAATATATATCCCTACTAGAAGGTCCTAACTATAATATAAAATCTAAACTATAACCATAACCTTTAGGCTTTAACCTTGGAACCCTAACATTCATGAATGTATCTATATGCAAATTTGGAGATCTATACATGGTTAAAAAATTAGTATGATAAAAAATTATAAGCCCTTATACTAAAAGGTAAATGGTAAACCCTTATACTAAATTGAAAGTTTGTATAAAGATTAGGGTTTAGTATTTAAGGTCATGGTTTAACATTTATGATTTATGATTATGATTAGGGTTAGATCTAGGTTATGATAAGCCCCAACCCTTATCCTAAATTATAAGCTCCCTTATACTAAATTGAAAGTTTGTACAAAGATTACGGTTTAGTATTTAGGGTCATGGTTTAACATTTATGATTTATGATTATGATTAGGGTTAGATAGGTTATGATAAGCCCCAATCCTTATCCTAAATTATAAGCCCTTAAATATTAATCATTAATTGTTTTAAAATTAGCTAGATTTTCTATATTATTAATTTATAATGTGTTAAATTAATCATAAATTTACTTATTATTAATTTAAAAAAGTGTTAGATTAGCTAGATTTTCTATATTTTGCTTATAGTTCAGTAACAGGCAATGTATGTTTAATATATTCTCTAAAGTTCTCATGTATGTATACATATATGCATTCAATCATATATATTTAAATTTTATCATATCATGGTACATGTGTTATAGATTAATATAGGTCCATGTGTGATGTATGTTCAATTATGTATGTATAATTTTTAATTTTAAAAATAAAACATTGTGTGTATAGTAGGCAGTTTAGCTCTTCATACATTTCTACAGATATGGCTTCACACGATTAACTTGATGTAGTTCCTGGTGTAGAACCTAATTTAGTTCCTACTATAGCATAGGTTGATGTGGTTCCTGTTGCAGCACCTGATGCAGTTCCTAATCTGGCTCCTGCTATAGCTCATCATGTTGCTCATGCTAGGGCTCATGTTGTAGCTCATGATGGGGTTCATGGTGTACCTCAACATAGGGCTCGTTGTGCAGCTCATGTTCCAACTCTTGGTGCAGCTCCTAGTGTGGCTCTAGGTGGTGTAGGTCCTACCCTTGCTCTTGGTGTAGCTCCTATTCTAGGTCAAGTTGCACCTCCAGCTCCTGCTGCACCACCTCCATGAATCAACATCGATGCTTTATTTGCATTTTTAGAGTAGGAGGTTGCCAGACTACAACACTCTATGTTAACCTCTGATGATGGTCTTTATAGAGACATATGTACTACAATATGTAGGAGTTTACAAGATTTGACAGCTAGGTTTAGAGCTCACCATTCATTTACTCCTGCCATATTAACTTCCATATCTAGGGAGCTTAGGGCTGAGGTTTTAGGAGATGCATCTTTCAATGACATCAAGAGGGTAGCCCCCAAAGATGTCATCTAGAGAGAGCTCTTTCCAGTGTATGAGGGAGCATAGGGTAGGGTGAGAGGCTACAGAGTCACTGGATGCAGAGATCCTATTATTACTAGCATGATCTATCCACAATTTTTAGCTACACATGGTTGTTATCCTAATAACAACCAGATACCCCTTTATTTTGCATAGCAGTTGTACGTTGAGTTCCATATAGGGCTCAACATCAACTACTTGGATATTCTTGATTATTGTAGATAAGGGCGTGATCGAATCGCAGATTGTGACCAGTATCACAGTGCACATCGTCTACCACCTAGAGATGTTAGACAGTTTGTTGGATAGAGGTTGCCTCCTGTGACTCTTTCACATGTGCCTATTGTAGATAGAGTTGTCATTACTTCCTAGAGGAGAGCAATTGACACTATTAGGCACATTGCATTTGCGGCGGCTAGTATCACATCAAATTCTATTGGTCATTATCTTCATAGTCGACGTCCTCATCCACCTGGTTGACCATATTCAAAGGCATCTAGTAGCACTTCAAGAACCTCCTATGATAATGCATATAGAGCTATTGGGCTACCACTACCAAGTGATATTCGTGGTCTTTCAGGATAGCAGACACATATGGATATGGCACTATATATTTTGGAGGATATGTTGCACATTATCAGCTATATTTTTGATACACAGGGGATTCTAGTACACTCGGTGATGGATGTTGTTAGACAACATTAGAGCCCTGGCATAGTTCCATAGACATAGGTCACCACACCAATGACAGATGATACACCTATGCGTAGCTCATAGCATTCAACACTAGGCTCACGAAACTCTATAGATGACTCAGGCATATGAGTTGGAGATGTCGAGATCACAACTGAGCGTCTTGATGATTTTGGTGAGTAGTTGTAAGGCCTGTCTGAGATTGATACTAGTTCAAGCTTGGGTACTTCATCGTACATGGACCTGTTATTCCAACCTAGTAGCACTAATTTTACACCATTACCAACTGGTTACACAGTCTACTTCACTTAGGTTTTCTAGTAGTTGGACATGGTGTTGAGGGTGGTTTATTTTAGGCTTAGGTGCATCGCTAGATGATATGATGGAGTCTGTTGATCATCCTCCACCTCCGGAGACCCAGGTATATATATAATTTATTTTTAATTTTAAATATATATGAAATTAAAAAATATGTTCATTTATTAAAAAATTTAGTTCAGATATATATCTAGATATTTAATTTAATCTTTAACTCATACTAAATCATGTAGGCATAGGTCGCTGAGCACATGGTTACACATATTGTTGGTTCAAGGAATCATGTACGTGAGAGAGATGATTCTATTGAGGCACCTGGTAGTGCTCAGGTACTTGAGTTTTAAATAGTTTGTTTAAAGTAATTTAAATGTTTTGAAAACTAGATATATATCTATATATATACAAGTTCATATTTAATTTGAATGTACATGTACATGTCTATGTATATATATTTTTTAAAGATAGAACTCTAACATGTATGTATATATGTATATATATTTGTAGGGTTCAGTTGATGTGCCTCGACGAGAGGATGTATAGGAGACTCGATTAGAGGGTCATTTTGTTTGTATGCATATTGAGGGGTCACTCTAGTAGTAGATCATTTTTTTTTTTTTTGATGCATTTATATATTGGATACAGTTTACATGTACACATATGTGTATTTCAGTACCTTGATGACATACATGTACTTTCACTATTTATTTGATTATTGAGTACTTCAGTAGTTAGATACCATCACATGTACGTATATATGACTTTTTATATTTTGCTACGTACATGTATTTATTCGAGATTTATAGTTTGTATTTAAGTTACATAGATATATATTAGATTTGTAGATCTTTATTCTTGAGACGTGTATATGTGTACAAATGTGTATTTTTTTTTGTGTTATAGCTATAGAACATGATCTTGAGATGTGTGTACATGTATATCAATTATCAATTAGTAGGAAGTTAGAAAGATACATACTTCTTAAATTATCAATTACTAACCCACTAAAGATAAATATTAGTTTTATGTGGATAAAAATATGTTAATTAGGTAAGACAATACATTATTTTAGAAAACTTTTACAAAATATAATATTAAAAAAACATATTAATTTAAACTAATTTAAACTTTAAGAGTACATGACCCTAGATGTAATAAAGTAACATTAAAATATACAATTTTTTAATAAACTAACCTAAATGATAACTATGAACTTATAATCTTACAATTTTAAAAACACATTTAATTTTTAGTTATGAAATTCAAACTAGTTTGAATAGAAGTTGATAAATGAATTTAAATTATTAAATTCATCCATGGTACAATTAATCTAAATTATTATATTATATAGTTTCTTAATAAACTAATGATAATTAAGAACTTATGATTGTACAATTAAAAACACATTTAATTCAAGATGAAATTCAATAGTTTGAAAAGAAGTTGATATTTAAAAATTGTAAGATATTAAATTATTTTTGATATATATCTATAGATAATGATTGTGTAAGTTTGAAGTAACTTAAAGCCTACTTATATCAAGTTGTTCAATTATTGAATTCATCCATGTGGTACAATCAATTTAAATTATTAAATTATATAGTTTTTTAATAAACTAATGATAATTAAGAATGTATGATCGTACAATTAAAAACACATTTAATTCAAAATGAAGTTCAATAGTTTGAAAAGAAGTTGATATTTAAGAATTTTAACATATTAAATTATTTTTGATACATATCTATAGATAATGAAATTGTGTAAGTTCAAACTAACTTCTAGCCTATTTATATCAAGTTGTTAAATTATTAAATTCATCCATAGTACAATTAATATTATAGTTTTTTTTAATAAATTAATGATAACTAAGACTATGATCGTACAATTAAAAACACATTTCATCGAAGTTGATATTCAAATTATTATAAAATAAATCTTAAAGGTCTAATCAACCATGATGTAGACTTATAACTTGTAATATCTTTTCATGATCTTCACGGTCTAGTCTCCACTTGTCACGTACACGCTTAAGTTTGACTGGATGTAGACAAAGCCTAGTAGCAATGACCAGGTGGCTATATTGTAGAACCTTGTTGTCAGGTTGATAATCAACAAAGTGTATTCCATGTTGGACTATTTTCTCTTGCTTCAAATATGTTCCCTCTATCACAACAAAACTTGCACCACAAATTTAAGTATTTTAAAATTTGATAGATATAAAGTTACCTATATATATATATATATATATATATATATATATATATATATATATTTGAATATGTATGTGCATACATGTACATGTATAATTTACCTACGGGGAACAACAATCCATGACTTTCTTCAGGATCATATAACTTTTTCCTCTTTGTAGTACATCACAATAAATAATAACTGACACCTTTATGATTTCTAGGCTCAACAATCACTGCAAAGAAATCTCTTGCATAACATGTATACATGAATATATGTGTACAATATATATAAGACAGTTGAAATTGATAATTAAATAACAAGTTGAGATTATTTTTTATGATACTCATCCACTTTTACCAATCCAGAGATATGATTATAATCATTAGAAATCGATGGAATATCATCAAAATTTTCATCATCTTTATCAAATGTATTGGTAACATCAAGTGGTACCGAAATCCATGCACCTGTATATCCACGTGTTTGATTGATGCATTCTTCATAGTCTTCATCAATGCAACTATCACAAAAACATGAGTTTCTCTTGTCTTCAATGTCCAATTGCAATTATCTATACTCATGACTGAATATAAGGAATGTGTCTTTTCTATCCTCTTGCAACCATACATTTTTTTTCTATTAACACTTGATAGTTCATTGAATTGAAAATATAGACAAATTAAATTTAAACTTCAATGAATTGAAACATAAAACTTAACAATAAAATTTTATAACTTAATTGCATAAAATTTAAATAGACATACACATCCATGCCTGTTATCTCCCAAAAGACTCTATATGGTACTTATCGACTCATCGTTGATGATGTCCCGACCTCATCTAATGCAAAATGAGTCTTACACCATTCAATAACATCATGTGCATCATTTACATGAACTCCCTAATAATTCATTTGATACTTTTGCAAAGCATGTTTGACGCAAGTTCCAGCACCATGATGTTCACCTTCTCCATGGCCACTCTCAAAGAAATTCCATATGTATTTTATATTCTCATTGTGATGATATCTACACAATGCATAAAATGGTCTAGATGATTTAAACTGTGTGGCACATCCATTAGACCAAACATAATGTTTGTCAACATTTATGTTTCTTTCTTTCAAATAAGAAAAGAACATATTGAAGCAATGTTCTACATAGTGAATTTCATGTTCTTTATCATCACTTATATAAAAATGATATTCCTTTATACTTACTCGTGCTTGAACTATACTCTGAACATCATCCAAATCTAACTGTGCATGTCTATAACAAACATGTACCATAATAGTGACCTAGCTACTAAAGTAATAATTTGATTGAATTGCTTTCTGATGAAGAAAGGAATAGTTCTCTGCAAAATCAACAACTGATACAATTTTTCCAAGTGGTAAATTATCTCTCAAAATTTTAAACTATTGTTCTTGCCACTTTACAAAATGTGCATGATGAATATAAGGTTGAATCAATTTTTTAAATATGTTCATAAATGTTAGAATAGGCAACTCCTCTTTAACATATTCCAACCTTTTTGTTTCTTTCTCCAACTTTGTGTCATTCTTGACATACTTGTAACTTTTGCAATTCAATATTTTTGTTACATCAATATTTTAAGTTTTCAAAGGAAATAGAGCCAATTCACCACACGTTTCACATAATCCTTTGATGCAATTTATTTGACCAACTGGATCATCTATGTTGTCACACAAAATGGATGATATAAACTCACTTCTCCTACTAGAGGAGCAACATGAAAACCATATGTGTCTTCTAAAAACTTTCAAAATACCTAATAGTGGAGATCAAACTTAATATGATGATGATAACAACATGTTTCAAACACTTTGTTTGATCTCACAAAGTATGGCTTCAATTTTTCAAACAATTTATGCCCAACTTTTACATTAGGATGTTCACTACAAAATGACGCATCTAACTCATGCTGTGTTGTGTCCAACCAATGTTTTGTATGATGTTCATATTGACTAGGTGCAATCCTATGCCTGATAACATCTCTACTATTTGATGAAGGACGAGTGTTATCAATCCAAAATGATATGACTAAGTTTTTTAATAACTCTTCCTATCAGAATAAGGTGCTCTACAAATGATTTCCCAATTTCCCTCCATACTACTATCATCCACAATTAATCTTCTTTTAACATATTCTCTCATTGTTTTCCTACTAAAACCCATTTTAGAAAAAAAAGAAGATATTTGTCTATTTTGCGTCATATTCTTATTTACAATAGACATTAACATCACTTTTCTTGCCGCAGACTTATATTTAGTTCGAGAGTGTTTTCCTATGTTTCTCAAACCTTGTTTAACATTTTCAATCAAATCAGTTTGCATGCTAGAAAATCTTCTCTTCTTTGATGTTGTGTCTACACCTAATAATTTCAATGCCTCTTTCAACTTATTTTGTGTAAGAAAAAGTGAAAGCAACTGAGCTTGTTCAAGTGTTTCAGTGTTATCAAATTGAATCATAATTTCTCTTATCTTCTTATTCATTGACGTTTTCTTAGACAGACTTAATGGTTGAAAACTAGCTACAAGTTTTCTCAATTTATCCACATCCATTTTAAGTAAATGATCTAAATTCTTATGAGAAATACCATTCTTTATAGATTGGGCAATATTTAAGAGTTCATCCATACTAGTTGCTACACCTGTTCTCAACCCTTCTCTGACTTCTATTACTAGAATTTCTATAGGGACCAATCTTGAGCCTTCTCTAACATCCATTGTTTGAGATTCTGTAGGGAAAGATTATGACCCTTCTCTAACTTCTGTTATTTGAACCTCTGTAGGGAGTGATCTTGAACCTTTTTCAACATTCATTGTTTGAGATTGCGTAGGGAGTGTTCCTGACCTCTCTCCCATATGCACTGCTTCTACTTTTGTTGAGCCGTCTTGAACATTTCCTTCACCTTGTTTAATTCGATGATAACATGCCGCAGTCTTCTAAATATTTCTTTCTTTTGCTTCATCAAATCTCTTCCTTGCATATATTTTTTTTGAGTTCCTTTCTTGTTTCCCATTATAAAATCAAAAAAAAAATTTATCCCTTGCCTCAAGATAAATTTTGTGCAATAACCAGATAAAAAAATTGTTGTACGGATTTGTTTGTCACTGTTAGTATTTTTAAACTGCTTGTTTGAAGCTGACATCAGCTTTTTTGGTTTTTTTGCATGTTCACGTGAACATGATAAAAAACACATGTTCAGGCGAACATGTCTTCTTAAGTTTCTGGTCATTAGAAAATTTTAGCTAACATGTTTGTGCAAACATGCATTAACATGAACATGCCTAATATGTTCATGTGAACACCATGTTTGCACGAATGCTCAAAATTAAGAATTTGTTTACACTTTTTTCATAATTTTTTTTTCGCTCTTTTGACACCCATAATTGTAGAAGAATGATCTCCTACTGTAAAATAAAAAATTTCAAATTGTACTTCTCAGAGAAAGCTTTCCAATGACTATAATTGTAATACATATTTTAGTCATTAAGACTTTCAAATACGAGTTTAACTCATTATAGGTTCATTACCCATTGAACATCAACCGACTTCAACACCTTGGGAAAATTAGTAAATTAGGTCAATTTTTTTTTGAAAAATATGTAGGAAATAGCTTATTGAGATACTTTCTATTAAAAAAAAAATAAGGTTTATGATAAATTGACTTCAAATTATCTATGTTAAACGGAACATATGTCTGAATTATGATTTGTGTCACTTCAAAAATTCATAAACTATACAATATTCAACCAAAATGAATCAAACCAAATGCATCCTTTGGATATTGATGGTACAAATCTAACGTTGAAAGAATTACTTCATTATAATTTATAGAAAAAAATTCTATGTGCGTCAAACAGACTGTCACTCTTTACAAATATTGAATTTTATTATGTACCACTTTTCCAAGGAGATGAAAAAATTGACATAAATAATTTTTTTTAGATTAAAAAATATGGTTACAAAGTAGGAATAGAGTACTAAAAATCACTATTTTATCTTGAAATTATTTATATTTTTGGAGATATTGTCACTTGAACGTGACATTTGTTGCAAAAATATTGATTTTAGTGTCAAAATTGGTGAAAAAGTGGAACGCATTATTGTGGTATCACCCATATATAAAAATAGAATTACATCCTCCTCCTCGGATCCATGATATAAGTACAATACAATAAATGAAAGCCTCCACTACACAAGATATAACCATCCATCATAAAAGATATAAACATCCATCATAAGATATAATCATCCATCATAATGATACACAGATAAGATGAAAGGAAATACAGACAATGAATCTCCAGCCATGGTGACTATAGATGGATCTCAATGGTAAGAGTAAAAAGCACTACCACCCAACCGCATGGAACCTAAATGACTCACTCCCACCATGCTAAGGAATTAGTTTGAAGTCCCAAATAGGATATCAAACCACATATCTAAAGTACTCTCTAAGTCTAGGAAATGCTAAAAGTATTATAACTCAAGGGTTCCAAGATAGATCGACATCTATACCTAGAGGCATAAAAGACACGTAGGAAACCTACTATGTAAGCACACAAGTTTCATCGCACGAATCACACTAGAGTTACCCTAGCCCTCTCTCTAGATCCTGACACCTATTTATCCCTATGCCACCACTAGTATCCTCTCATACTGATAAGGCATACTACGGATGCAAGGTCGCAACCAAGCATTCTCTCTACTCCCATCTTAGTCTATACTAACACTTGAGGCATGGGCGAGAACATACAAAGACTCTTATTAGGTTTATTTTACTCTCATTTAGTGTAGCGTTTTCACTTATTAAACCACTTACAATGGGTTACCCTGGCAGCCACTTAGGGCCCCAACCCCCATTGTAAGCCACTTCCTGGCATTACGTATAGATAACCTACCTTAGGCTCATAAAAATACAAATAAAAAATCATATAAAATCACCTCAGTCCTATACAAGTGATTGGAAAGCACCAAAAGATAATTCACAATAACACATCAGTTCTTTATGAGCAACTAGAAAGCATCACAAAAATAACGGATTGAAGACTCAAAATGGTTAAGTCAAATATTTCATAACATGACATCACCAAGAACAAATCATACCAAATACCTCAATCCTATAAAAGCGACTAGAAAGAAATCCAAATATACTGATGGAGGACTCAAAAAAGGTTAAGTCAAGTAGGTCATGCATTCACCTTAGTGTCACACAAGAACACTAGAAAGGAATAACAATCAATGCATCAAAACATCTCATAGAGCATACTAGACACATTACCATGGTTGAGTATAAAAGATAGAGATCAAACATCATAACATCACAATCACATAACCCCCAAGCCTTTGGTAACATCCTAAGACTAGTCAAAGCTAGGTCAAACTGCAAAACCTGAAAGCATAGACAAAACATAGAAAACAAAATGGTCTCACAGTTTGGTTTGATTTGAAAAAACATAGTTGAGTTAAATGTGAGTTTACAATTTTTGTTTCAATATACATTTCAAGTATATAAGATTCTTAGTTTACCATACAAAATTAACCCATTCATTTATTTAAATAATACACATAATTACCCTTATTTGATTATAAGTAAATTTTCTAAATACTTTAAAAATAATTATTTATTAAAATTTTTAACATATTGACTATTGATTTTCTAATAACATAATTACCATTTTTATTAAAATTCAAGTCACTAATAATAATAATAAAATAAATGAATTTAAAACCTCATTAAATAATTTGTATTATTAATTAAACTAAATTTAATTTAATTAATTAATAATTATTTTTAAAAGAACTATATATGAATTATAATTATTGAATAATTAATAACTAATAGTTTTATTTAATAATACTATTAAAAAAATCAAAACTATATATATGTTGTAAAGATACTCTAAATGTTCCTTGTAAAAAGGCTATGTCAAATATGCACCAAAAAAAGATAGAAAAGTGGTTAAGTATTGTGTGGAAATCAGGGGAGTAATTTAGGAAAAAAAAAAAATTTAAACCTTTCCTATTTGTATATTAGAGGAGATTTTCTAAAAGGAAAGTTCATTTTTTCTGAGGATATGATTCTTTATTTTTTCTTTAGTTAATAGCATTGATCATGGGGATAATCTGCCCATACATCAAGGTTTAATTTTCATCTTCTATCACTAATTCTTCCTACCATCCTCGGTTGGATAGGTGTCTGCCTTGGAATGCTTGTCCTACCCATTAAATTAAGTCCTTTGTAGTGATTGAAGAAATTGAAATTGTAAAAGAGCCCCAAAAAGCTTCTCTAGTTATATAAAAAACTAGGTCCTATTCATAAAAAGTCTAGGTCAATGGATAAGTTACATAGACTTAATGTAAAAAAATGAAATATGGAACTATTTCAAAAAAGTTGGGCTCGATAATTATATCATTGCGATGTGTGACCATAACACTTTGTTATCCTCAAAATTTTCTAATTCTTGGCACAAAGGCCGGGTGGCAATTGGGATTGTTAAGTTTGAGGTTACTCTAAAACTTATTGGTATAGCTTGTGAAGGAGTGAAATTTGAAAGGAAGGGCTCAATTGAGTAAAACAAGTTTAGGCATAAATTCTTTGAAGTCATAGAAGAGTCAATAAGGGTTAAATTGAATAATGGGCATGAGTGTCTCTCTGTCTCTCCCTAGCCCTTTTTCTATCATTTGTATATGGGTGATGAAGTATTTTACCCTGGAAGGTCATTTCATGACCTACCATGGTGTCATTTCCCTCTATTGAATATGTTGAAATTTAGAGAAATGATCCATTTTTGCTTTGCTCTTCTTTGGTTAATAGCATTTATCTTGGGGATAATCCACCCATACATCAAGGTTTAATTTTTATCTTGTATCACTAATTATTCCTACCATCCTTGGTTGGGTAGGTTTCTATCTTAAAATGCTTTTCCTACCCATTAAGTTAAGTCCTTTGTAATGATTGAAGAAATTGAAATTATAAAAGAGCCCCAGAAAGCTTCTCTAGTTACTAAAAAATCTAGGTCCTATTCATAAAAAGTCTAGGTTTCCTAAGGGTAAAGTCAAACTTTGGAGGAATCCCTTTTGTTGGAAACCCCTAATAAGTGCAAGAACGCATCTCCTAAGTCCATCCCTACTAAAATCTTAGAAAAGAGCATAATTGTGGGAGAAATTATATAGGTGGATAAGTAGGACTGAGATGGTACCTCAAATGGTGATAAAATAGATAAAAAATCTAAAGTTGAGTCAAGCTTGGGGAAGATAGGGTCTAGTATATTATGAAACAAAAAAGGAAAGAACTATAAGGAAGCGAGTATGGAGGAAACCTTGGATACACAAAAGGAAGATGTTAATTACAATACTGAAGTGGACAAAACTTTGGAAACAATGGGTAACAACTTTACAAAAATGAGGAATATGAGGAAAAAGATGTTGAAGACACTAAAGATGAGAAACATGAATCCTAGGAGGTTCGTATTGAGTTTGAGTTGGAAATTTGAGAGGAGGTCCAACTTCCCATTTTGTTGGAGGAAGATGCCAAAAATGAAAAAGAAAACCAAGGACTATGTAGAATAGGGTAGTCTTAAAGAACAACCAAACCAAACCCCCCCCCCCCCCCACCCTACCCCTACCCCTCCAAAAAATATATAAAATATTGGTGAATCTTTCATTATTTTGGGGGAAAAAAAAATAAAAATCTATTCGCAAATCTTTCAAATTATTATTATTATTTTTTAAATTTTAAATATTGGCGATTATTTTGGAATCATAATTTTTGTATAGAAAATATTGATGAATCTTAATAATAATAGAAATCTCATTAATCACCATAGAATATTACAAATGAAAATTGAATATTTTTTAACTCATGGTTTATTATGAGGATCATTGCATCATATTTTAAATAAATAGTGAAAACTAAATATAGGTAATGTACCCTTCAACTAATAATTATGATAATTATTGGTCAATTAATTTTAATTTCTCCAATAATATATAATATTTAGGTGAATTAAATCTAATCATAAATTGAATATTACATTGAACCTTGGAACATAATTTAAAAGTACAATAAAAATTATTGAGCGAGTTTAAATATTTTAAAGCTAATATTTATTTAAAAAAATAGTGAAATAGGTTGCCTTTAAATCTTTAAATTATTAGCCAATTTACCAGCCAAAAAATTATAAAATTAGCAAATTTATGAATATTAGCTAGTAAAAAATACCTGATGTAGAATGTGATAGATATTGTGGAAAAGGACCTCAACTCTATGATTTTAGACCTTCAAGACAAGGTGGATACCTCAATAAGCAATATGTTTTGGCTATACTAGTATCAAGCTAGGGGTGGCAGTTTCCTCTATTTATAGAGTCGAGAAAGAAATGATGAGGAAAGTGGTGTGTGGCACCATTACTATAAAAATCAAACTAAAAAGGGTTGATTGGTTCAAGAATGAATAGTGTAAGGAGGTGAAGAGTCTGAAGGATGTTGCCAGTTGGATATAGGACCTTAAGTTCTTGGTGAAAGACTGGGATAATGTTAAGAAGGCTTAGTTCATTTATGTAATCTAATTATTTGGTTCTTGTTTTAGCTCAGTACTTATCAATGTTTGAATTATAAAGGTGAAAATAAATGTAATAATGAATGAATCTTGACACAACTCATGATTTCAACTCTAAACTAAACCAAATGGCAAGATTAAATTAAGAAATTACTTGAAATATTTTGTCTACAAACTTATGAGATTAATTAGATGCAGCACTAGGATAATGGTAAAAAAATGGACCAGCTTAATTGTTTCTTTATTAATTCACTTTGTATTGAGTTGAAATATTGTTCACCTTTTCCTTTTGCTTGGATAAAAGAGGAAACTTCTAATATATATATATAAAACAAACCCTGTTGGCACGTATATCCATTAGGGAAGGCCAAATTTAGAAAGCATAGATGCGGTATTGAATAAAATGGCAGAATAGGAGGAAAAAAAAGGAAAAAGAAAAAAGAGTGCAATTCTGAATGGCAACTCGGAACTTGTGCCAATGGAGACACGAGAGAAAGCTTCGCAATGACCAAATGAAAACAATAGTCTGTCAACAATAATCACCTGAATTTAATTGTGCCAGACGACTATTATTTGCACGCTTAGCTCATTTTTCAATTTAAGTTTTAAAAAAAAAAAACAATTTAACTAGATTTTCAAAACATGTACGAATCCATTTATTTCGCAGCTATGTGGTAACCCTAAAGTGGGCAAAGAACGCTTATCCTGAAGGGAAAAACACATGAAGATCCTACACAAATCCTAGTTTTATTCGATCTGTCCCAAAATGATAAAATAATATTGTTAGAATCCAAAGATAGACAATCTCAGTAAGAGAACGACTACGATCCAAACAAAACAGGTCTGAGCCGAAAGGGTAGAGCTGGGGCATGCATACGATACACATGGCAACGGGCCTCTGTTGATTCAGTTGTCCTCCGTAGGCGCGACCAACTTGGTGCATGTGCTCTTGTGTTGGAATTTGGAGTTGACTTTTTTTAACTTATCCACTCTCACTACTCTCAATGTTTGAATTATAAAGGTACAAATAAATGTAGTAATGAATGAATCTTGACACAACTCATGATTTTAACTCTAAACTAAGCCACATAACAAGATTAAATTAAGAAATTGCTTAAAATGTTTTGTCTACAAACTTATGAGATTAATTAGATGGAGCACTAGAATAATGGTAAGAAAATGAAACAATTTAATTGTTTCTTTATTAATTCACTCTTTATTGAGTTAAGAAATTGATCACCTTTTCTTTTGCTTGGATAAAAGAGGAAACTTGGAATATATATATACCCTCTTAGCACGTATATCCGTTAGGGAGGGCCAAATTTAGAAAGCATAGATGCAGTATTGGATAAAATGGCGGAACACGAGGAAAAAATAAATACAAAAGAGAGTGCAATTCCGAATGGCAACTCGGAACTTGTGCCAATGGAGCCATGTGAGAAAGTTTCGCAATGACCAAAATCAAAACAATAGTATGTCAACAGAAATCACCTGAATCTAATAGTGCTGGACGACTATTATTTGCACACTTAGCTCGTTTCACACTTAGCTCGTTTTTTAATTTAAGTTTTTAAAAAACTATTTAACTAGATTTTCAAAACATGTACGAATCCATTTATTTTGCTTATCCCGAAGGGGAAAACGCGTGAAGATCCTACACAAATCCTAGTTTTATTCGATCTGTCCCAGCCATCGCTCGCGTTCACGTGAGTTCTTAAACACACACCTGAAATTACATAGCTTAAAATGATAAAATAATAGACAATCTCAGTAAGAGAATGCATACGATACCAACTTGGTGCCAGCCTATAACCTCTCGGCACTTCATTAACGGCGCCATGTGCTCTTGTGTGCTTGGAACTTGGAGGTGACTTTTTTTTAACTTATCCACTTTGATTCTTCAGAAAACGCAAATCTTCGACCTGAAATTTTAATTCAAGCCGAAGACTGAAGAAGACGCTATTCATTAAGTATATATTATTATTCTTATTTATTATTGCTTACGTTAAGGGAAGAGGATTGAATTGTCAGATCTTTTACTTTTTCTTACTATTATTTTAAAAGTGTGATTGAATTCGTTAAGACAAGGTGCAAGACGATTGAATTGTCGAATATTTTACTCTTTGTTATTATTTTTTAAGTATGATTGAATCTGTTAAGAGTACATTGTGCAAGACGATTGAGTTGTCGGATCCTTTAGCCTTTTTGGTTATTATTAAGAATTTCTATCTCCACGAAATTCAATCCAACTTTTCTTCTCAGTTGGTGTGCCGGTTGGTATGGCCGGTTTCACTTTTCACTGAATTCTAGGTTAGTTGCTTTTAGTAGCTAGCGTTTAAGCGTTTGTTGGGGAGAAAACCAAAAAATCCAACCTCAAAGGCATGTGCTGCCCTTTCTTTACATATAGTTTAAGAAAATAGACTCTTATCATTTTGGGTGAACAAAAAACACCATTTATAGATAATACTTTTGTTTATGTGCATTAGTGCTAATTGTATTTTCTCTACCATTCTATTCCAGTATTTTTGGTCTAGAAGTTGGTCTCTAATATTCATAGAGATATATATTGCGTATTAATATTAATAATTAATTTTTACTATCAAAGATGTTGACACTATATTATTGTATTTTCCGTAGGCAATATATTATTGTAATCACTTACACTTAATATTGATTAATCTATTCTAATTCAACCAATTAGATGTTAGTATTTTTGTTTTTGATTGTAGATTTTAAATTTTATAATGTTTATGTGTTAGATTTATACTTTCTAAAATTATAAAAATTATTTTACTTTTACTTGATTGCTTCATATTCTTTGGGTCTTATAGGAGCGAATTTCCTAGAAGCACTATCTGATAGTTGAGAATGAGCTTTATACAAGAATAGGTAGTTAAATTGTTTTTAAATATTAAAAATTGAGAGTTCAAAAGATCTTATACAAAATTAACAAGAGATGGCAAAACAAATAGCCCACGAGTCCAAAAGAAATAATAGAGTTACATAGTATGATGCAAGACTAAACAAAAAGATACACCAAGACAAAGAAACAACTAATGTAAGATATCATCACAGTTCTCAATCCAATTAGTCCACCCATGAGACCCTTCCATCTAGACCACCTTCTTTCTCTCTAGGATCTGGGCATACATATCCAGCTCATCAAAACCAGGAGCATTCTTTTCATTGATGTCTTTGATCAGCTTGTCAAGAGCTTTCTCAAAAGAACTTTTATTATCCACGATGCTGGTCTATTCAAAGCCATTTTTCATTTCGTATATAAACATAGAAGCCTGTCCATCTTTAAGGAACCTCAATAGTTTATCTTGCTCTAGATTCATAATGCACCAAACCTAAGAAGCAATTTTAAAGTGTGTGAGTTTTTTGAAAAACCAAGTAAGAATCCTATCAGTGCCTTGAAATTTGGCTTCATTTTTGAATTTCCATATAAACTAAAGGATGAAAGGTGACAGAATATGCCAGAAAAGGTTAGTATCTTTTTGGAGACCTTGAATAAAACTAGTGATAATCTCAATAATATAAACATGTTTAGTAATAGAAATTATCAACATTAACCAAATCTCTCTAGCAAAATTACAATCAAAGAATATATGTCTCATAGTTTTAGAAACTTTGCATAGGGGACAAGTGTTAAACCCGGTAAGGTGATTCCTGACAAAGAGTTTATCAAGAAGGAGCTACTACTTGAAACATTTAACCTTAGGAGGGATAGGAGATTTCCAGAGCTTATCAAACAAAAATTGCCATTCAAAGGTGTTGTAGTTATAGTAACAAATACAGTTGATGTGATCAATCACATAAGTGCCATGATTAAGAAACTTTTATATATCTTTAGCTTTAACTTTGGTAAGGAGGGAATTGTCTCTCCACCTAAAAGAGAGGAAACAGTGGGAGTCAACATCAGTGTTCCTAGGAAGGTTTAGAGAGACATAAGTAGTCTTAATTCAATCATAAGTTCTAATTTGAGAATCAAGAAGATCAAACATCCAAGAAATATTTTTCCAACTAATAAGAGTATTGTGTTCCATGATATCCATGATGCATTTGATGCTCTTACTTTTCTAGGATCTAGCAGAGCATCCTTTTGTAAGAGCAAGAGGTTTATTTAAATGAGAGAGATTCAACCATATAGAATGCTCCCCATGAAGGGAGTGGATGTAATAAAAAATAGAGTTGTCAATGAAGCCATGGACAACTTCCCAAGCTTTCCAAATGGATCTAAAAACCCATGTCCGTTGAATAGAAATAGGGAAACAGCTAGCAACCAAATCACACATAGGAAGACCTTTCTAGGATTTGGCATTTTTAGGGACACCACTTTGAATATTATTCCTAATTAATATTTTTTATGGCTTGTTTCCCTCAAAGGCCTAGAAGATCCATTTGGAAGCAAGGGAAATACCCTGAAGCCTAAGCTCTTTAAGGCTGAGACCACCAACTTTTTTATCCAAGTGACACTAGTTCCATTTAACCATATGAGCTTTCATCCTTCCTTTACCATTAGACTAGAGGAATCTACAAACAATGTTTTGAATTTCTAAAGTTGGGTAGTTGTTGAACATCCAAGTAGATTAGTAACATATGTTGTAAGAAGATAGGATCTTTTGGCAAAATTGGACCCTTCTAGAAAGTGAAAGAGTTCTATTATTTTAGTTATTAAGCTTATTAACACTCTTATCTTTAACCAAGTACCACATATCTTTAAGGGAAGGGGTAATAGAGGAGGGAATGCTAAGATATCTAACAATCTTATGAGGTCCACCCCAGGCATTACCAAATTGATCAAGCCAAATAGGTGGAACCTCTTTCCATCCAAGCATAATAGATTTGGAGATGGAGATACGAGCTCCAAAAACTTTTCCAAAGATCTCAATCTTTTGATTGAGGCATTGAATGCTATATTGGGATAGTTCTAGGAACATGGAAGTATCATCAACAAATTGAATATTAAGAAACTCAGACTTGTCAGGAAGGGCAATCCCATGAACTCTAGGTGAAAGAGTATTATCTTGGATGAGATAGAAACAAGCATTAGAGGCAATGACAAATAAAGCAAGAGCAAGGGGGAAACCTTTTCTAATGTATCATGAGAGAAGAATAGGCTGAGAGAAGGTACCATTGACTTCGATCAGAGTTGAAGCATCTTTAAGAAGAACTTGAATATATTTGAAAAAATTATGTGGAAAACCAAAAGCAATAAGCATTTTATTGATAAAATCCCACTCGACCCTATCATAAGCTTTTTCAAAATCAACAAGGAGCATAGAAGCATCCTGATTAGAAGAGTTAGCCCACTCCATTGCCTCCCAAATGGTAATCAAATTTTCCAAAATATATCTAACATTCATGAACCCAGTTTGGGTAGGGTAGATAAATTTTGGAAGTACTTTTTCAAGGCAAGAAGCCAAGACTTTGGCAAGAATTTTATACAAAACATTAAGAAGGGTAATAGGGTTTTAGTTCTTAATGAGGGCCTTGTCACCAGACTTAGGAATAAGTTTGACAATACTAGTATTAATAGTAGAACCTAGAGTGCCATTTTCAAAAGCTTCAGAATATAGCTTATGTAGATCCTGAGTGATCCAATCAATATTAGATTTATAAAATTTAGTAGGGAGCCCATCTGGCCCTAGAGCTTTGTTGTCTTTGAGTTTCTGAGTAGCATCAACAATTCCCTAAGGGGAAACCATGGCTTGTAGCAGAAGGGAGTCACTTTTAGAGTTCTTATTGGGAATAAGGTTCATGCATTGATTTATGACGCCTTTGGAGGTTTCTTAATCCTCAGAGGTGAAAAGAGTAGCATAGAAAGCCTAAAAGGCTTCAATAATATCATGGAGAGAAAGAAGTTCCTTATCATCAACAACAATTCTATCAATTCATTCCTTGATATGTTTTTTCTCCAAGAGGTTGAAAAACAATTTAAAGCCTTTGTCCCCAAATTGAAGCCAATGGTTACGGGCCCTAATAGATGCCGCTTTGATTTCAACTTGCTGATGTTTTTTAAGAGTATCTCTAGCAAGGGAAACTTGCTCTACAAGGATAGTAGAGGTAGGCTAAGTTTGAATACTAGTTTTGAGAGAAAGGAGACGGTTAGATAGAATATTCTCAACCCTCCTAAAATCCTTAGCTTTCTTTTTGCTGAAAGTTTGAAATTTTTTTTGCTAGGAGGCAATGCTTATATTCCACCTACTAATGTTAGATAAGTTTTTATTATTTAAGTTGAAAAGTCTGATCATCTTAATAGAAATAAGGACATTCTCATCATTGAGAAGAGAGGCGTTGAGGATAAATTTCTAAGAAGGGGAAGAAGAGAAAGTAATTGAGTTTCTAAAGTTGATAATGGCAGAAATGGGGGAATGATCAGAAAGAGTAGTAGGATTGACTTCAATAGCAAACTTAGAATGAGTAGGAGAAAAGGAAAAGGAATTAACATTGACATAAAATCTGTCAAGTCTTGAGTAAATGCAATTAGTACCTTGCTGGAAATTACACCAGGTATATCTCAAAGAGGAGTAGCCAGAGACATGATCATCAAGCGAGTCAAAAAGATGGAAATGTTGTTTAAACCAATCCCAATGAAGTTTTTCTAAGGCTTTCCACTCAAAAGGAGCTCCTCCAAACTTATCATTGGCATTTTCAACCATGTTAAAATTGCCACCTATAATCCAGGGGATGTCAAGAAGGGAGATCATCCACTCCCATAGGAGTATCCTTTCTCTATAATCATTAGAGGAATACAAGGAAGAGATGCCAAAGGAAGAGTTATTGTTATTAATAATAACCCAAGCAGCCCTGCTACAGGGTGAAATACCCAAGTTAGAAATATGCTTAATCCATTTAAATATATTATTATTATTATTTATTATTGCTTACGTTAAGGGAAGAGGATTCAATTGTCAGATCTTTTGCTTTTTCTTACTATTATTTAAAAAGTGTGATTGAATTCGTTAAGACAAGGTGCAAGATGATTGAATTGTCAAATATTTTACTTTCTGTCATTATTATTTAAGAAGTATGATTGAATTTGTAAAGAGTACAATATGCAAGATGATTAAGTTGTTGAATCCTTTGGCCTTTTTTATTATTATTTAGATTGTTTGAAATTTTTTAATGTCAAATTTTTTTATTTTTTTAATTAAATGGTTTTTTTTTCATATTTTAGTTTGGCATTAAAATTTTAATTAAAATAGATAAAAATCAAGAAAAAAATTAGAAGTAAGAAGGATATTTAAATAAAAAGGTAAAAAATAATTAAAATTTATTTAATTTTAAAAATATTTATAAGGGTGAAATCTATTTGAAATCAATTTTATTATAATATATTAATTATACAAAATTAGTTCTACTTATAAATATACTTTTAAAATTAAATTGTTTATAAATTGTATAACTTTTTACAATATAAATAATTAACATAAATTAATTAGAAAAATATTAATATTACATCTGATCTGCCATTATTCTGAGACATTACTTATCAATATCTATTTGAGTTGTCACCAGTCCCATGTTGAAATGTTGATGTGTTTGCTTTTGTACAATGATGAACATCTCGGGCTCTATATCTCTCTGACTCAATAATGCCCCCTTTTTTCAATGTTATTATTTCATAATTGTTGATACTATATGTCATTAGTGCTAATTAATGCCGATAGGCATTCTATAATAGCAGAATGGGTGGACTGGGATGGTGTGAGCATGTTAATGTTAACTTTTATTCTTCTAGGTTAAATTTGACAACCATCTACATGTCCAAAGCTTAAATCTTATTATAAACATTGTATACTTTTAAAAATAGTTTAATAAATACCATATAAAATATTTGTTTAAACTATAATATTTGAAGATATAAATCATCCATTTTTTTAGGAATTAAAATAGAAAGCTTAAGTTAGTAAAAAACCAAATAAATGGTGACAAAGGAAATAAAAGTAATTTTAGATGTAGTAAATTAAATTATTATTATTTTGTAGTGGATATCTATCAACATTTCTTTGAATAATTTTTTTAAAGATATCTATATTAGTTGTATTTTCTCTACCATTCTACTCCAGTATTTTTGTTCTAGAACCTTGTCTCTAATACTCATAGAGGTATATATTACATATTACTATTACTAATTGATTTTTACTATCAAAGATGTTGACACTATATTATTGTACTTGCCATAGGCTAGTACTATTGCATTTAGTTTGCACAATTATGGAATTAGTTTGAAATCTATCCACCAATCACAAGTAATTATTTTTAAATAATTAAAATAGTTCTAAAGTTTTTTTATTCTTTTAGAAATTTTATATTTTGTACAAATTATAGGATTGGCTCAACTCATTTTGTGTTATAGGAGCCCTTTTTCGGTAATTCTCCATAATGCAATATTTTCAGCTAGATTGAAGGTAAAATGGGCCATTTATCTATTATGTTTAAATTCTTAAACAACTTTTCTTACATCTAATTATTTTATTAAATGTCCTAAATTTCTTACAATATTATATTTTTGCAAATATATCAAACCCAAGGGATATTCAAGGTCAATTTGGGAAATAAGGTAGGTGTTATTTTATACGCTTATGTTGACTATAATTTTAACTCTAAACATTATTTGCAACCCTAACATCAACCCTAGTTCTAATCTTACCATAACCTAAACATTAAATCTTAATCGTAAACAAGATCATAATCCTAATTCTAACCTTAATAATGGTATTAGTAATTAGCTACTAGTATAAAATGATTAATATTATATTATATGAAGTTTAAAAGAATAAAAATATAAAACTTTTTAAAAAGATAAAAAAATATTGATATAACTCATTGTCAAATACAAAAATAATCTTAAAGTATTAAAATATTTGAAAAACTTTTTTTTTCTACTACTATATCTTTTCAAACCTAAAATGTTGTGATATTGCCATTTAATTTGGAGTTCTTGAATCAACCTAAAATATAGAAATTAAAAAATAAATAAAATAGAAACAACAAATATCAATATTTTTTTTCAAAAACAAAATATAATTAAAACTAAAATTCAAACTAAACAAAACTAAAATCAAAGAAAATTAAGTCTAAAATAAGTTGATTAAATGGTTAAGCACATCATTAGCTACTTCAACATTGAAGCCATTGTCATTGCATTACCAAGCTCTAATAAGAAAACTAATATTACTATTAAATCTATTACATACTTTTAAAAAATAAACACAAAACTATATATTATACTTATACATTAATAAATAATTTAAGTTTTTAATACTATATATTATATTTTATCAATATATATTTTCACAATATACATAGATTTTTACTATTTTACTAACATTTATAAAAAAACATTTTTAAAATTGAAAAAACACTATAACAATTTTTTTTCAAACTATCTATTATGACTAAATGGCAAGTACATGCCACTATGTGGCACTTGTTTATTTCATGTATCTATATATTTTCTAATTTTATAGGATGGAAGGATTTTCTCTCATGCCACGATAACAATTGAGCTTCTACCATTACTATCTATTTTTAATAATCTCCTTTACTCTACTTTGTTTAAAATTTATATATCTTATAGTTTGAAAAGTTGTGCCTTTTATCTTATTTGATAATGTTAATTAATATTATTTTATTATATAATAATATTTAATATTATTTATTTAAAATTATATATATCATTTAATATTTATCATCGAGCAAAAAATATTTTAATATTTATCAACTTATAATAAATGTAATCTAATCTATATATGGTTAAAATTTAGTTAATTTAATAATAATAACAACTTATATTTTATTTTACTATTATTTAACTTTGTAAGTTATTCTTGATGTTTATAGGTTATTTTTAATATTAACATTATAATAATCATATTTATTAATTAATAATTTCAATAAGGTATTTTTTTTTTTTAAAGAGGGGTAAACACTTTGACCTGGAGCTATGAACCAGTGAGGCCACAAACGGGGGACCTCATCCCCATTAGATTTGAACCTTGATGGCAAGGATAACAACTCAACAACTTAACCATCACGACATGCCACTATTGGCAATTTCAATAAGGTATTTAAATAGTTTATATGTCTTTAAATATATTTTATAATAAACACTAATCTATGCTAATGACATTATGAGGCAAAAAATAGAGTGATGGAGGGAAACTCTAAACTAAGAATTAAACGTAAGGGTTACTTCTAAATATGGAAAGGTCTCCTCAACAATTATGCCCTAGGTTGTTGAGCATGACCTCAATAGAAAAATAAAAATAATAATCTTCAATAAAGAAATTCTTCTTTTCATAGAGCAATATAATAAATAATTTTATTTGTATTTGAAGGAATTTTACACAACAATATAATAGATAAGCTTTTTTTTTTTTTTTTTTTTTAATATGATAATTAAATAAACTAATTTTTTTTATTTTAAGAAATGATATAATTGAATGAGGAAATTTCAATGACATTTACAAAATCTAGTGATTAAAAAAACCAATAGACATAAATGAAAGCTTAAATTGTTTAATATTGACCTAAGTGAATAATCTTTTTAAGAAACATTTTGCATAATTTTGTAATCTAGTTATTGAATTTTATATTGAATAATATAAAAAATTGAAACATAATTAAATCTATGGTTAAGTGCACCAAGATGGTGTACAAAAAGTGGGGTATACATAGACACCTTTCTTTTGAAATTAGGTAAACCTGAACTTGGACAAGAAATTTGAGGGTCATCCACTAAAAATGACAAGAAATGTAAAACATATAAATTGTAGTACTTTGAATCTACTTTCTAAAATACGAGATGTTTTACAAAATGGCTAAGATTAGTTGAGAATAACCCTACATACACAAAAAAATAGTTCCTATTTTTTTTTATAGAAAATATAACATAGTTGTTTCCCTGTGCAGCACAAAGACGTAGTTATATTTAGTATTTTGCATATCCCTTTGGTAGGATGATAGTTAAGAGTCATATCTAGAAGTTTTGTATTTTCTTTTAATTTTATGATGAGTATTTTTATTATTATGAATTATTGAATAGACTGCATCCTTAAATTTTGGTACATATTCATGTGCTAAGCATAACTTGCATTAAAATAATTGAAAATTGAAACATTTAAAAAAAAAATGTGAATATAATAAAGTGTAGAATAGTAATATGTAATTTATTTTGAATGTGGTTAAGTATCAAAATTTATTAAAAAAATGGTAGACATATGTAAGAGTACTTACAATTTACAATGTTAATGTTGTCCAAAAAAAGAAAAGAAATTATGTGGTTAGAAAACTAAGAAGACATGTAAGATTATGGTGGTGATTTTAGAGATACCCACTTCACCATTAGCATACCTGATGAAGAAAAATATGAAAATTCATCTAAGAAGACTAAAAAATGTCTAAAGAAAAAAAAAATGGAGAGAAAACACTCTCCCAAGCCTTTGGGTCGTTTTCCTAGGCTATCACCAAGCCATAACCCGATCAGGTTTTATACAATCCTTATCAGGTTCTAAAAGCTAGTTCGAGTTCTACAAAACTCAATTGGGTTTTGTATTACTACTTCACAAGGTTAGATTGAGGGTGAGAGAGAGAGAGAGGAGAGCGAGAGAGAGAGAGAGAGAGAGAGAGAGAGAGAGAGAGAGAGAGAGAGAGAGAGAGAGAGAGAGAGAGAGAGAGATCGGGTTATGTATTATACTAAATAAGTGTCTATCATATCTCCCAATCCTTGTCTCCATCCCATCCTCATTCTCTCTCCCTCTCTGTCATTTTTTCTCTTTATCCTATCCCTGTCTCTCTTTCTCCTATCCCCATCTCTCCCTCTCTTGCTCTTTATATCATATCCACTAAATCTCTCTCTCTCTCTCTCTCTCTCTCTCTCTCTCAGTCTCTCTCTCTCTCTCTCTCTCTCTCTCTCTCTCTCTCTCTCTCTCTCTCCCTCTCCCTTTCCCTCTCCCTCCCTCCCCCCTCTCTCTCTCTCTCTCTCTCTCTCTCTCCCTCCCTCCCTTTCCCTCTCCCTCCCTCCCCCTCTCTCTCTCTTCCCCTAATCTCTCTCTCATATCCCCTCTTTATTTCTCCTATCCCCTTCTCTCTCTCTCTCTCTCTCTCTCTCTCTCTCTCTCTCTCTCTCTCTCTCTCTCTCTCTCTCTCTCTCTCTGTATCCCCTTCTATATCTTTATCCTAGCCTCACCCTCTCTCATTCTCTCCATCACTCCCTCCCTCCTTCAATCTATGTTTTTGTTGTAGTAATATAAAACCCGATCGGGTTATACAAACCCCAATCAGGTTATTTTTTCATACGAATAATGCATATAGAACTCTCTCTCTCTCTCTCTCTCTATATCCCCTTCTATATCTTTATCCTAGCCTCACCCTCTCTCATTCTATCCATCACTCCCTCCCTCCTTCAATCTATGTTTTTGTTGTAGTAATATAAAACCCGATCGGGTTATACAAACCCCAATCAGGTTATTTTTTCATACGAATAATGCATATAGAACTCAATAACCCAACCAAGTTATAAAAAAAAAATGGGGTTATTTAAAGTTGTAAATAAAATAGCATTTCAAGGATTATTATGTTATTTTAGTGTGGTCCACAAGATTGTATTCTTGTTTCACATGTATTTCTATACTAGGTATGCAAGTGTAAGGTTTTTTGTACTTAAAAATGCTAAATTTTATATTTTTCATGTGCCAACATCTAATTTTATGTTAGTATCTTATGATTGATCATAGAATGATCATGCAAATTTGTTTAGTTTTGTATTTTATTGAATATTTTATTCATGTTATATTTTGTAGGGAAATTGTTCAAAAAATTTGGAATAACTATTTTGAAAATTTAAATCAAAGTGGAAGATGCCAACTCGTTGTTGAAATGGTTAAAAATCTGAAATTGAGAGAGACAATGAGAACATTGTGGTTAAGAAGATATGGAAATAGTAGTGAAATGGGCATTGTTAGAAATCTCTTTGATGCATACAAATCCATTGGTTCAAAAGCATGTACTAAAGATGTTAATATAAGTTGACTAGTCCTCACATCAACCATAATGGGAAAGGAAATTGAAAAAGCTTGTAAGGTAAGAAAAAAAAAGTAAATAATTAAGAATAAGTACAAAAATGTTATTCAAAGCCTTAGTGAGGTGAGAGAAAAGTGAGAATTCTAATGAGATGTCTTTTTCAGCATTCCAAGGTAGACTCCCATGCAAGGTGTTTTTTAGTGGTGAATATTCATAATTTAGCGAATATTGGGATTTCTTAGTGTTGATTTTGGATATTTTTGAGCCATTACATGGTGGCCCAATAGCCTAAATTTATCAGGGTTAGTAGGTCATTACTCCTTTTAATTGCTTAACATGGACTCACATTTGACTTCTTTGGCAACATTGTTCACATTTCATGCAGCTAACCTATTTATTCTAACTGATCCCATGTTCACCATCCCTCAATCCATTAGATTTGCATGTGCATGGGTAGTTCTCCAAATGTATTTAATTTCAATTCCCTTCAGTCAACTCATTTTGGTAATAATTTTCCATTTTGTATTAGATTCATCAGCACATTTTGCCTCCTAAATTTGGAATCAAGTGATATAAATGTTGGAAATATTCAAGACTATGCTAAGTTACTGAGAGGGGAGTGTTCAATTAGTAACTTCTAAAACTTCAACAATTTTAGTTCTTAATCCAATTAGCATTTAATTCCTCATATATAATATGATCTAACTACATGTATGCATAAGAGACTGAAAACATGAAAGCATTCATAACACTTTGACACAAATATTTTCTAACCCAGAAACCTTCTAAATAGAAAGTAAAACTGGAGTGAGGATGATACCCACAAACTTTAGTGCTACAACATAAAGTTGGCCTGTTAAGGCTTACATTGATCACTTCTGATGATCTACCCTATTAAGAGCAATAAGGACACCTAGGTCCACCTTGTGAAAGGATTTTCCAACCTACAATGAAGTATGTACTCAGTAAATGTATTTATAAAAGACTGTTAGGTCTACCTTGTTAATGGATTTGACTAGTCCACCTATTAAGATGAAATAGTAGTTGATCTTTGATCTGCAACTTGGTTTGGTTAATGAGATTCCTTTGTGTTTTGATCACTTTTCTATGATAGATATGTCTCTACTACTCCTTATACTGTTGTGACCTTTATAAATCGCTCTTTACTACTCTTCTTTGATTGCATTTGATTATATTGCACAACTTACAGACTTGGATATGAGACAATACATAACATATGTATACCAATCCAATTTACATAATTAAAAAGTCGGCCACAATACAAGTTAACACAAATATTACAAAGTCAGCCCACATGAAGACACTTGGGTTCTGAAGACTAACTTGGTGAGGTTCTGATACTCGACATCCACTATCAATGTTTGGCATCATCATGCACTCAGTATACATAGAAGCTAGGTCCATACTGATCACTTCCAACTAGTTTTGAACTCAATCTGTACTGGTGACTTAGTAGATATTGTGAAACTCAACATGAACTGAATCACTTGTTTACCATGGAAATACTTAGTAAATACTATCACTTTGACCTCGGTATAAACTGAATCATTTGGTTAACACAGAGTAGCTCGGTCAACACTAGACTCACACCACATGAACTATGAACTTGGTGAACACTACATAGCTCGGCTTGCACTGGTAAACTTGGCATACACTGAAATGCTTAGTTTACTTTGTTGATCTTCACACTAATTGAAATTGCTTGTTAACCATTGGGATTTTTCCAAGGGACTCAGTAGCAAGTGTAGAACTTAGTAGAAACTGAAATGCTTGGCAAACACTTACAGTTGTATAATGAGCTTGGTAGCTATATACAATTAGAATAAGTGTGTGTCACTAATAAAAAACTTGACTGATATGTCAACAATCTCCCCCTTTGGCCTTAGTGACAAAAAACATTATTAGTGAAAATTGAATACCTTATGTGCATCACCATGTGATACTGGCTTGGTAGAGTACTGTTTTTGAGAATTTTCAAAATCTATTTTGTAAGTATACTATAAATCTTCTTGCTATATACAACATATCTTACTATACAATTACTCATCTGCCCCATTGATTTTACAACTTATTCCACGTTCTCCCCCATAGTGTATTTCTCCCCCATATTGTCTTTCTCCCCCTTTTTGACAATAATGTAAAAGATTTATTCTACTTATTTACATAGAAACACCAAAATGAGATAAAAATTCTGAATGTAGCTTGAGAATGATTGCCAAGGTTTTATCCCAATTATCTTGTAGGACCTTACATGTATGAAGTAGAATTTGTACTTCTGCTAGAAATTCTATCATATGGTCCACAATGGAGAAGTTATTGTCATGGATGAGAGTTTTTGAATGTGCAATATGTTTTTGTAGTGCATCCATGTTGGGAAGAATCATATTTTGTATATCTATCAATGTGGTACTAAACCTTGCTTCTTCTCTAAGAATTCTACTAGCATATATGAAAAAAATCTTATTTTCTTGAAATGTGCAAAGCTTGAACTAGGGTCAAATTGTAGCTACTGAGCACTAGCCTTCAGATCTTCATCTATTTCAGACAATTTGTCCTTTATTTCCTTAGTAGATTCAGAAACATCACATAGCTTTCCAAAAAGTGATGACACATTTGAACAAGATGCTTCTAAATTGCCCAAAATTGTAGAAAGTTCTACTTGATGAATAGATATCTACTAAGAAATGTGCTCCAACACTTTATTATTAAACTTCTTTTCAGCCTTTTGCACTAGCTTATCATGTCCATTAGTATCTTCATTAAATTTTTGGACTGCCTCTGCTAGCTAATACAAAATTGGTTGAGAAGAGTCAACCTCAATACCTATGGCCTTTTTTAAAATGTTCTTTGCATCTTCAATTATCTTGTATTCCTTATCTCTCTCCTCTCTTAGTCTTTGTTGTTTAGCCTTCTTCTAGAAGAGTTCACCAAATGTCTGTATTTGGTCTCGAGTGAGCTTATAAATATCCCAATTCAAGTTACTATTTCCTCATCTAAATCAATATCTTCCTCTATCTCCTTTTCTTTTCCCAAAAAAATTGTGCTTGGTTGAGGCTTGGTCTCAAATGTCACTGCACTTATTGCCTTTGTATCTAGAATATAAACAATAGTATATATGCTAGGACTTGTTGTGAAAAATGATATTGAGCTTATTGAAGGAATATTTATAGGAATACCTAAAGAATCCAAAATTGATGTATTCACAACTAATGTGCTCAAAACTAATGTATCTATAGTTGATGTTGCCAACTTGGTAGATGAAGCAAACATGGTTGATGAAGAAGGAGTCTGGAGCTTGGTAGATGAAGTGGAGGTTATTTCTATCAATGATGTGCTGAGTTGAGTAGGGCCAAAAAGTGATTAGACATTTGAGTTGTCACTAGTGGTCACAGTCACACTTGTTGAGGTTGTCTCCACACTTGATGTAGTCACTAGCTTGCTCGGGGAGTGAGGAAGTGATGCAATGATAGCAATAGCTATCTTGACTAGGCCAGTCTCATCATAATCTTGCTTTTCTTCCTCAGCAGCCTCTTGCTCCTTTTACTCTTGATAATCAACTACAAGAAAATGAGTTAAACCTTCCTTGTCTTCATCATCATCATTATCATCATCCTTAACATCAACTCAAAAATCACTTGGTTTGTGAAGATGATAGACATTCTTCCAAGTGTTTGTTGCATTCTTCACAACATGCTCAAAATCTTTCATCAAAATCAAATAGGTATTGAACTTAAGAGTCATCTTATCTTCATTTTTCTTTAGTGACTCTTTTACCTCTGCATCTGATATGCATAGTAATAGCTACCTCAAGGCTTTCCCATATATATCTTTGATTGTTTGCATAGAAAACTCCCATCTTGGCTTTATTTTCTCCATTAATTCATTAGGAATATGAGATATAAGTTGGTCAGGTGAGTACTTCCATTTACACATTTTATCCATGACCAATTGTTCCATTTTCTTCTACTCAGCTTCAGTCCTAGTTTCATACTTTAATGCCTTAAAGTTTGTAATCGCTACTCCAACTTCCATTTCCGTTAATCTATCATGGAAGGTGGGTGGAGGTCTACTGAATATAATGTCACCCCCTTCTTTTTCAGCCTTCTTTCTCAACCTCCTGGTGAATATTGTAGTGGATGGCCTTTTTGGCTTGGTAATGATTACCTTGCCCTTCTTCTTTCTTAGATTCTTCTTCTTCCTTTGCTTCCTCCTCATCCTTACCTTTTCCCTTGGTTAACAAAAGGGTTGAACTTGATTTCAGTTTAACATTTCTTTTCTTCCCTTTAATGACCTCTTGAGGGAGCTTTATTTCAAGTTCAATCCTAGATTTGGCTTCATCATATGTCCCAAATTATTCAACTTTAGGATCAACCAGTTCATTGACAAGGGCTTCAATGATGTCCTTTGTTTCATCAATATTAACCTCATAACCAAGATATTTTATCCACACAACTCTAGGCCTAACTACCTGAATGTACACCTTGTCATTGTCCACCATGAAGCATACATCATCTTTATAATCTTCATCTAACTTCTTGGGAATCTTGAACCTATTGTTCATTTTCTCCTTAAATGCATCAAAATAGTTGTCCATTATACTGTTATAATTCTCACCCATCTTAGTAATATACTCATTGATTTGATAAAGCAGATGCACATCATTTCGCCAAACTACAATGCCTTTAGAAAGGAAGAATTTCTAAATATAAAAGAATAGAGAAGTTAGCAGAGAACCAAACTTACATAGGTTATGCTTTGATGTCATTATGCTTTCCATATTCTTGTTGAGCTACTTCAACAATAACTCAGCAAGGTTAATTGATAAATTGTTCTTTTCCACCTTGTACGCCAACTCCACAACTTCACATGATATGCTATTCAACCTACTTGAGTTGCATATTTTATGTGCAATGATGTGAATACCAAACTTCAATTCCACATCTAAAAAACTACTAATTTTCATTCCTCTATTTTCCCATTCTACTAGTGTTTTCTTTTCCAATTTTGCTTGACCTAAGGTTTTGGTTGCCTTTACTTTCGCTAGCATAGGGAGACTGGTAATGCGATGAATCATTTTCTTAGTTATCAAAACTGGTTGCTCAAGCCATTGTTGCCCATTATGTACCCAACTAAGGATGAACCTAATCCATTTAACTTGAAATTCATGGGGCATGTGTGGAATGTGAGTTAACCCTTTGATTTCTAGGTGTTGGTGCTCAGGTTTCAAAACTCTATTAACACTTAGCTTATCTAGGGCAATGTCCATTTCCAATGTACCAATCTCTTAAATAACACATTTGAAATGAGTGTGAATCATTAGTTAGAAGTACCTTTGGAGGGATTTGAGATTGTGCCCCACTTGGATCTAGGGTTTTAGTGATCACTGGAGTAAGCTTGAAATTTGGTGCCTTTCATTCAACTCCATGAACTAACATGTTAGATCTTTGCTTAACCTTACTACTATTGGATGCCATCTTCACTCGGTAGGTTGAGAGAATTCAAAATAATTTTCTATAAATTTTCTCAAATTGCATTGACACACTAAAGATCGCATTTATCAATAGCACTCAAAATTTTATGGTAAGAAATGACTTCGATTCAATGAATTTTGTTGAAATTTTTCCATAAATGCTTGGTGCAAAAGTAGATCAATTGACATCATGTTGACAAACTGTCATGCACTACTTTGCATTGACCAATTGGTGAAGTCTTCATGAATTTGTAACCATATGTATCTTCATTACTCCCGACCTTGCTCAGTAGAGTCTATGACCTGATCTCACTTGGTAATAATTGACACTACTCTCACTTAGTGATCCCTTTGTATCTTGAATATGGATGTGCATCTTTGTGTCCTTTTAATTGGAACTGATTTGGATGTCTTCTTTGATAGCCTAATTCCAATTCTCACTTGAGAACTTAATTAGAAATGGTAGAGTCACCCAATTCTTGAGTGACTTGACCATCATTGTTTGAATTGGTATCCTTGGTAGACTTAGGAACCCATTGTTGTCTCATCTAATTCCAGATATTATTAGGTTTTTCTTTCTTTTCATCTTCAATTTTACCATTATTCATGTAGTTCTTGGCAAGATGACCAAATTTAGTACAAGTGAAACATCTTTTGGTAGTATCTATTTTCCTCATATGATGTTTAAGACAATTCATACCAATGTGTCCAAATTCTCCACATTAATGACATCTACACCAAGTGTTGTAGTCCCAGCCAAATATTTCTTTTATAATTTGTTCTACTAGATTCAATATCTTGGTTTTGCATTTTGATGACTTGTGTCCATATTTCTTACATTTGTGACATCTACCTTCAAATCTTGGTTTCTCTTTGCATTCATTAGCCCTATGACCATGCTGATTGCAATTGTAGCATTTTCTATTAAATTTTGCTTTTCCATTGCTCCAACATTTGTTTGATGTATGACCTATCTTACCACAGTAACTACAAGTAGGTCTTTGGTTTCTTTGAGCTATTTGCTTGGAAGATTCACCTTCCTCTTTATATCCAAATCCCAATTTTCCCTTTTGTCTATAGAGATTTTTCTCATTCAACTGATTCATGTCAACTTGATTACAAGTACCTTTCTTCTTTTAAGGGATTGGGAGAGTTACTCTTTTGACTTCTTGAGTTGAGAAATGGCCATTTCCAAATCCAACTTTTCATTGTCAATAGCTTTGTCAAGTTTGAATATCCCTATGTCCTTTGATCGTTTCTCAAGCTGTTAAACTTTCTCCTAAGAACCACAATGCTCTGATACCAATTGTTTCAAATATTCAAGACTATGCTAAGTTACTGAGAGGGGAGGGATGAATTAGTAACTTCTAAAACTTCAACAATTTTAGTTCTTAATCCAATTAACATCTAATTCATCATATATAATTTGATCTAATTGCATGCATAAGAAATTGAAAACATGAAAGCATTCATAGCACTTTGACACAAAGATTTGGTGAGCAAGAAACCTTCCAAATAGAAAGTAAAACTAGGGTGGGGATGATACCGACAAACTTTATTACTACAACATAAAGTTGGCCTGTTAAGGCTTGAATTGATCACTTCTGATGATCTTCCTTGTTAGGAGCAATAAGGACTACTAGGTCCACCTTGTGAAAGGATTTTCCAACATACAATGAAGTATGCTCTCGGTATAGGGATTTATAAAAGACTCTTAGGTCTACCTTGTGAAAGGATTTGACTAGTCCACTTATTAAGATGAAGCAATAGTTGATCTTTGATCTACAACTTGGTTTTCTTAATGAGATTCCTTTGTGTACTAATCACCTTTCTATGATAGGTATGTCTCTGCTACTCCTTATACTATTGTGACCTTTATAATTTTCTATTTACTACTCTTCTCTAATTACATTAAATTATATTACACAACTTACACACTTGGATATGATACAATACATTACATATATATACCAATCCAATTTACATAATTACAAAGTCAGCCACAATACAAGTTAACACAAATGTTACAAAGTCGGTCCACATGAAGACACTTAGGTTCTAAAGACTGAATCGATGAGATTCTAATACTTAACATCCAATATCAATGCTTGATATCATCATGCACTTGGTAGACATAGAAGCTTGGTCCATACTAATCACTTCCAAGTAGTCTTGAACTTAGTCTACACTAGTGACTCTGTAAATATTGTGCAACTCAACATGAACTAAATCACTTGTTTACCATGGCAATACTAGGTAAACACTCACCTTGAGCTTGATATAAATTGAATCATTTGGTTAACACAAAGTAGCTTGGTTAACACTAGACTCGCATCACATGAACTGCAAACTCAGTAAATACTACACAACTCAACTTGCACTAGTAAACTCAGCATACACTATAATGCTCGATTTACTCTGGTAATCTTCACACTAACTGAAACTACCCAGTAACCATTGAGATTTGTCCAAGGGAGTCGATAGAAAATATAGATCTCGATTGCAACTAAAATACTTGGCAAACACTGATAGCTATACAATGAGCTCGGTAGCTATATATAATTAGATAATTGTGTCACTAATAAAAAAATTGACTAATATGTCAACAATAAATTCCATTTTGCCTTATTTTTTTGTATCCCTAATTAGTGATTAGCATCTTGATATAAACTTCCAAATTTTGGGCATGTCATATAAGAGATCATAGTGAGAATCCTTTATAAAAGCTATTACAATATCCATGCTACCAATAGTAACTCCAAATTTGTTCTACTTTTAGTTGTTGTGTCTTTAAATTATTGATTGTTTTAATCACACTTAATTTTAGAACCACAAAATTAATGTTTAATTTTGAAAAAAAACTATTATTGGTTAATGTATATATTTTATGTCTAATATAATGAAATAGTTCATCCATAAAATTTATATTTTACTAGAAAATATTTTTTATTCACCAATGCATATATTTTTGTGGTTTTAAAAATAACACAATTCGTCTAGATTTTGTACATTGTTTGACAAACTATGAATGATTCACCAATGTAGATTATTATTGTTTCTTTGTAAATTGATATTTTTCATGAAAAATATTAATTATATTATTAGGTGTTTTACACCTTTTGCCAAATTTGTGTGCCTTTCCCAAAAGAGGGGTTCCTTGAACTATACCTTGCTCCCACGTAAGGATATGTTATTTTTGATGCACTAAGAACATTGATAGAAAATTTTTGGTATGACAACACAAGGGCCTCTATGTCAAGATAAATCATACATGCACTACATGTTGCTATAGGGTTCATGTTAAGTTTTCTATGCATTATGATATTTATCGTTATATACATTGTACTTTGTATACTAACAAAATATTGTTGGAATGTGGTTTATAATTACCTCCTAAGTCTCCAAGAGAATTTATTGCAAGTGTACTATGTAAATGAGATGGTGGGTGCATTTATTATAAGACCATGTGTTTGAAAAGTTTTTGCCCTCAATGTGGTGGTCTGCAAAAGTTTCATAGATGACTACATCTAGATAGCACACATGAAATTAGTAAGACACTAGTTTCTCTTAGAAAGTACAAGTCACTTATATATGGTGTTAAAGATGGAAAAGAATTGAAGAGGTGTGAATTAGTGAAAAGCAATGTATGTGTAGCTGATTTTTTGAAAATAGAGCTAAATGGTTAGATGAGAAATTTAAGTTGTGTAAGGACACTTTTTTCTTAGGTATGATTGTGTTGGTTGTTGACTATGCTGAAAACTATACACTAAAACCAAAAAATGAAGTGCAACCAATGTATTACAACTCTATACAAGTGTTAATTTTTGTACGCATAACATTTATTCATGCACATGATAGCATAGAGGATGATAGAAAAGTATCAAGAGAGTACCACTTCTATATCAACAATGATAAAACTCATTCATCAGAGTTTGTGCAGTGGTGTTTTAGAGTTTTCTATGTCAATTTGAGGGAAAGAGATGAAAGATACAATCAACACATTATATGGTCAGACAATTCCACATCACAATTCAAGAATGCAAGGATGTTCTAATACTTGAGTAGGATGCATGTGACAAGTGGAGTGCAACATTTTTGGAATTTCATTGAGGTGGGACATGGAAAGGGAGACCAGGATGGTGCTGAAGTATGTGTGCAAAGAGCCCTTAGTTGAGAGGAATTAAAGTATGAAGGTGGCACAATATTAAAAAATGCTGAAAAAATTTCCCAATGGTACAATTCTACAATGGGACTAGGTAATACATGTAAGTCTATGGTTCCTAGATATTTTTTTTTATTCATGAACCTAACATTGAAAACTTGCAAGATTATTGTACACTTATAGGATCAAGTAAGATACATTCATTTATAAGTTCAAATGCAACATCACTAGCTATTCATACTAGAAATATTGCATGCATTTTCTCTTCATGTATGCCTCATTTATGAGATGAATGTGAACCAAAAGAGTGGGTTGACCAATAGTCTTGTAGACCTTTGCATCCAATTGATTCATATCAACTTCCTACAACACTACAACTCAACTAGGTTGAAGCATCAATAGATTTTGAGCATGTATCTGACCTAGTTGAACCACGTACTAAGTTATCAATTTAATACTTGGCTAAAATAAATTACTTTCAATTTTTTTGTTAACTTATCCTTCTATATAATGCAGGTCACATATATGCAGTTATTGCATATGAGAATAATAATGAAGGAACTTATTATTTTCTATGTCAGTTTATTGAGCCCAAAAAGAAATTGATGGCTATAGTAATTGATGGTGAGGATATTGAGTACCCAATAGTATCCATCATTGTGATAGGTTCATGGCTTAGAAGGTAGTATATTTTTGTCCCCTACCATGAAGATCTCTTTAAGTCAATTTTTGTCATGTATAATGTATTAATTTTGACTTTAAATTTTCTTTACAATTAAATGTAGGTACCCTATCAAGAATTCTACCAAGTGATTATTTGAGGATTTTGAGACACACAAACATATTTTTCATTACTCTAACCTTATTATTGCAACAAATATTCAATTGATATCATATTGTGGTAGGAATCTTAACAAGAAGCCGTGGAAAGTATGTGAATCTGATCATGGGCTAATACTTGATACAATAAGGGTTAGAGCTGATCCAAAAGGTTCCCTTGATTGATTGTGTGCCATATAGTTGAATCGTTCTACATATAGTAGAATAATTTTGAAAATTTTGTATATATTTATACGAAATGTTGCAACATCGTAGTGATGTGCATATGTCGATGCAAAATTTTGTATATAAATCTGATAAGAGATGTCTCATGTGCATATTTAGATGTCAGATTTTGTATATAAAAAAGAGAAGACATGTAACATGTGCATCTTTAGATGCAATATATTTTATAAAACTCCGATAAGAGATGTTAAACATGTAGATATTTAAATGTCATAGTTTTTATATCAAACTGATAAGAGATATAATATTGTGGATTATTTTTATAATTGTCTCTTGGACTCTTCTATGTGCTTTTGATGATATCCTTAAAAAAAAATCAATTATATTCAACTTATATGGATTTAGATGGTTGTCCTCTTGCATTTTTCTCCCAAATTTTCCAAAACATCAGGAAAATAAATTATAGTTTTGGATACTCATTTGGCTTCTCTACAACATATGCAAAGATTGGATGGGTTGTTTTGGACTATGTCTTTTCCTTCACACTATGTTACCCCTTTTAGACTTAAAATAACCCTCTAATTGGCACAAGGCATGATGATGACATCATCATGAGGTCAATAGGGTCTATAAATAATTAGGGTTAGATTTTTACCGCAAGTAAGGGTTTTTTTGAAGTTTGAGATTATAGGAAGGTCATTTGACTAAATTGGTGAAAAGTTGCAAAAAAATGTAAAAGTTGCATTGTGCAACTTTGCAACTTTTAAAAGTTGCTCGAGCAACTTTTGGCAAGAAAGTAGCAAAGTGTTGAAGAAGAGTTTCAAAATATGTTTCCCATTCTCATATACCTAAGCATGGGTAGTTACAACTTCCCAAACCTCCATTTGTTACTTTTTGCAAAAATTTCAAAAGTTGCCCAAGCAAAAATTGCAAAAGTTGCTCAAGCAATTTTTTGAGCAACTTTGTAACTTTTGAGCAATTTTTTCTCTTGATATCTTTTAGTCAAATGGATCCATCTAGGACTATTCTAGGATCCTATTTAATATTCCTAGGACCTATTAAGTAACATAATACATTAGTTGCCCATCCCTAACAACTTTTAATCTATTGAGCAACTTTTGACCTAATAAGCAATTTTGGCTTTTCCTAGCAATCCACAACTGCTCCATTAGCTTTGGCTAGTTGGGTTTAGTCTAGAAGAAACCTTATTTCAGCCATAATGTCCATCTGATAGTATCAACCACATTGAATGGAAGCATCATTAAGGGTCTGTAAGCACCATTGGGTTGTGATATTTGATTAGACATTTATTTGAGCTCATGTGAGGTATTGAAAAATTGTTAGGTGCTACAAGATTGTGTTATCTAGGCCTACAACAACCTATCTCAACTTTTATAGGCTCAACTTTGATTGGATTTGGCATCAATATCTTGCATATTGCCAAAAGTTGCAATGTTGCTTAGTTAAAATGATCAAGTTTGTGTATATTTCAAACCATTGGTCCTAGGATCGAATTGGCTACTCCATTAACTCTACTTGGTCTTGTTTAGGCTAGCACAAACCTCATTTTAGCCACATTTTCCCTCCAATAGTATCGATCACACTGAACAAAAGTGTCCATAAGGACCTCTAAGCACCATCGGGCTGCGATCTTTGATATGAATTTTCTTTGAGTTCATATGAGGTATTGAAAAACTATTAGGTGTTACAGGATCAAATTATCTAGGACTACAAAAACCTATCTTAGTTTTCAGAGATTCATCTTTTTTTGTATTTGGCATCCATATCTCGCCTATTGCCAAAAGTTGTAATGTTGCTCAATTAAAATGAGCAAGGTCATGTATATTTCAAACCATTGGTCCTAGGATTGAATCATCTACTTTTTTAGCTCTGGTTGGTTAGGTTTAGGATAGGACCAACCTTGTTTTAGCCACAATGTCCCTCTAATAGTATTGACCATACTGAATAGAAGCATCCCTAAGGGTCTCTAAGCACCATCGAGTTGTGATCTTTGATTAGGTATTTCTCTGAGCTCACACGAGGTATTTCCAAATTGTTAGGTGTTACAGGATCATGTTATCTAGGCCTACAACAACCTATCTCAATTTTTAGAGATTTGATTTTTTTTGTATTTGGCATTCATATCTCGCCTATTGCCAAAAGTTGCAATGTTGCTCAGTTAAAATGAGCAAGGTTGTGTGTATTTCAAGCCATTGTTCCTAGGATCAAATTGTCTTCTCTATTATCTTTGGTAACAATATCATTTCAGCCACAAAATCCCTCTAACAGTATCAATCACACTAAATAGAAGCATCCCTAAGGATCTCTAAGCACTATCAAGGTGTAATCTTTTACACAAATAAAAAAATCATGACATATTTTTAATTTTCATGTCTTATTACATCAAAATAAGTGACAGATGAGTACATGTTATAATGCAAGAAATACAAGTATGATTAATTGCAAGAAAGTAAGCTGAAATACAAGTTTTTATGGACACATTGGACAAGTTGGGTGGAAATCCAAGTTTAATGTATATTGAAATAAAGAATATATTATGTCACATTAATCATACAGTTACAAAAGTACATTATGTCTCATTGGTATAATACAAAAGTTGAATACCAAACAAATTCTTAATGTGTACAATAGAAATGTTGAATGTGCAAAATACAAATCTCATATATATACAATACAAAGTCAAATACATAACAAATGTCGAATGTGTAAAATAGAAATGTCGATTATGCACAATAAAAATCTTAAATATGTACAATACAAAAGGTCTAATATATGACAATGCCATATGATGACCACAACTACATATGTATATAATTATCAATATTTATGACTATTAGGATCATCAAAACTAAGCCTCTTTGATGCAGTTTGTGGCTTGCCAGGTGGTTTTAGAAGAAAAATTAAAATACACTATCAAATATCTTATTTGTAAGTAATATGAAAGTAACTAGAAATTGGGTTCTAAATTGTGGATAGTTGAGTTATTCATTACCTCATCCCTTTTTCCCATAGTTGGAATGAATGATAATAGTAATGAGATCCTTCATCAATGGGTAGGACTCCTAAAAAAATGATGAGGTGGAGTGACGAAATGAGACACAGCTACCAATGAATCAATACTCATAGGAGGCACAACCACCAATGAATCAATGCTGGTATAAGGCACAACCTATATTGTGAGTGATAAAATGTTAGCATTATAGAGTCATATTAGGATTCTAAATAGAGTAAAAAAAAATGTAGTGCAACTTGAGCTAGATCTCCCATGCTAGCAAGAGGTACAACCACTGATGAAGTAGTGTTTGTATGAGGCACAACTTGTATGGTAAGCAATAAAATGCTAGCATTATAGAGTGGCATTAAGGATTATAAATAGAGTAAAAAAAAAAATGTACTATAGCTTGAGCTAGATATCTTGTGCTAGTAGGAGCTACAACCAGTGATGAAGTACTACTAGTATGAGGCACAACCTATATGGTAAGTGATAAAATGTTAACACTAGAGAATGTCATTAGGGATTCCAAATAGAGTAAAGAAACAAAAAATTTATCGCATCCTTAGATAGATCTCCCATGCTACCAGGAGGCACAACCACTAATGACTCAATGCTGGTATGAGGTGCAACTTGTGAGTTAAGTGATAAAATGTTAGAATTGTAGAGTAGGCATTAGGGATTTCTATCACACACAAAAGCAATCTAAATTGAAATCACAATAGAGTTCAATTAAGACTCTACATACATGCCTATGGCCTCTATTGTGTTTGACCCTATCTTTGATGCTCAAGACTCCTCATAAAACAAAACGGGAATGGATTCACATGAAGTCTCAAAGAGTGTTGTAATAGGTAAAAGATAAATAACACATCTTAATAAGATAAATTGTTGATAATTACTATAAAATTGACAAAAAAAACAATGTACTCATTTGTAAATAAAAGTGTTTAGTATGTATATAGAAAAAATGCATACTATAACCTAAAATTTATGAGTAGGAAAATATGAAATTTTACCTCCTCCATTGCCTCAACATTGATAGTCTCAGGTGCATTCAACTCTACAAAACTAAATTATTTCTACATATATACAATAAAAAATTCAACATGAATTCATCAGTATTAAGTGCATGTATATATACTCATTCATAATAAATTACAAAATATAAACTTGACTTGTATTTAATACCATTTTTTTTTTTGTTTCAGTATTCTTGATGATTTCCTTCCCTTTCCTCCAGACCTTGAGCTATGTGGGGTACCCTAAAGAAGAAAAAAATGTAACATAAGTGGAATCAATAAGACACACCATGAGTTCAACTCAAATCATAAACTTAATAGGTGTGCAAGCTATGATACCACATATCTCTCAAGGCCAAAGCTAATGGTAGAAAGTGTGGCATTATCAATTTGAGAAATTTCAGCCCCCGACAAGCTCGATAAAATAGTAGAGAGTATTGTCATAAATATGAGATAATGTTGTAAATGGAAAGAAGGCACAATAACAACGAGAAGATCATAGGAGGGCAAGAAGAAACAAGAGGGACTTGAAGGATGATATTGGAAGGAAAGTTGAAAGATAGGAAAAATTGGGGCTGAAAAAGAATATAAGGCCTAAATTGAAAACAGAGAGACCAAGAAGGAAAAGAGAGATGAAAATGAAATTTTGGCACCTTGTTAAGAAATAGAAGTGGAGATTCATGATCTCCACACTCCTACAAGACACCCTATGTGATATGGAGGTTCTTCAATGTGGATGGGTATATAGAGAATGAAATCATGAGGTTCAGTAGATGGAGGCTAGGTATGCTAGGAGTAGGATATGTGGATGGGAATTGGATGTATTTGATGAATTTGGGAGGGTTTCAATGATGGTAGGAGATGGAAAGGTATTATTGTACTTTTAAGAATACAAATTAAGAAATAATATTTCAAATCTAATTTATTATTGTACTTTTAAGAATATTCAAAAAACTTTACCTTTGTTCTTGCTCCTAGCCTCATACTCGTACTAGAATGAGTACTATGTGGTGTTCTTGTACCACTTGTTGCACCCTAAATTGCATGTAGTTTGAACATATCAATATAAAGTTCTCTATAAAATTTTTAAAAAAAATACTTTTACAATATTTAGGTGATCAAATAATATCATGTCAAAACTCATGTGGTTCATTAGATGGGGTTTGGGTAATGTTAGGAGCAAGAGATTTGAATGGGAATTGGATGGATTTGATGAATTGGAGGGTTTCAATTATGGTAAGAAGTGGAAGAGGATCTATAAGTGGATTGTTAGTGTTATATCAATTAAGGAGAAATATTTTGAAGACAATGTATAATTGTACTTTTAATAATATTTAAAAAACTTTACCTTAGGTGTTCTTGATCATAGCCTCGCACCTCTAGCAGACCAAGTACTCTATGGCATTCTCAAATTTATTACTTCACCCTTCATTGCATATTGTTCACATATTAATCTAGAGGGATCTATAAATTTTTTTTCTTGCTTTTACAATATTTAGGTGATTAAATAATATCATGTCAAAACTCAAACAAACAAATCTACGTATCCTATCCATTGAAGACCATCACCATCAAATCATACGTGAGTGTGAAATCTCCACCTCTATATGAATAAAAAGTGTTCCCATAATGTACACATGGATGTGATGACACTCTATCCTCAGCCGCCTCCATATCTATCCTATCACACGTGTTGATAGCTAAAAAAATGTTTATTAGGCCTTGAAGACACTAATGATGCATGTGATGATGATGCAAGTGGCACAAGTGAGGATGATACTGGTGGTGTAGGTGAGATAAAAAGAGATGACACCAATGGTGCAGGTGATACAAGTGGAGATGACACTGGTGGTGCAAATGATGCTGATGGACTTGTCATAAGCTAGAATGATTGAGGTGCCATAGGTGATGATGATTGAGTTGTCACATGTTGTAATGACACTAGTGTCATAGGTTATGATGATGGAGTTGTCACATGCTATGATAATGGTAAAGGTGCATCTGATGATGGTCGAGGTGCCATAGGTGAAGGAAAACCACCTAACTATGAACCATACTCAATGATAACATATGTCAATGATGCAACTGCATGAAGGGTAAGTGCACCAAGTTGTGGTGCCAAAAATGGGGTATAAGTGGACACCTTTTTCTTGAAATTAGTAATTTCTGAACTTCAACAAGAATTTGAAGATAGTTACACTCAAAATTTTAAGATATGACAAAAACAAGAGTCGTAGTCCTTTGAATCTAGTTTCTAAACTACTAATATTTTTTCAAATTGGTTTAGTTTTAGGTCCTCAAAAAAGTGGGCCACAAAAAGTGGTACTGTTTATTCCAAAAAAACATAACATAGTACAAAGTGTGGGCCTCCTAAAATTTTAACTTCTTTTTAAAAATTCTTTAATCACTTAGGTCAAAAGTTACTTAACAGTATGTAGTTTATCCTAGGATTTTTGGATAATTTTATAATGTGTTTTTTTTTCAATGAATTTTTTAACTAGACACATCCCAAAAACATGAAATATATGTGTGCTCCCCCTAAAACTAATTGAAAACTAATCTAAAATCAATTTTTTTTTTCAAAGTGTGTAGAATGGAGTCTAATTTCTAAAAAACTAAGTTGTTGCAAAATTCAATGGACGAGCTAAAATCTACAACCCAATTAGTACATGGTGGTTTTTGACAAAAATTGGACATACATTCAAAAGAAATTATAGATGAAAGGCTTGAAATAGTTCAAATTAAAAATAAATTATATGGTTACATAACCTGATCTTATCGATGGCCAACCATGAGGAATCCTAAAGGGGAGCACACAAGAAAAATCAATCATTTTTTGTATCTTTGCAGCAAAACATGTCTCAGACTTATTTATAAACTCCAAACCTTTTGGTTGGATCTCCAAGGCAAAACCAAGCCTTAGGCTTGGTTTTAATGCAAAGTTTTGAATAGTGCATACGCCCTATAGCAATTGTGCACTATACCGCACTTGCACTATTTAAAGCTTTTGAATTGGGGACTCAATAGCATGTGCACACTATAGTGTGCACACACACTATTGAGGTATAATTAGTTCATAGAGAAAGAAGAAGAGATGCAAAGCAAGAGCTAGAGAAAGGGGGGAAATGGCTATGTGTGTGTGGAAGAGAGAGATAGAGAGAAAGTAGGGGATGGGAGAGGGGAGAGAGAGTAGGGGATGGGGGGTGGTAGAGAGAGTATAGGATGGGAGAGAGAGGAAGTGTGAGAGAGAGTAGGGGTGGCAAAGAGAGAGTATAGGATGGGGGAGAGAGATTGAGAGTAGGGGATGGGAGAGAGAGGAAGTGTGAGAGAGTGAGTAGGGGTGGGAGAGAGAGTACAGGATGGTAGAGAGAGATTAGGTAGTGGGAGAGGGAGTGAGAGAGGGAGAGAGGGAAAGAGAGAGGAGGATGGGATTGTGTGAGATAGAGAGAGAGTAGGGAATGGGAGAGAGTGCGTGAGTGTGAGAGAAAGTGGGGTTTGCAGAGAGAGAAAGTAGGGGATGGGAGAGGGAAGAGAGGGAGCATGGGATAAGGGAGAGAGAGTAGAGAGGGAGAGAGAGATAATAGATCATGGAAGAGGGAGTGGAAGAGGGAGAGAGAGGGGGGATGGGAGTGTGTGTGAGAGATCTAGAGAGTAGGGGATGAGAGAGGAGAGAGAGGGGGGATGAGAGTGTGTGGTGTGTGTGAAAGAGAGAGAGTAGGAGATGGGAGAGGGGAGAGAGATAGAGTAGCGGATGTGACAGTGAGAGTAGGCAATGGGAGAGGGAGAGAGAGGGGGGAATGGGAATGTGTGTAAGAGAGAGAGAGAGGAAGTGTGAGATAGAGTAGGGGTGGCAGAGAGAGTACAAGGTGGGAGAGAGAGATTGAGAGTAAGGGATGGTGAGAGAGAGAGTGAAATATGGGAGAGAGATGGAGAGTAGGGGATGGGGGAGAGAGAGAGTAGGTAGTGGGAGAGGGGGAGAGAAAGAGTAGCTTGAGAGAGAGAGTAGGGGACAAGAGAGAGATAGTAGGTGATGGGAGAGGGAGAGAGAGGGGGGATGGAAATGTGTGTAAGAGAGAGAGTAGGGGATGGGAGAGAGTGTGAAAATGTGAGAGTAGGGGCTAGCAAAGAGAGAGTAGAGACGGAGAGAGTGAGAGAGAGAGAGAGAGAGAGAGAGAGAGAGTGAGAGTGAGAGTGAGAGTGAGAGTGAGAGAGAGTTGGTGATGGGAGAGGGGAGAGAGAGTAGAGAGAGAGAGAGAGTAGCGGATTGGAGAGAGAGACTAGGTGGTGGGACAGGGAGTGGGAGAGGGAGAGAGAGGGGGGTGGGAGTGTGTAAGAGAGAGAGTAGGGGATGGGAGAGTGTGAGAGAGAGTAGGAGGTGGCAGAGAGAGAGAAAGGGTGGGACAGAGAGTGAGAGTAGGGGATGGGAGAGAGTGTGAGAGAGAGTAGGGGCATGGGAGAGAGAGTGAGAGTAGGGGATGGGAGAGGAGAGAGAGAGTAGAGAGAGAGACTAGGTGGTGGCAGAGGGAGAGAGATGGGGGATGAGAGTGTGTGTAAGAGAGAGAGAGTAGAGGATGAGAGAGAGTGTGTGAGAGAGTAGGAGGTGGCAAAGAGAGAGAATAGGATGGGAGAGAGAGAGTGAGAGTAGGGGATGGAAGAGAGTGCGAGAGAGAGTAGGGGATGGGAGAGACAGTGAGAGTAAGGGATAGGAGAGAGAGAGTAGAGAGGGAGAGAGAGTGAGAGAGAGAGATAGTAAGCAATGAGAGAGGGAGTGGGAGAGGGGGAGAGAGAGAGGGGGGATGGAAGTGTGTGTGAGAGATCTAGAGAGTAGGAGATGGGAGAGGAGAGAGGGTGAGAGACAGTAGGTAGTGGGAGAGGGAGAGAGAGAGTAGGAGGTGGGAGAGGGAGAGTGCGAGACAGAGTAGGGGATGAGGGAGGTGAGAGAGAGAGAGAGAGAGTAGGGGATGGGAGAGGGGAGAGAGAGAAAGAGAGAGAGAGTAGGGGATGGGAGAGGAGAGAGAGAAAAGAGAGAGTAGGGGATGGGGATGGTGGGATAGGGTGAGATGTGTTTTGACATAGTGCATACACACTATAGTGCATATGTACTATGTTAAATCACCCAAATGTTAAATCACTCAAAAATGGTTTAAAAAGAAAGTTTGGGTCCCATTTCATCCATTCTCTACTTTTGGTCTATTGTGCATTCTGTTGTTCCAATAGAAAACATGTGTTTCAACATAGCAAACACTATTTGAAGACTTTTTGAAGCTAGCAAACACCAAATTCAATCATTGGATACATGATTTGAAGACTTTTTGAATATTATTTGTATAGAAAAGGTTAGTGCAATCCTTTTTAAATATTATATATAGATACATATTTGATTATAATTTGACATGTTCAATATATAGTGAATTCTTTGAATTATTTATGTTTAAATGAAATGTTATTTCAAAATAGTTAGAAATTTGACAAGTTGTTTGATATATATTGTGTATTCATTCAAATAATTGTAATTTTTATATGTATTTGAATGATTTGTGATTTACACATTGTAAGTAATTCAGATGTTTGAATAATTTGACATGTAGAAATCATCATCATGCCAAGGAAGAAACCCAAAAATCAAACAAATGAAGATAGGAAGAGAGATTTGGCAATTAAAAGAGATAAAATGAAACTACTACTTAAACAAAGAAAATTTCAAAGCAATAATGAAGAATTTACTTTCGAAGAGGATCAAGAACCATCGAAGAAAAGAAATAAAGGTGAATAATTGGAAAGACAAAGAGAATGAATGAGACTGTTAGACTTAAGAAGATAATTGAATTGTGAAGCTACACCATCTTCCAATGTTGGAGTCATATCATCCTCTCATTTTGAAGAGACACCAATTTGTAGATTCGACAATGTACACATTCCATCATGTCATGTTGAATACACAACATCAACACATTAAGTAGATGATATTCTATCTTTTGCATCTTATTGCTAAGGCACATCATCTTCGGTTCAAGGTACAAAATAGAATCAACTTTATGTTGATGTTAAAAATGTTAAGGGAATGGAAGAGATTATAACACCTTCTAGAATTCATTTTAGAAGACCAAAATATTTGATTGATATTGATACTAGCATTTTGAAATCAATGCCTAACAAGATTAGCAAGCGTACTTGTCAAAGAAAAGTTAATCGTATGTGGAGATTATTTTTTGAAAAATTAAATATTATTGGTCCATTCCAATTATTTGTTGAAATGATGAGGAATTTGAAATTTAGGCCTATCATGAAGATTCTTGGGCTAAGAACAATGGACGATTCAAATGAAAAATGTATTGTAAAGAATCTAATGAGTGCTTATGATAAAGTGAGTTCTAAATCACACACCAAAGATAGTAATATCACAAGATGAGTACTTACATCAACAATAGTAAGTATCCAAATGAAGAAAGCTTGACTCATGAGAAAGATAAGAAAAACATTAAAAATTGGTAGAGGTACTGTAAGGAGAGCCATGCTAAAGTGTGAGGGATTGAAAGATCCAATAAAAAATGAATTATGGACATTTAGTGGTAGACTACCATGAAAGGATAAAGAAATTAGTGAACCTTTGAAATCATTGATTGAAGATTTTTGGAAAAAAAACACACGTGTTTCCCCTAATCAAAGAGATATTGCAAGAAGGAGGATTGGTAGCCAAAATCACAACCCACATGTGAAATATTTTTTGGATTCAACTTAGACACGATTTTTTGCAAAATTTATTGGTATGTATCCTCAAATTTGAATAAGTCAAACATTTTTTGAGATGGGTAGACCTTTTTATGCCAGGATAAATCACACATGCACAACTTGTTGTAGGATACATATTGAATTTTCTAACCATTTTGATGTTTTTAGGCATATATGTGTGTTTTTGCATTCTAACTTTATTTTGCAGGATTGTGACATGAATGAGCCACCAAGATCTTCAAGGGAATTCATATCCAACATTTTATGTGAAATAGGGGATGGCCAAATTTTTTACAAGACATCATGCTTGGATGGTACATGCTTATTTTATGGTTCTTTGCAACTTTTATCAACTTGTCAACATATGGATAGTACACATGCAATTGAAAATGAAATATTATGGAAAATTTAAGATAGTGACATATGCTCTAAAAGATGGAAAATAGGGAAAAATATGTGATTTAGTCATTGAGAAGATTCCAGTGTATGAGTTCATGAAGATTTTTTGTTAAAAGATTATTTACGAGTATGCAAGGCATATACATAGAGCTTGATGGATGGATTTGCAATTCAAGTTGTCCAAGGATATATTTTCATTGGATACCATTGTTTCAATTGTAGACTTCATAGAGAACTACAAACTACAACCACAAAATGAGGTGCAAGAAAAGTATTATACTTCTCAATGGGTTTCCATATTTGTTCACATAACATTCTTGCATTCACCTATAAGTACAGAGGATGATAGGAAGATTTCAAATGAAGGAGTACCATTTTTACGTCAGTGATGATCGATCACATTCTACAAAGTTTGTACAGGGTTGTTTTCAACTATTTAATAGAGATTTGGCTAACTGGGACATCAGATATTGTTAGTACATTATTTGGTCAGACAATTGTGCATCTCAATTCAAGAATGCACGAATGTTCTATTGGTTGAGCAGGATGCACAGGTTGTATAGAATTCAATATATGGGTATGTGCAGGATCATGGTGTGCCAAAAAGTGACGATCTGAAAAATATGTAGTTCTGAAATGCCTCAAAGAATTTCAAAATCTATTCCAACATTTTTCCCACCCATCCTGATACTAAATGAAAACAATTAATACCTTTGTAATTCCTACTATATCTTTCGATACCAACCTTATATGGTCATCTTTAAAACATCCTGAAAATGTGTTTTTTGCATGTTCTTATGTGTTTTTTACTTCAAACATGTAGCTGATGACATTTTTTAAACCAAAATTTGATGTAATGAAAAGGGTTTCTTAAGAATGTTCTTAGCTTTTTATAAATGTAAGGTTTGTCAAATTACGAGTTCAGTAAGTAATTATTACTTATTTTCTAATGGAGTTAGCTGCAAAGTGTTGATTGACATACTGGTTGAAAAATAGCTATAACTTTCAAACCGTATAAGATTTGTGAAATCCAAAATGCATCACATTCTATGCTTCAACTAGTATAAGAAAAAAAAAAAAACTTAATTTTGATTTTTTTTGAACTAGTTAAGGTAGTCAGACACGGGAGTTTTTTAATTCTGAAAATAGTATAGTAGAAAATTCATAATTAATTATTTATTTGGAATAAAAATTCCCAAAAATATGAGTCACATCTAGGCATGAGTCTACTTTTTATATCTAAAATTATATTTAAAATATTATCATTTCATTATGATTAAGGTGGTCAGACATACACCTACTTTTTATTTTCGCCCTGAAATTTTTGTAGTACTGCATTAAAATCCAAACTTTTGACCAATAAAATATTTTTTTCTCCTGATAAGGCCTTGTATTTTAAAAATTAGATTCAATTTCCTACAGATTATTTTCTTACAACTTTTTGATATAAAGTATAGAACCACTTTAAAATTACGTGTCAAGTTGACATAACCCTAATTTGCTGGTTTTTCACTGCCACTTAAGGCCATAGTTTGGTACACCATGATCTTGCACATACCCATATGTGGAATTTCACAGAGGTTGGTCATGGAAAGTGAGAGCATGATGGTGTAGGCACATGCATCAAAAAAACCTTAGCTCATGAGGAACTAAAGTACAAAGATGAAGCAATATTGACAGATGCAAAATCCATCGTCCAGTGGTGTAACACTACAATGGGTCTAGGTAAGGAAGGTGAGTCTATGGTTCATAGATTTTTTTGGTTGATAAATAATACTAACATTGCACCATATCAGGATTGTTGCACACTAATAGGATCTAGTGAGTTGCACTCTTTTAGAATCTCTAATGCAAGTTCATGGAGTATCCACACATGAAAAATGGCATGCTATTGTCCATCATGTGTAGAGGAAAATTGGGATGACTGTGAGTTGACTTAATGTGTGGACAAATGAGATATATGGGTTTTGGACCCAATTGACACCTATCATCCCCTATAAGCACTGAAAATGGTACATATGGATTTGTCTATTGACTTTGAATGCTTGTTTGATCTAGTGCAACCTGGCAATATATATATTTATATATCTTTGTAATTTTGATATGTAACTTTATAACTTTCACCAAGTATTTTTTGAATTAATGACCGCATTTTGTACATTTGTCACTGTAGGCCATGTTTTTTCTATTATTTCACCTAAAGACAATAAAGAAGGGACATATTATTATTTGTGTCTTTGTGTCCAAGCCAAACAAAAATTGGATCCCTCAGTTATAGATGGTGAAGGATTAGAGTACCATATTTGTGTGATGATTGTAATTGGCACATGGTTTAGACGATATTCTATGAAGAACCCTAACTTGTGGTTATTCAAGGATTGGCAAACAAAGAGGAAGATTCTTCTATATTCAAACCTTTTTGTCACATCAAATGTCCACTTGATAAAATATGTTGGAAAACCACATAATAAGATTCCTTGGAATGTTCACGAATTAGACCATGAGGTAATACTTGAGACATTAAAATGTAGAGCAGATTTAGTTGGCTTATTAGATTGAATAGGGAGAGAGGGAGAGAGAGAAAGAGTGATCAATTGGATCCAAATACAATGTTGCAACCTCTCCCACAAGCCTATCCACATGACAAGGTGGACCGTATTGTTATGATGTGTAAGTGATGAGATAAGTTTATATCATGGATTTTATGTTTTGATTTGTTTAGAATCTAGATACATTATTTGAATTTATATTATATTCTTTAATAGGACCCATTTTCAGATTAGTCATTTGAATAAGTGAAAGTTTAGAATTTGTTGTTTGGATCAAAATGTAATGAAAGAACATGAAAATTGTTAGAATGTGAATGTTTTGTGATGTAAAGTCATGATTGTGTGAATGTAACCAAAAAGTTCAAACTGGCAAAAGCAAGGATACAATGGGAGAAGTTTGCAAGACTCATCAAGCCATGTTCAATAAGCCACTTGATCATTGCTAGAAGCTCAAACAAATAATTCTTTGCATTTGGAACATTGTTACTAATAATGATATTATGACTAACACGCTTTTATCTTTTAATAAAAATCAAGAGGAATCTAGTGGTTCAAATGCTAAAAGTGAGTCTACTAATAGAGGGACATTTAGGGGTAGAAGATCCAATGACAGAGGAAGATCTAGTGGAAGAGGGCCTAGCGTGTTCACTGGTAAGTTCTTTACCTATAACCAAGTAGGAAATCAGTCCTTTATATGCCCTAAAAAGAAAAAAAAAGGATATTACATTTATTTGGTTATGTTCTTTCCTATAATTTTTATTGCCTTATGTTTTTTGGGTTCAAATTTGAAAACAAGACACTCTCATGTGTCCTTTGTCAAATTATTGATGCAATGTCGCAGAAAATAATTCTTTTCAAATCAGTTTCTTTCTAGAGTTGATCAATATGAAATATAGTTAGTATATTCTAAAACAAGTAAGAGAACCTAGAAATGATTGATCTCAATCTCAGCACTAAAGATAATGCATAGTACAAATCTACTCGTGCCAACTATTATTATTATTTCTAAAAAAGAGATGGAAAAATAAAAGTAATCCAACAAGAAGTAAAATAAAAATAGTTGAAACAGTCAAGGGAAGTTAGTTGTGTGGGACCTTTATATACTTCACCACAACCTTATAAATATATATATTTCTGCCTCATGAGCACCTTCTTTTAAGCACCTCTTCACCTTCCATGTGACCACGGTCTATTCCTTAACTTCTATCACACTCCAAACAAGTGCTCTTTTAATGCCCTTGCATTAATTAAATAATTCATTATTATTATTATTTAATTAATGTTTCTTTTAATTACCCATGATCGCTTGTTGTTTTAACTAGAGCATTTGTAACTTTTAACCTAGCAACAATTTCCAATTCCTTTTGAATATTTTAAAACTTAATCAAAGTCACTATTTTGCACATCCACATAACAATCATAGTTTTCAATACTTTTACCTAATAGTTTTACTGACCTCTTTAATGTAGAGGATCCATTTCATGGGATCAAGGGTCTTGAGACCATGAAATGACAATGATTAACCTTGTATTATATAAATCTAACATTTTATATGCTGAGAAATGGATGGAAATGTGAACAAGGTGAAAAGAAATCCTCGTCTACTTGGGGGCACAAGGAAATAGATATTATTCCATTTTAGAATTAATAACTTAGCATTCTTATTTTGCACTTTTTTATTTCAAGCGAAATTGATTTGAATCATCAATCTGATGATGCTTGTATTTTTAGTATTTAAATTCAATTCCTGCAGAATATTTATGAAATACATCTAACCAAATTTTAAAAAATAGATGTAACAAGGATCAAGACATTATTCATGAGTAGTTTTTCCTTTGATAGAAGAACATAAGTAGGGATAAATATGATGAACTTTTCCTCTTAGAATCTATTTTTCTTTGAGCTTGTGTTTCTATCCATTTTGAGTCAATTTATTTTTATCATGAATTGTTATTCTCATTCATACTTTACTATATGTTTTATCATTCAATGATGGTGAAACTTGTAAATTAGTAGATGACCTAAGAGTACATTTATGGAAGTTAGAAATAAGTGATCAAAGCTTCAATATCATTGCCCTAAAGCCAACCAACATGGAAGAAATTACTAGTAGATGTTGCTTTTTATTTTTTGTAATACACTATAACACTACAATAGGATTTTGATTTTGCTGTAGTAAATGGTAGTTCTCACCATTGTTTAAAATTAGTTTATCTTTATTATCTTCAGTAGAGATGAGGTAGTTTTTTATAAGAATGATTCAGTTTTAGGTTGAAATAATTTTAGGATTTTCTTCAAGTGTGATAGTCTATCCAAGAGATGCAGAATTAATTCTATAAAAATTGTCTAGCTTGAATAGAAAACATCTCGCATTGAAAAAAAGATTATGAATTCCCCTTCACCCTATTGCCAACATCAAAGTTTGAAAAATGGATGAATTTAGTGGGTTTTTTTTTAGAATCTATTGTAGCAATAGTCTCTTGCTTGAGTATAAGAGGAGGTAAAAGCTATTGAAAGAGTCCAATGATGTTCAAAAGGTTCATTATTGTTTTTTCAGCATTTGGTGTCTTTACTTTCTATAATGATTTATGAGAAATCCATTCAGCAATTAGATTAAGCTTCTTAGAATTGTTGTAGTAAATTATTACATGTCGTATGCATTAGGCTCTAAAAGGGCTGAACTGTTTCCATATTATATGAAATTTCAGTGTTAAGAGAAAATGATAGATGTTTTACCATGATTCTTGGATCAAATTTTCCAACAACAATGTGGCTGGTTTGGGACCAAGCTAAATTGTAATAGGCCTAAAACATTGATGAGGTCTATGGAGAATTTTCAATGTAAAATTAAAAAAAATAGTATAAATTTCTTCTAGGAAGATAGTTTTGAAAATTTTTATTTTGACTAAATCTAATGAAGTAACTATGTGAAGGATAGATGTAGTAAAATAAATAGCTGACTATTTTCATATCATATGTTATCTATATTGGTCTATCAGGCATAGAGTGCAACATATATCCAATGTATTGATTCCATAAAAAATTTTATCTCAAGAAATGACACTAAAAGTAAAAGTTGGTAGTTTAAGTTTAAGAAATCTATAACACTTGCTAATATCTAACCTAGTAGTAAAATTATAGTGGAATTTTCTGTGATAGACATAAAAATATAAAATTTTCAACCCTATCCGCTTAGTGAAAATGCTTAACAATAGAAGCACAAAAGTTAGGGGTAGTTTTAACATTTTATTTCTTCAACTTTGCACCCTCCTTCTTAAAGGATTGCTAAACTATAGTTGTAGGGAATGGTTTGAAATTGAATCTATAATTCCCCAACTATATCAGGCTCAATAATTGAAATCTATTTTTTTAAGTAGCATGGTATTTGACATGCAATTATTGTGCATGTTGATGTATCTCTTCAGCCAGATGTTGATTTTATTTTTACTAATTGGAAACAATTCTTCATATAAGAGTTAAGATTTTCTATACTTTAATGTCAAGCAAATGAAGCAATTAGCTATCTTTCATTAGCCAGGTCATGGAAGGTTAAAGCATTTAGTTTCATATTCTATCTTTCATTAGCCAAGTCAACCAAGTTACTCCTTAGAACATTCAACCACCCTTCCCAATCTATAGAACATTTAGGAAAATGAAAATGCAACAGTTTTGAGCCAAAAAACAAGTAAATTTGATTGAAATTAGCAAAAATCTATACATCAACCAACTTGTTCTACTGGGAAGATTGGATCATACATTTATAAGCATGTTTGACTAGTCAACTACCTAGGGAACAATTATAATTAGTTCAAACTCCTTCATTAGCAATATACAACTTTTAAGCAAAAATTGCTTTGCAAATTTTTAAAGTTGCATAGCAACTTTTTATTGCATTTTCAATTTTTATTGAAATTGACTACCTAGGACCTCTAAAATATTCTATTTAATGCCTTATAGGCCTTTGGGACTCATGGTTTATAGAATTACCAAATGAGCCTCAAGCCTTTACAAATGGGCTTATAACATCATGAAATTATTCCTAACATCCTAAAACCTTATTGTCTTGCTCATGAATCCTTTGGGAAGGTGGTGTAGTGCAGGATCCTTGTGGAATGCCCCATGATTATTCTTGTGCTTTTGGAGGGCTACTAATTTGTCACAAGGTCTTATCGTATCAAAACAAATGGTTCTAAGGTCTTCTAGGCCTTTTTCAAGTTTGATTTTAGCATTTTTCTTATTTCTTGCTATTTAACCCTATGGTGTGAACCCTTGACAACTTTGGTATTTCTACGAATTGGTTGATTCATGAGGTCACAGGGGTCTAGTAATCTCTTAAGGTCTTATTAGGAGTCTTAGGAGATGTTAGTATCTTTAGAGGTCATAATAAAGTCATAAAAAGCAGATAAGTAGCATAACTAGAGCAAGAATTTGGTGTTAGCACTTGTCCTTTTGGGGATTTAACAATTTCCATAAAGAGTATTTGAAATGCAATTAGTTCATGAGGTCCTTTGGAAGATATTGTATTTGTTGCACATTTTGTCTTTTAATGCTGCATTATCTAGACAGAGTTGAGAAATCTGAGTTTTGGTTGTTGTTTGGCCATGGTTCCTTGGTATTAGTTCATGGTGAACCCCTTAAAAATGTTGATTAACCTTATTGGTGAGAATCCACCATTCTCGCGTGTTAAGTCAAGTTTCTAAGTATCAAGTTATATGGATTAATGCTGATCCATTAGTATTGTCTTTGTGTCACGATGTAGAAGTTTTGGGTGTATGTCTCTCCTTTTGGATTGAAACCAACATTGTGCATAACATACCCTAACCTCCACATCAACTTATAACATCATGAAATTATTCCTAACATCCTAAAACCTTATTGGCTTGCTCATGAATCCTTTAGGAAGGTGGTGTAGTGCAAGATCCTTGTGGAATGCCCCATGATGCTCCATGATTACTTTTGTGCTACTGGAGGGCTACTAATTTGTCAATTAGGTCTCTTAAGACACTATGGAAGAGTTAGGCATTGGAAGTTGGGTCTAGCCAAGTGGATGGTTAAATCCAATTGAATACACATTATATAACTCATAAAAGTCATATTTAACTCTTTTTTAAGGCCTTTTCATATTTTGAGTTATTTTGAGTCATATGGAGTTTGTAGGTGTTTTTGGAAACTTGGATAGCTTGCTTGCTTGAAGAAGTTTGGAAGTGGATTTAGTATTGTGCATCCAAAGGTGTGGGGTTTTAATGGGTTAAGCCTTTTGAATGATTATCCTTTAATAAAAGATTGAATGGGTTAGGTCATTGTTTTATTTACACTTGAGGATGATATAAGGAGGATGATATAAGGGCATTGGTTCAAAGCAAAGGGGTAGTTAGTTATTTCTACATCAAATCATTGGTTGACTACTAACCTATGCATCACTTAGGGTGTCATCTCTACTTATAATTGAACAAACTATATCATTCACTCTCTAGATAAACTATGCTAATTCTTCATTTGGAGGTCACCAAAGAAGAGGGCTAATAAAATTGAAGCACTAGTGATAAAGGGTGAGATGCCAAAATCATCTACAAAATGGTATTATCAATTCACATTCTCAATGTTTATTAGTGCAGAGTATGCAACAAAAGCACCAAACTACCCTTCCAAAATCCAATCAACACATTAACTTGCTTTCAACCTCCAAACAAAAACTAGGCCTTCTTCCGAGATTAATGATTACTCCACTGGACCTCTAACATAGGTAGACTCTATCTCTAAGTGGACTCCACTTCACAAGCCCAACCCTCAAACCTAGGGTGCTCAAACAACTTGGACCAACCACAACACTTAGGGACTCCCTATCACCAATAGGCTTAAAATGACAAATAATTCTTAAATGGTTCCAACACTAAATTTTTTTGATGGAAATGGTTTTTAATATACTCAAACCAATAAGAAAACTCCAACTTTGAAGTTTCTCACAGTCAACAATCAAATTGCAAAAACTGTTACCAACACTTATTAGGATAATTCCTAGTTTCAATGGTCAAACTACCAAACCATAAAAAGGACCATCCAATGTTTTTACATCACTAAACACCATTCAACCACTCCTAAGATATTCTAAAATATCAATCACAAACTCTGCTCCAGAATCAAGTTATGCCCACTTTGTGTCACAATCCTAAATGGCTAGTTTAGGCTGGGTTACAAGAAAAACATAAAAAAATAGGTTCAAATACTTGGTTCAACCCCTTAGGTCTCTTCTAAACCTTTAATTTTTCCTTCTATACCCTTCACCTAGGTCAAATCAATCAACTTGGGAGTTTGATCCTTGTTTTTCCTTCAAAACTAGATTAGACATAAGACTATGTTTAGTATAGGGCTTCCCAGTAAAAATAGGTGCCCTACTCCTTCAACCCTAAAAGTATTCCATATTAAAGAACCCTCTCCTAAATTTCATTCCACAAAGTTGCATTGAAATCCCACAGTGGGTTTGCAAGTTAGGAGGTCATCTTGCTAAAACCCTCAGATTTAGGGTAAATCTGGGTAACCTTCACAAAATCTGCTATAACTTTTGTTCTAGCTAAGTTAAACACTTCAAACCAAATGAAATGGAATCCTAACCCAACCCTCTATCCAACCATATGAAACTTGTACCACTCCCAACTTGTACAAGCCATACAAAATTTTAAAAATAGTAAAAAAGGTAGAAATTTTAAGTTTAATTCACCAAATGTTGTCCACCCATTCGTACAATGAACTTCTCTACATGTGGAGACCTTACATAAGTGCCTTATAATGGTTAAAAAATCCATTTGGATGGTTGGAAGACTGTAAAACTTCCTTTTTTTAGTTTGACAACAAAAGTTGCAAAAATTGCTCTTTAGCAACTTTTTGCATTTTGCAACTTTCTTGCACTTTTGCACTTTTTTACAAACCTTTAATCCAAAGGTGTGTTAATGAATCAAATCCACCTAAAACATCCTAAAAACATAAAAATACTCAAAATAACACCTATTATGAATCCTTGGTTACAAATGGTCACTTGGCTTATAAGCACACCAATGTGCCATTATACCTTACAATTGAGTCTTTTATTACGAGTATGGATCAAACTTCTTTCCTAATGATTCTAACCTATTAAACACATTGAATTCATTCCTAAGAGCCTTAAGTGCCTTACACCTCTATGGTTCTCAAATAACTTAGATCAATCACAACTTCTTAGGGACTCCCCTTCTCCAATAGGCCTAAAAAGGCAAACTCTCCCTAGATGGGTTTAGAACTCAACTTTCCTAATAGAAAAGGTTTCTATGGACCTAATCTCTCAAAAACACCCAACTTTAAAGTTCTCAAACCCTCAAAAACTAATTTACATAATTGTTACCAGCATTTCTAATAGGGCTAATCATAGCTTTCTTGGTCAAACTCCCAAACTTTGCAAAGGGCCACACTATCTTTTCACCTCTTTAGACACCCCCAGCACCAAGACCCACTTTGAGTCACAGACCTAATTGGCCAGATTAGGCTGGGTTACAAAGGAAGTATGAGTAAATGGGTTCATAGACCTGACTCCACCACTTGGAACTCTTCTTCACATCCAATTAAATCTCCTACTCCTTTCACCTTGGTCAAATCAATCAATTTGGAAGCCTAAAGCTTCTTTCTTCTTCAAATCTAGACTAGACATATAACAATGTTTAGTCTAGGGCTTGTTCATAAAAATAGGTAACCTACACCTACAGTTCTAAATCTTTTCCATCTTTAAGTACACTCTCCTAAATTACATTCCCCAAAGTGGCATCAAAATCCCATGGTGGAATTGCAAGTTAGGAGGCCATCTTGAAGAAACCCTTAGATTTAGGGTAAATCTGACCAACCTCCACAAAAATTGATGTAACTTTTGTTGTGCATAAGATAAAGACTTCAAAGCAAATGAAATGGAATATTAACTCAACCCTCTATCCAACCATACCAAACTTTCACTCCTACCAATCAATATAGGCTATACAATATTGAAACAACAAAGACAAAGGCAAAAATTTTGAGTTTTATTCAATGTTTGATGTTCACCTATCCATACAATGGGTTTCTCCTCTTGTTTAAACCTTAAGTAGATGTCCTCCAATGGTTACAACTACTTTTCAACACTAACACTAATAATTTTCAACACTAATCAACAAGAACACTAAAATATTGAACTCAATCATAACAAAAGATAGATTATTATACTCAAACTCATGAAAAACACTAGCTCATTGGTCAAGTTGATCACATATAAGTACATATATCTAGTATGGTTGGATATATTTGTGAATCTTCTTTTTGTTTCACTTGGAATGAGGTTCTAATTTTCTCTACAACTCAAGATATTCCAATTTTACTAATTGTTGTCCCCCATTTTGTACCATTACCTAGGGTTTCATCTATTTTCCCTCATATCTTAAGATTCCACCATGGGAAATTAACAATCCTTGGCAGAATCCAAGTTAGGACAAGTTTTTTTATGTTCCTTTTGGTTTTAGGTCAAAAGAATGAGGCTAGAGAGAAAAACTTGATGCCCTAGGCATGGAAGATCCATGTTCATACCGGAAATTCATAGAAAAATCTTCCATAACTCACTATAGAGAAGGTTTCGAGGCTTGAAAATTGGTGTGTGATCATCTTACATGATCTCCCTCATGTTCCAATTTCTAGATTGAATTTTTTCTCAAGGGGTAGGGTACTTACTTTGTTAATGGATGGCTAATTGCCTACATTCCTAAGTGAGCTTTAAAAAAATCAGCTATTGCATACTTCTCTTGAGATCCCAAGGCTTTAGTATGTTATATAAAACTAAAAAGGGTATCCAAATAAGTAATTATTTTCTTTGGGTTGTGAGGTTATGTTTGTGATTTTCCATGTTCAAGGCTATAAGCCTAGTCTTGAGTTTGTGAAGCAACTAGCCAATGAAAGTTGCATAGTTTGAATATAGTGTTGGATTAATATTAGTTTGGACCTAAATAGACCCTTTCCATGCTTGGAAGTCACCCCTGGTCATCGTTTGTATTTGTGTGGTTTTGTGTCAAATAAGCCTTGTGATGCCCTTAAGAGCAACTAGTGATTAGTTGTCTTTGTGATAGGTTTTCCTTGTGATTGGAGACTCCTAGGAGTGGTTGTGTTTCTTAGAAGGTTATAAAGGTCCTTAGGGTTATTAGGTTAAGTTTTAAGCATCTAGGAGTTAAGATGTCAAAAATTGCAAAAAATTGCAAAAATTGTCCAAGCAAAATTGCAAAAATGCTGATAAGTTTGTAGGAGTTTGGGAATTGGTGAAGGCCTGAGAATTTGGAAATTAGTTATTTTATTTTTTCCAAACCTTTTCCAAGTCATATAATTGGAATCAAGTGAAAAATGTAAAAATTGCACTTTTTGTGCAAAGTTGCATTGTTGAAAGTTGTAAAAGTTGCTCAAATTTGCAACTTAGTGGAAAAAGGGCCAGGGGATCAAACAATCTATTCCATTAGCTTTGAGTGGCTAGGTAAACCCTATCCCCAACCTTATCCCATCCTATTGATCACTCAAATTTTCTCCGGCATGTCAAATTGGAACATCCCTAAGGGTTACTAAATGCCATACAATCTTTGATGGGGCATATCTCAGAGCTCGTGTGATATATGGATGTGATTCTAGTTCCTATAGGACCATGTTGTATAGATCTACAATAACCTCTCTCACTTTTTGGAGATCATACTCCATTTTTATTTTGTGATGCCATCTTGGGTGATGCTAAAACTTGTAGTGTTGGCCAGTACAAAGTTGCCAACTGTCAAATATCTCTCACCTTTCATCATGGGATCAAACACTCTACTCTGTTATCTCTGGCTGGCTAGGTAAACCCTATCCCTAACCTCATCCCATCCCATTCAGTGCTCAAACATTCTTGGGCATGCCAAACCAAAACATCCCTAAGGTTCACTAAATGCCATAGGGCTGTGATCTTTGACAGGGTATATCTTGGAGCTTGTGTAAGGTATGGATGTGATTCTAGTTCCTATAGGACCATGATGTAGAGACCTACACTAACCTCTCTCACTTTTTAGAGATCATACTCCCTTTTGATTTTGTGATGCCATCTCGGGTGATGCTGAAACTTGTAGTGTTGGCCAGTACAATTTCGTCGTGGGATCCAACTATCTACTCCGTTAGCTCTAAGTGGATGAGTAAACCCTATCCCCAACCTTGTCCCATCCTATTTAGTGCTCAAACATTCTCGGGCATGGCAAACTAGAACATCCCTAAGGGTCACTAAATGCCATAGAGCTATGATCTTTGATGGGGCATATCTCAGAGCTCGTGTGAGGTATGGATGCGATTCTAGTTCCTATAGGAGCATGTTGCAAAGACCTACAATAACCTCTCTCTCATTTTGGAGGTCATACTCCATTTTGATTTTTTAACATCATCTCAAGTGATGCTAAAACTTTTAGTGTTTGTGAATACAAAGTTGCTAACTGCCAAATCTCTCTCACCTTTTATCGTGGGATCGAATTGTCTACTCTGTTAGCTCTGGGTGGCTAGGTAAACTCTATCCCCAACCTCCTCCCATCACATTTAGTGCTCAAATGTTCTCAGGCATGCCAAACTAGAACATCCCTAAGGGTCACTAAATGCCATAGGGTTGCGATATTTGATGAGGCATATCTCATAGCATAAAGCATGGTAGAAGACTTGGAATAGTGCATGATTTGGGATTTGCAATTCAATTGGTTTGTTTTGTGATGATTGCTAGCATATGGCATACAAATTACTACTTCTAGGAGATGATGAGATGATGTAGTGTATTGTTTGGATTGGCAAGTGTTAATTGATAAGTAGGAATCCAGTGACTCCTAAGTGTTCTAGTCATTCTCATGAGAGATGGGTTCATGCAAACCACTACTCATGCAACATGGGTCAATGAATTTGACTCAGAAACAACATATTGAATCTTGATAGAAATATCACAATTTGACATGTTGTGGAATATATATGTTACTTATCGATTAACAAGCTTAAGGGGATTACTAATGAATGGTTCATAAGGCACAACACTTGATGAAGCTTTTACAAATGGAGTTACAAGAAGAGTGGTTTTAACCATTGGGGAAACTTTTTAGTTAAGCGCACTTGAGTTGGAGTAGTACTAGGATGGGTGACCTCCCAAGAAGTATTGGTACTTTACCTCTCTAAGTATCAGTTAGATTCAATGAGTGTTAAGTGTTCTCTTTGTTATCATGAGAGATCATTTTGTGTAAACCACTACTCATGAAACATGGGTCAACGAATTTGTCTCAAATACTACACAGTTGAATTTTGATAGCAATATCACAATTTGACTTCTTGTAGAAGTGTCTCCTACTTATCAATCAATGATCTTAAGGGGAATTCTAATGAATGGTTCATAAGGCACAACACTTGGTGAAGGTTTTGCAAATTGTGTTGCAAGAAGAGTGGGTTTAACCATAGAAGAAACTTTATAGTTAAGTGTGCTCAAGTGAGAGCAGTACTGGGGTGGGTGACATCTTAGGAAGTCCATGTACCTCAACTCTATGAGAATCACCTAGATCCAATGAGTGCTAAGTGTTCTATTCACTCTCATGAGAGATGGGTTCTTATGTCCCACTACTCATGAAACATGGAATAATGAGATTGACTAAAAGTTACACACTTGAATTCCATTAGTACTATCACATTTTGACTTGTGAAAAAAGATCTAAGCCTACTTATCAATAACACAATTTGCTAGACCATTTGACCTATCCTGGCATATACATATATGTCTAGTCTCCATGGTGATAGATAGATTGATTTATGAGGTGCACACATACACAAATAGGAAAATCTATGAGAAGAAGCAAAGTATTTTTTAATAGGATTGACTAGCATGCCAAAAAAACCTCCTAAAGAATTCAATTATATCCTTTGTCTAGTTCATATTGAAACACACAAATATTACTAAGGAAATCATACCCCTTTTTGTTTTTTGTTTTGTTAATGGTGTTCCTCTTGCCATGATTTTGGATTGATAGGGACTCAAGTCTATGGGGTGTTTGATTATTTCCTTTTCTCTTAATTTTTGATAAGATTATCTTATGCATTTGATCTACTTTACATAATTTACACAAATGAGTTGGCATTACCATGTGACAACTCTGCTGCATTATGGAATTTGCTAATTTGCATGCCTCAGGTTTGAACCAGTAGGTGAAACTTTGGAATCTACCTTCCCTTGTCCTAAGCTAATCATTGGATGAATTGGTTTGGTCTTTCACACTAGATTTCTGGTACTTCCTTTGTTAAGGTGACCTAATTGGGGCAATTAGGCTTATATAATAGTCCAATTTTGGAAGGCTTGTAAATGGCTTCAGCACTTTCCCTTTTGGGGACATAACAAACTCAATAAAGGGTACTTGGAATGCTAATTAGTTCCTAAGGTCTTTTGGAAGATATGGTACTTGTTGCCTAATTTTTCTTTGGAAGGGCTAGTAGCCTAGATGTTGCATTATGAGGACAAAGTTATGAAATTCATGTTTGGTTTGTTGTTTGGCCATGGTTCCTTGATTTTAGTGTTGGGATGAACCCCTTAACATGCTGATCAATGTTATTTGTGAGAATCAACCATTGATGGGTGTGAAGGCAAGTTTTCTAGTGTAAAGTTGTATGGATTAATGATGATCCCTTAGTGTTATTATGTGTCAAGGTGTAGAAGTTTGGGTGTATAATCTGTCTTGTTCGATTGACATCAACATTGTGCTTATCATACCCTAACCTCTACATCATTCTAACTATAAAATTATATCTTCTATAAGGTACAACATTGACCAATTGTGCATATAAGGAAATATATGCATTGGAATACATGTGAGTGCCCATTACAATTGGTATTCTATGATGGTAGATCTAACATATGAAATTAATGAAACTTGAGAATCCTATTAGGCTCTACACCATAACTAAACCTTGAGAATCCTATTAGGCTCTACATCATAACTAAACCTTGGAATTAATGTAATGTATTGTTTTTAGTTTAAGATTTGTTATATGTTTGTAATAATAATTTATGATAAATGTTTAGATGCATAACATAGAAGGCAGGCTTTAAACATGAACAAGAAGATCATAAATCAATATGACAATAACATAAATTGCAAATGATAAATTTTTAGCTATATGTAATAATTTATGTTTTGAATTGAAATTTTGTTTTGACTCTTGAAGTATGATTATTTCTAACATACATCCATGCATACATACATACATATATATAAGTTATTTAAAATATAAAATAGACTAGTAGTAAATTTAACTTGTTTGTAAGTTTTGTGGCATCTACACCTAAAGAATCAAAGGCATCACAAGTCTCAATTTCAATAACCACAATATTACAAGAAATCCATTGAGAAATCTATGAAATCTAGAGAGTAATTATTCCTTGTATCCCCTTGGTAGGGAACCTAAGAGATCACATAACTAATAAGGGTAAAAGTGGAATAAATTTTATTCTATTTTTAACACAAAATTGAAGCACATACATTTCATTTTCAATTCTTCTAACATTAAATATTTTGATATATCTCATTGATTAGATATATGAATATTCTATATTAACTCAACAACCAAGTTCTTATAGGTTCCCTAACATCACTACTAGAAATGCATACATAAGTTCCCATAGGTAAAAACCATCATAAATATATGAATAAGATTTCATTATAGATAATTGAATCCATTATTACAATTAGATATCATAAAAATCACATAAGCATACCAAGGACGATCATCTTGATATACCCATTCTTCTTTATTGCAACTAAGCATGTGTACATATGCATATTACAAGGAGCAAGTAATCATTATATATCATGTTTTCATATACTTTAAAAAAATTTCTCCTCCAACATGATCTCTATACAAAATGGATACATAAGTATTATATCATAGTCATGATACAAAAATATGATGTTGCAACATCTAGTCACACACAAAAAAAATACAAATTTGGAATGTGTGAAGAAAGATCATCCAAGGCTCTTGAAAAACTATGGAAAAATACTCAATGGATAAAAGACTTTCCACCCAACCATGTAACCTTACTACCCCACTCCCCTAAGCTAGGAGATAACACAAGGCCCCACACCAAGTTCAAACATAAGCAAGGGGATAAAATAGCTATTTTAACACTAATAAAGTTTATTGCTGATCAATATTGTATCAAAAATTCAAACTAATTGGGTATTGAATTAAACTTGATAAACAAATGATAGAGAAGGAAAACTTTAAACATGAACAAGATCATAAATCATATTACAATGACATATTGGAATTGAGTCAATATGGACTATACAAAATAGAGATATTTGTGTTTAATAGAAATACACATCATCATCAACATGTATACTATCTCCATAAACCTCTCTAGTAAATAATATGACATTAGCAATAACTTACACACAAACCAATACACTATTGTATTTCAAATTCATAATTAGAAAATTTTCTGAGTACCAAAAGCTAAGTATCTTTATTTCCCAAGTTTCCTATAAGCATGTACATAATGTGTTGCCATAAATGAAAAAAATTACATATTTCCCTTAGCTAATTGTCAACAACTTGTTTAATAATGTTTTCAAATTGGTGTGGGAGGGATAGAGGCAGGACATACCGCAATCATTAAAAAATGATCATTTCAATATTCTATTAAATAATTCAATAGGTAGTACATTCAATTTTAAAAATATATAATAAATAGAGAACATGACTTACCTTGATGAAGGTATGTCAATCATGTGTTTTCAACCCTGGCCCAAAATCACCATTATTTGATACAAGAGTGCTTATATTTATAGCATATCCCATGGGGAATTTTTTTTTATGACTTCCTTTAATGAATCACTTTGTTGCTCTATTAATAACCAAGGAAGGGAACTCTTATTTATGTTATTACATTGCTATTTAATTGAATGAAATATTTTAGTCCATGATTGGATGCATGAATGTCAATACAAATTTTGTCACTTTTTTCTCCATCATACCTTCCATCTAATATTTTCCATAGTGTCTCTATTACATTCTTTCTAATATGCATAGTATCAAACAAATGCATGATTGGGATATCCTTGTACTATGATAACCTACTAAATTTAGTAGGATAACTTTTTATTCCTCTAGGAGGATGGCCATTGATGCCTTTGTTGGAATTCTTTAGAATAACTAAGAGTGAGGTGAATCAATTATCTAGGGTCCAGATGTACAATTAAAACTTTTCATAGCTTAGTGAACCCATATCCATAAAACATTTTCATCATGTATGCATCCATTAGATTATGTTTGATCACTTAAATTTGTAGGTTGTTGTCAAATCAATTTTATAGAAATTTAAACATGAAACATAATAGATTTAATAACACATTTGACACAACGATTTAACATGGAAAACCAATTTGGGAAAAACCACTAGTTAAATGTGACCTAGTTAAATGATTTCAATCACCCTATTAGGAGTGAACCTTATTAGAGGACTTTAAATCAATCACTTGGAATGTCATATTTACAAATGACTTTTAGATCAACCTTAATCCAAAGGATTTACCCTAGAATGATACAATGATTAGAGAGTAACAATATAGCTTGATCTGATAACAACTTACAACTTCACTTGTAGATTATAGATCTCTATTTTAGATACCTATTTTTCTTGGCTTTCACACTCTTCAGCTCTGATAGGTTGTTCACCCTTTAAGCATCCATACCCTTAAGCCTTCTCACTTTTCTTGCCAATATAGTCTCTTCTCTTAGGTCACTGAATGAAGCATATACCATGGACTCCTTGTCTTCTTTAGGTTCCCACACATAACAACCCTTCATTCTGACCAACCATCTCTATAAATAGAGAATTCAAATATTTTGTTTTTCATCCTCCATCATCCATTTTAGAGTTAATTTAAATTAGGTAGGATTCAATGAATCTAATCCTCATTTCATTTCATTCCCTTCTAGAAACTTCTCCTTCAATTCTCTTTAATCTCACTCAAAATGGTTCACCATGAATTTTGTGCCCCCAGCTTATCAATCTTATCTTCCACATGGTTCACACAATCCAAGAAATCAAACTTCTAAGCTCAAATCTATCAAGTTCATGATCTTTCTCATAATAATGACACTCAACATTAACTGGCTTCTAATGCTTAGAACATACTACATTGCTCAATATCTATTGTCAAAACACTCATCATGAACTAAATTTTACTGGTGCTTGGCATCAACTAAAATTTACTCGGCTTACACTAAAATTGACTTTGCTTAGCTCCAATTGATTTTCTACTTGGCTTGCACTAACTTTTCTTGGAACCTACTATCCACTTAGTCAAGCTTGGTAGACAAATTCTATTTAACTTTTTCTTGTAAACTTAATCAGTGTATCCAACCTTTGTAACCTTAAGTAGATCATTAATGAGCTATAAGATCACTATCTTAACTGATTCTTGTACTTATTTTCATATAATAACTCAACCTTTCCTCTAGGTGCTATTATTACCTCATTTGATAAAATCATCTTCATTTATTCAAATAAATGATAGTACTTAAATCATATAAGCAATTTTCTTACCAGCAAGTAGCAAGTTTGATGTGAGTCACAAAACAATGACTAAAACACATTTATCATATTTGTATCAATCTATTTTCAACAATCTCCCTCTTTGGCATTGATGGAAAACTAGATTGACCAATCATAATACCAAAAAGAAAATAATTCCTTGTATTGAAATCTCTCCCTTTATTAGCAACTTACATCTTGTAAATAGGTTACATAATTCTATTCTAATCAATATATAATTAGCTCATCCTTATAACTCCCTCTTGATTTCTTATATCTCCCTCAATATTACCTCCCTCTTACTGGGTAGATGTAATCAACAGGTACACTTGTACACTTTCTCCTTTTGAGTAGATATTCCATAGTTCTATATCTTCTAATATTCGGACTTCTCTCTCTATGATTTCCTCAACTTAGTACACTTTTTTTGACAACAATTTATCCCTCTTTGATAATAATGTCAAAGATATGTCATCTTCATATGCAAATATGAATATTTTTAGTTTCTCCCTCGATCATCTTGATGCTGACTAATTTGAAGTTCCATTTCTTTGATTACTTGAGGTAGCTTCCAAAGTAAGATCCACTACATCAATGTGTGACATATGTAAATCAACTTGTTTGATGCAAGACACTCCTCATGCTTCTTTAGATAGCCTTTGATAGGGCCCATATCACCCCTAGTTTACCTCTTATATACTCATGATCATCATTCGGTGATACTTCTATTAAGATATCAACTATTTTCTCTTTTTTGTTGACATATTTCATCTTCACCTCTTTATCTTGAACTAATTCTCTCAAATAATGATACTTGATTGCAATGTGCTTAGTCTTTGTATGCATCATAGGATTCTTTGATATATTTATAGCACTTGTATTATCAAAATAATGTATCACACATTTAGTTATTTCCTCCAAACCTTTGAGTAGTTGTTTGATCCATACAATGTTTTTACAATTTACTGCAACAACATATTCAACTTTAGCCTAAGAAAAATGTTCCTCTACTTGTGCTCTTTTTGTTGTCAATATTTTCAGCTCAATAAGTCTTAGTATAGGTTCTCAATTTAAATTTCTCATTTTTCTTGTAGTATAGACCATACTCCTCTATTACTTTTAGACATCTCATTATTCTCTTTACTATCATCAAGTGATTCTCCTTCAGATTAGTAGAGAATCTTGCAACTATCTTAGAGATAATGCAATATCAGGTCTGCTATGTACTACACATTGTAATTTACTAATCATAGATCTATATAATATTTGATTCATCTTAGCTAAATCATAATTCTTTGAAAATTTATGTCATATCACCATAGGTGTGCTTACTAGCTTGGAATCTTCCAATCCAAAACTTTTTAGCATCTTCATAACATACTTTGACTAAGTGATGTATATACCATATTTCATCTGATGTACTTGCAAACCCACAAGGAACTTGATCTCTCCAAACATAGACATCTCAAATTCTTTCTTCATTTCATTTGCAAAAGCATTACATAAAGTATCTTGACCTTCAAATATGATATCATCAACAAAAATTTCAGATGACAAAATACCTTTTCCTTTCTTTGTCTTCAAGTATAGATTGTTGTTATCATCAGTCCTCTCAAATCCAATCTTCTCAAAATAATTATGAAGTCTCTCATGGCATGCTCTTGGTTCTTTCTTCAAACCATAAAGACTTTTGTGTATTCTACATAACTTTTTTTTTTTGTTAGTATCAACAAATCCTCCTAGCTATTCTATATAAACCTCTTCCTCCAATATACCATTTAGAAATGTAGACTTAACATCCATCTGATAAACTTTGAAACCTTTGTATGTAGAGTAAGCAAGCAGAGTTCTTACTCCTTCCAATCTTGCAACATGAGCGAATGTCTCTCCATAATCTATCCCTTCTTCTTGTGTATATCCTTTATAGACCATTCTTTCCTTATTCCTTGTGACTTCACCATTTTCATTTAACTTGTTTTTGTATACCCACTTGGTACCAATCACATTTTTATTTTCTAGTCTAGGAACTAGACTCCATTTCTTATTTTTCTCAATTTTTTCAATCTCTTCTTACATGGATTTAATCCAATCCACATCTTCTAAGGCATCTTTCACTATTTTAGGTTTTTTCATGCTCAACAAACATGTACCCATTCTATCTTCAATGAATATTTTAGTAGGGTGATGTCTCTTGACATACTTAGATAATCTTGGTTCATCTCTTGCTTCTACATTTGGTCACTCAATTTCTAAATTACTATGTAGCTCTCTGTCAAGTGGTTCAACATCTCTTTCATGTACACTAATCTCAGAATTAGAATGTGCCTCAACTTCATTCTTTAACTCAACACCTAAATATAGCTTGGTTCCTAAATGTAACACAACATTCATAGTATGTGACTCCACAGTCACTAATACTTGTTGTTGGTTTTCAACTTGATTTACAACATCTTCTTCAATAGACATACCTTCATAAAAGTATACAAATGATTTTTATTCTTTTGGTTTCTTCATAGGTTCAGCCTCATATAATTTTGTATATTCATCAAAATTAACATTTTCACTGTCCACAACTTTGTTAGTGTTAGTATTTAAACACTTATAAGTTTTACTTCTTATGAAATAACCAAGAAATATACCTTTTTCACTTTTTGTATCTATTTTACCATTCCTACAATCTTTGAGAATGTAACACTTGCTTCCAAATACCTTGAAATATTTTACATTGGGTGAGTATCCATACCATAGTTCAAAAGATTTTCATATGCTCAAGTGGTATTTGGCTAGAGTTGAGAAGGAAATAGGAAAGAACCTGAAATGCTAAGTTCAGACAGAGGAGCTGAATTTACATCAAGAGAATTTGAAGTATTTTGCAATGATAGAGGTATCAAAAGGAAAATGTCAGCACCAAGAACTCCACCACAGAATGGTATTGCTGAAAGGAGAAATAGGTCAGTGATTGATTGTGCTAGAACCTTGATGATGGAGAAAAATTTTGCACTTAAGTACTGGAGAGAAGCTATAAGTACTACAGTCTGCACATTGAATAGAGTTTAAGTTAGGAAAGGTACAAGTACAACACCCTTTGAATAATGGTATGGTCATTCACCTAATGTTAAACATTTCAAAGTGTTTGGGTGTAAATGTTATATTATAAAAGACACTAGAAATTGCAAGTTTGATGCAAAAAGTGATGAAGGAATATTTCTTGGGTACTCCACTAAAACCAAGGCATAGAAGTGTTTGAATACTAACATTAATAGAGTTGTGGAGAGTGAAAATGTAAATTTTGATGAGCATGTAGAAGTTCAAGATGATGAGTCAAAACAAATAGAGGATTATAGATACTTTGTATACTTCTACAAAGGAATGACAACTAAAGACAATGTTGCAAATCAAGTTGGGAATCAATAAAAAACTTCAGTATCTACTGAGTCTCAGCCTGCGAATGCCAAGTTACATTTAGAAGCCAAGCTATAGAATGTAGAAAATGAGCAAACTAGTTCTGAAAATAGTATAGATGAAAGGAATGATGAATTACCTGATGAAGAAGAACGAAATGACTCTAAAGCTGAAGGATCAAACATGGAAAGAGGGACTGAACCTAGATTAGCTAAGTATGTAAGAAGACATCACCCTATAGATCAAATAATTGGTAATAAGGATGTGAAAAAAATGACAAGGAATAGACTCAGAAATGAATCATGTCTACTGAGCAAGGTTGAACCCAAAATAGTCAAAGATGCACTGCAAGATGATGACTAGTATAAGTCCATGAAAGAAGAGATATATCATATTGAGAAGAAAAAAACTTGGTCTCTAGTTCCCAAACCAACTGATAAGAATGTGATTGGTACCAAGTGGGTGTTTAGAAAAAAACTTCATGAGAATGGTGAAATAACAAGAAACAAAGCTAGATTAGCTTGCAAAGGCTATGTGCAAGAAGGACTAGATTATGGAGAGACATTTGCTTCTGTTGCAAGAATGGAAGGAGTAAGAAAATTACTTACATATGTTTCTTACAAAGGTTTCAAAGTCTACCAGATGGATGTGAAGTTAGCATTTTTGAATGGTATACTGGAAGATGAAGTCTACATAGAACAACCAAAGGGGTTTGTTGATGAGAAGAATAAGGACATGGTCTACAAGCTACACAAAGCACTTTATGGACTAAAGTAAGTGCCAAGAGCATGGTATAAAAGGTTGCACAAATATCTTGTAAAGATAGGATTTGAAAGAACATATGACAATAGCAATTTGTACATCAAATTTGATGAAAGTAAAGAAATTTTGATTTCAAAAATCTTTGTTGATGACATAATATTTGGATGAAAAGATGTTTCATGCAAAAATTTTGCAAATCAAATGAAGCATGAATTTGAGATGTCAATGTTTGGAGAAATCAAATTCTTTGTTGGATTAAAAGTAGATCAGTTGAAGCATGGCATCTTTTTGACTCAATCCAAATACATCAAGGAAGTACTCCAAACATTTGGGCTAGAAGACTCAAAACTAGTTAGCACACCAATGGCAATTGGACATAAGCTATCCAAGAATGATGAATCTATTGAAGTAAATTAGACATTGTATAGGTCAATGATTGGAAAGCTGTAATATGTTGTACATAGTAGACAAGACATTACATTAGTTGTTGGAATAGTGGGTAGATTTTCTACCAATCTAAGAGAAAACCACTTAATGGTAGTAAAAGAAGTACTGAGATACCTGAGAGAAACTAATTACTTTGGTTTGTACTACAAAAAGAATGAAAAATTTGAATTGATAGCTTACACTGATGCAAATTGGGGAGTTAATATTGATGATAGAAAAAGCACCAGTGGAGAAACACTTTTCTTAGGAAAGAGGTTGATTGTGTGGACAAGCAAAAAACAAAGCTACACCTCATAGTCTATTACTGAAGCTGAATATGTGGTGGCTACAGTAAACTGTACTAATTTGTGTAGATCAAAAATTTGATGCAAGGTATGAAGGAAGAGGTAATTGAGCCTATGACATTTTATTGTGATAATTCAAGTGCTATCAATATATCAAAGAGTCTAGTAATGCATGCTAAAACTAAGCACATTGCAATTAAGTATCACTATGTAAGAGAGCTAGTAGAAGATAAACAAGTGAAGATACAATATGTTAGCTCAAAGGAATAGATTGATGATATATTCACAAAAGCACTACCTAAAGATGCTTTTGAGTATATTAGAGGTAAGTTAGGGGTGATACCCCTCGCTAAGCCTACTTAAAGCAAAAGAAAGACTGTCTTGCATCAAATAAGTTGAATGTTGAAGATTTTACACATTGATGTAGAGGACGTTTACTTTGAGATCCCTACCTAAAGTAATAGAAGTGCAAAAAACTTCAAATTAGTCACAAGCAAGGTGATAGTGGGAGAAATTTACTAAAGTTGTAAAAGCTACCTCTACATATTAAAGATGCTAATATGTCTTTGACATTGTTGTTTAAGAGTGAGAAGTGAACAACTGATCAACAACTATTGAAGATAAAATATTCAAAAAAAGGTTGAATATAGACAACTGAATAAATAGAGACAAATGGAGATTTCAGAGGTTGATCAGAATAGTAGAAGATGAACAATACAAAAGAGGGAGATTACAAGGCTACAACAGGAAAGAGGGAGAAGCTGAAATGAAGCAATCAAAATAGTAAAAGGAGATGTAATTTACTAAACAAATAAAGATAGATGGAGATTTTAGGGGTTGATTAGAATAGTAGAAGATGAATAATATAGAAGAGGGAGATTACAAGGCTACAACAAAAAAGAGGGAGAAGCTGAAATGAAGCAATCAGAATAGTAGAAGGAGATGTAATGTTACAATTTACTTTTGGCATTTGACTTATTGTTCTAACCTAGTTAGTTTGTGGTGAAATAGTTTAGTCTGATGGTTGATTAGCTTGGTTTTCCATCAATGCCAAAGAGGGAGATTATTAAAAATCTGATTGAAAAGCTCATTCTTATTGAAGATCAAAGAGGACAATTGTTGTAAAAGAATATTTTCAATCATTATTTTGCCATTGATGTTAAACCTACTATTTGTAGGAATGATATTTGCTTATAAGGTTCAAGCACTATGACTTAGTTGATTGATGAAGAGGATTTGATCAACAAGATTTAACAAGAGCACTTAAAGGAAAGGTTGAGTTATGATGTTGTAATGAAGTGCAAGGATTAGCTAAGACAATGGTTGAGAAGTGTATTGATAACATACTCAAAGATATAGAGGATGGTCACACTTAGACATATTGGAGGAAGAAGTTGTATCAAAGTTGACTGCAAAGCTTTAACCTTGATCATTATTTGAAGTCGAGCAAATTCCTAGTAGAAGTCGAGTAACACACATTTTTAGTTAGTGCCAAGTGATCTTCAAGTGCCAAGTAAAGAACAGGTGCCGAGCATTGGGAAAATTTTCAGTTGGTGTTAACTAATCTTATGGTGCTAAGCATCAGGAAAAATATAGTTGATGCTGAGTAACATAGTATGTGCTGAGCACCATTATTTCAATAGTGCTGAGTTGTTGCATTATTTCAAATAACAAAGATTCGCCAAATCTAAGCTAACTTAGTGGTTACATTAAATTTTATGAACAAATTGGAGGATAAGGATGATAAGTTGTTGGCAAAAAATCCTATGTAAACTATTTTTGCATGAATTCTAATGGATTATTCCAGAAGTTTCTAGAGGAAATAGAATATGGGTTAGATCCAATGAATCTTACCTAATCCATGTGAATTGAAATTGAAGAAAAGATGAACTTGAGCAGGAAAAGGAACTCCAAGACCTCTAATAGAGCTGCTGATATTATTGCTATAGAAGTGTCAAATCTACGAAGTGATTGAAAGGGTGTCAAGAAAGAGACATCTAGGAGAAGGAAGAGAAAGGAGGCTCTGCTCCTACAAGTGGTCATGAAGAGATGATTGTACTGGTACATTGAGTATGGAGGCTCAAGGAGACAAAGATTGAAAGATAAGGCAAGCAGTTAAGAGTTGTAGATATAGAAGGCCAAGCAAGGATATGAAAAGAGAAGTGATATGAGATCTACAAGATAAGTTGTATGTTGTAGTCAGGTAAAGATTTTCTAATACTCTCTAGTAATTATATTAGATCTAAAAATCCTATGGACTTAGGTTGGCCTAACATCCATTTTAAATCCTTTAACAGGGTGGTATTCCAAGTGAATCTTCTAAAGTCCTTTAACCAGGCCCACTTCTAATAGGGTGGTTAAATCCTCTAAAAAGGTCACATTTAATAGTGTGTGTTGTATGCCTTTAATAGGGTAGGCCTTTCATAGGGCATCACTTCAGAAGGGTGAGAATTGAGTAGCATGTTATTGGTGGTTTTTCCCAAATTGGGTTTCCACATAAATCACTGTGTGATGTGTTGATTTCTTGTGTGTTATACTTGCATGTTGATTTACAGTAACTTGCTAATTAGACATGTTAAAGTTTGAATGAATGAATGATTGAATGGATTCACCAAAATTAGTGAAAATTTTGAAAGGGACATCTGGACCTTGAATAACTGATTCACCCCCCCCCCCCCCCCCCCCCCCACTTAGTTATTCTAAAACAATTCTAACAATTGGTATCAAAGCCTTCTGCTGATTTAGTTTCAAAGTACTAGAAGTAGGAAGATCATGATGTCCAAGAGAGAAGTTCCCAAGCTTAACAAACACAACTTTGTTGGATGGCATATTTTGATGAAATTGCACCTTGGATCAATAGGTGACTATGCACAAACTTCAATTAGAATAGAACATGTAACTCTAGTAGGACCTCTTACTGTAGATTATTTGAATAAAAAGAAGAAGCACAATCAAGAAATGTTGGAGATTGCCTCTGCACTTAGCTATGTCGCATATGATGATGTCAAAGACTATAACACTACATTCAAGATTTGGAAAACCTTGTCAAAAATATATGGAGGAGATCAGAATGTCCAGAGAGCAAAGAGAGAAAGCCTTAGAGGGAAAATTGATGACATGAAGATGGAGGAAGGTGAAAATGCTACCGAGTATGCTGCAAGAATAAAAGAAGTGGTGAGTGCAATAAGAAGTCTAGGTGGTCAACTAGAAGAGAAAAATCCATCAGCAAATACTTGAGAACTCTACTCCCTATCTATGCTATAAGAGTTTTAGCCATTCAAGAGCTGAGGTGTGTACAAGGGAACACATTAACTTTTGAAGGAATAGATGGAAGACTAATTTCATTTGAGCTATCCAATTTTGAAAATTATAGATTTGAGAAACTTAAATCTACTTTCAAGGCCAAGATAAAAATAAAAGATACTAAGGAGGACACATCAAGCAAGAGAAGAAGAAAAGAAAAACATGCATCTAGTGATAGCAGCACAGATGAGGAAGATGTGGAATAGTTAGAAGCACTACTGGCTAGGAGATTCCATAGAGGTAAAGGAAAATTCAAAGATAAGCTTCCTATCATATGTTTCAATTGTAATGAAGTAGGTCATATAGCTGCAAGATGCCCATAGAAGAAAAACTCTAAAGAAGGAAGCAAGTTCAGGAACAAAAGAGAAGATGATAGCAAAGACTAGAAGGAGAAAGGCAAGAGATGCTACATTGTTGAAGAAGACTCTGAAGAAAATGATGATTAAGTAGTCTATGTAGCCATAAAGAATGAATTGAACAAATGAAGATGAAGCAACAACATTGGTTACCTTTGTGAACACAAATGACAAGTGGATCATAGACAGTGGATGCTCACATCACATGATAGGAAATAAAAGTAAGTTCGTTACCTTTACTCAATATGATGGAAATAGTGTTAGATTTAGTAATTATGCCCCATGTCAAATCAAAGGAAAAGGCTCTATCAAACTTACAAATTTTTTTTTATGTGATAATGTATACTATGTTGAAGGATTGAACTATAACTTGTTGAGTGTATCTTAGGCAATGTAGGTTGCAAGTCAAATTTGGAAACAAAACTGCCAAGATCTATGATATTGATGGAAATCTGATAGGAAAAAGTGAACAAACTAGGAGTAATTTGTTTTACCTAGATATGGAAGAAGCAACATGTCTTATTGTTAGACTTGATGATGTGTGTTTGTGGCATAAAAGGTTGTGTCATGTTAATTTTGATAATTTGATCAACATTAGCAGGAAGAACAAAGTTAGAGGATTGCCCATGTTGAAGAAACCTAAAAACACAATGTGTAAACAATGTCAACTAGGAAAGATGACTAAATCTAGTTTCAAAAGAAAAGCATACACTTGCAATGAAGTTCTAGAGTTAGTTCATATAGATTTATGTGGCCCAATAGAAGTACACAGCTACCTAGGAGATAGATACATAATGCTATTTTTAGATGATTATTCTAGGATGATGACTGCTATGTTCTTAAAGAAAAAATCTAATGCATTTCAAATATTCAAGTGGTATTTGACTAGAGTTGAGAAGGAAATAGGAAAGAACCTGAAATGCCTAAGGTCAAACAGAGGAGGTGAATTCACATCAAGAGAATTTGAAGTATTTTTCAATGATAGAGGTATCAAAAGGAAAATTTCAACACCAATAACTCCACCATAGAATGGTATTGCTGAAAGGAGAAACATGCCAATGATTGACTATGCTAGAACCTTGATGATGGAGAAAAATATTGCACTTAAGTACTAGAGAGAAGTTATAAGTATTGTAGTCTACACAGTGAATAGAGTTCAAGTCAAGAAAGGTACAAATGCAACACCCTTTGAATTATGGTATGGTCATTCACCTAATGTTAAACATTTCAAAGTATTTGGTTGTAAATGCTATATTCTAAAAGACGCTAGAAATGGAAAGTTTGATGCAAAAAGTGATGAAGGAATAGTTTTTGGGTACTCCACTAAAAGAAAGGCACATAAGTGTTTAAATACTAACACTAATAGAGTTGTGGAGAGTGCAAATGTAAATTTTGATGAGCACAAAGAATTTTAGGATGATGAGTCAAAGAAAATAGAGGATTATAGATCTTTTGTATACTTCTATGAAGGAATGACAACTGAAGAAAATGCTAGAAATCAAGTTGGGAATTAGCAACAAACTTTAGTCTTTACCGAGTTTTAGCCTATGAATGCTGAATTAAATTCAAAAGTCGAGCTATAGAATATAGAAAATGAACAAACTGGTTCTAAAAATAGTATACATGAAAGGAATGATGAATTACTTGATGAAGAAAAATGAAATGATTCTGAAACTGAAGGATCAAATGTGGAAAGAAGGATTGAACCCATATTAGCTAAGTATGTAAGAAGACACCACCCTATAGATCAAATCATTAGTGATAAAGATTTTAGACCAATGAAAAGGAATAGACTCAAAAATGAATCATGTCTACTGAGCAAAGTTGAACCCAAAATAGTAAAAGATGCACTACAAGATGATGACTAGTATATGGCCATGAAAGAAGAGATAGATCAGATTGAGAAGAATAAAACTTGGTCTCTAGTTTCCAGAGAAGCTAATAAGAATGTGATTGGTATCAAGTGGGTGTTCAAAAACAAACTTGATGAGAATTTTGAAATAATAAGAAACAAAGCCAAATTAGTTTACAAAGGCTATGTGCAACAAGAAGGACTAAAATATGGAGAGACATTTTCTTCTGTTGCAAGAATGAAAGGAGTAAGAACATTACTTGCATATGCTACATATAAAGGTTTCAAAGTCTACTAGATGGATGTGAAGTCAGCTTTTCTAAATGGTATAATAGAAGAGGAAGTCTACATAGAACAACCAGAGGGGTTTGTTAATGAGAAGAACAAGGACACAGTCTGCAAACTACACAAAGCACTTTATGGATTGAAACAAGTGCCAAGAGCATGGTATGAAAGGTTGCACAAATATCTTGTAAAGATAGTTTTTAAAAGAATAGATGACAATAGCAATTTGTACATCAAATCTAAGGAAAGTAAAGATATTTTGATTTTAGAAATCTGTGTTGATGACATAATATTTGGAGGAAAACATGTTTCATGCAAATATTTTGCAAATCAAATGAAGCATGAATTTGAGATGTCAATGTTTGGAGAAATCAAATTCTTTGTTGGATTACAAGTACATCAGTTGAAGCATGACATATTTGTGACTCAATCCAAATACATCAATTAAGTAATCAAAACATTTGGGCTAGAAGAATCAAAATTAGTCAGCACACAAATGACAATTGGACATAAGTTATCCAAGAATGACGAATTTACTAAAGTAAATCAGACATTGCATAGGTCAATGATTGGAAAGCTACAATATGGTGTACATAGTAGACCAGACATTGCATTAGCTATTGGAATAGTGGCTAGATTTTCTGCCAATCCAAGAGAAAATCACTTAATTTCAGTAGAAAAAATATTGAGATACTTGAGAGGAACTGATGACTTTGGTTTGTACTAAAAAAGGAATGAGAAATTTGAACTGAGAGCTTACACTAATGCAAATTTGGGAGTTAGCATTGATGATCGAAAAAGCACTAGTGGAGGAGCACCTTTCTTAGGAAAGAGGTTGATTACATGGACAAACAAAAAACAAAGCTACACCTCACAGTCTACTGCTGAAGCTGAATATGTGACAACTACTATAAACTGCACTAATATTGTGTGAGTCAAATATTTTCTACAAGGTATGAAGGAAGAGGTAATTAAGCCTATGACACTTTATTGTGATAATAGACACTTTACTGTGATAATACAAGTACTATCAATATATCAAAGAATCCAATAATGCATGATAAAACCAATCATATTGCAATTAAGTATCACTATGTAAGAGAGCTAGTAGAAGATAAACAAGTGAAGATGGAATATGTTAGCTCAAAGGAATAGATTGTTGACATCTTCACAAAAGCACTACCTAAAGATGATTTTGAGTATCTTTGAGGTAAGTTAGGGGTGATAGCCCTAGCAAAGGCTACTTAAAGAAAAAGAAAGAATGGCTTACATCAAATAAGCTAAATGTTGAAGATTTTACATATTGATGTAGAGGATGTTTACTTTAGGATCCATTACTAAAGTAATAGAAGTGCTAAAAACTTCAAATTAGTCACAAGCAAGGTGAAAGAGAAAGAAATTGACTAAAGTTGTAATAGCTACATCTACATGTTAAAGATGCTAATATGTCTTTGGCATTATTGTCAAAGAGGGAGAGGTGAATAACTAATCAACAACTATTGAAGATAAAATATTTAGACAAAGGTCGAATATAGACAACTAAACAAATAGAGATAGATGGAGATTTCAGAGGTTGACCAGAATAGTAGAAGATGAACAATAGAGAAGAGGGAGATTACAAGGCTACAAAAATAAAGAGGGAGAAGCTGAAATGAAGCAATCAAATTAGCAAAAGGAGATGTAATGTACTGAACAAATAGAGACAGATGGAGATTTTAGAGGTTGATCAAAACAGTAGAAGATGAACAATACAGAAGAGGGAGATTACAAGACTATAGTAGCAAAGAGGGAGAAGCTAAAATGAAGCAATCAGAATAGTAGAAGGAGATGTAATGTTACAATTTACTTTTGGCATTTGACTTACTATTCTAACCTAGTTAGTTTGTGGTTGAATAGTTTAGTCTGATGGTTGATCAACTTGGTTTGCCATCAATACCAAAGAGGGAGATTGTTGCAAATCTGATTGAAAAGCTCACTGTTGTTGAAGATCAAAGAGGAAGATTGTTGTAGAAGAATGTTTTGAATCATTGTTTTGTATTGATGTCAAACCTACTATTTGTAGGAATGATATTTTCTTATAAGGTTCAAGCACTATCACTTAGTTGATTGATGAAGAGCATTTGATCAACAAGATGTAACAAGAGTACTTAAAGGAATGGTTGAGTTATGGTGTTGTAATAAAGTGCAAGGATCAGATAAGACAATGGTTAAGTAGTGTATTGGTAACATACTCTAAGATACACTTAGACATATTAGAGGAAGAAGTTGTAACAAAGTTGACTGCAAAGCTTTAACCTTGATCATTAGTTGAAGCTGAGAAAATCAGTTGAAGTGAAGAAAATTCTTAGTAGAAGTTGAGTAACAGATATTTTCAATTGGTGCCGAGTGATCTTCAAGTGCCAAGTAAAGATCAGGTGTTGAGCATCAGGAAATTTTTTAGTTGGTGCTGAGTAATCTTCAAGTTCCAAGCATCATGAAAAACATAGTTGATGTCAAGTAACATAGTATGTGTCGAGTACTAATATTTGAATAGTGCCGAGCTACTGCATTGTTTCAAATAAAAAAGATTCACCAAATCCAAGCCAACTTAGTAGTTACATTGAATTTTGTGAACAAATTGGAGGATAAGGATGATGAGTTGTTGGCATAGAATCCTATGGAAACCATTTTTTGGCAAATTCTAATGGATTATTCAAGAATTTTCTAGAGGAAATAGAATATGGGTTAGATGCAATGAATCCTATCTAATCCATGCAAATTAAAATTGAAGAAAAGTTGAATTGAGTAGGAAAAGGAACTCCAAGACTTCTATTTAAGAAGTCATAATTCAAGAAAAGATTTGCTGATACTATTGCTGCAGAAGTGTCAAATCTATGAAGTGATTGAATGGGTATCAAGAAGGAGATATTTAGGAGAAGGAAGAGCATAGAGGCTCTACTCCTACAAGTGATCATGAAGAGATGATTGTACTAGTACATTGAGTATGGAGACTCAAGGAGACAAATCTTGAAAGATAAGGAAAGCAGTTAAGAGTTGCAGAGATAGAAGGCCAGGCAAGGGTATGAGTAGAGAAGTGATCTTAGATCGACAAGATAAGTTGTATGTTGTAGTTAGGTCAAGATTTTCTAATACTCTCTAGCAATTTTATTAGATCTAAAAATCCTATGGACTTAGGTTGGCCTAATAGCCATTTGTAAATCCTTTAATAGGGTGGCATTCCAAGTGAAAGTTCTAAAGTTCTTTAATCATGCCCACTTCTAACACGGTGGTTAAATCCTCTAACGAAGTCACATTTAATAGTGTGTGTTGTAAGCCTTTAACAAGGTAGGCCTTTCAAAGGGCATCACTTTAGAAGGGTGAGAATTGAGTAGCATGTTACTGGTGGTTTCTCCCAAATTGGGTTTCCACGTAAATCTCTATGTCATGTGTTGATTTCTTGTGGGTTATACTTGCATGTTGATTTACAGTAACTTGCTAACTAGACAAGCTAAAGTTTAAATGAATGAATGATTGAATGGATTCACAACACTTAGTGAAAAGTTTGAAAGGGACATATGGACCTTGAATAACTAATTCAACTCCCCCCCTCCCTCCTTAGTTATTCCAAAGCAATTCTAACCTTTAGGAGATTTCTTCCTTGAAATTTTCAATAATACATTTTTAATCTTGGACTTGAAGAGCCTCAAAATGAGAATGAAGAAGAACTTTTTGAAAATCCATTCGTTGCAACTCAAGAACAAATACCCTCATCCTCTAATTAATCCTTGCATCTGAGTGATCTTTTTGCTGAACCTAAATGCCAAGATAATCCACTTTCTCTTGTCATCTATCAAGCACCACTGCCAATACCTCATCCAAGAATGGCTGAACCTCAACCTCAACCAACATTTCCTTTTCCTATCCCTCCTCAACAAGATAACCAAAATTTGAAAAATATACCACCTGTTTCTCTTTCCAAGTTTTATGGCTTGATCACTGAAGACCCTAAAACTTTTCTCCTTGAGTTTGAAATACTATGTAAAAGTTATGACTATACAACTTGTGTAAAAAAATTGATTTTATTTCCTTATACACTCAAGGAAGCTACTCTAAGATGGTTCATGGGGTTTGGTGCCAATGCTAGAGTTGATTGGCTTACAATGATAAATTTGTTTCTCATGAAGTATAAGAAGTACTGTCGGGGTCAAGCTTTAAAAGAGGATGATATTTTTAAAATGTTCCAAAAGGATGATGAAACTTTGGAATATTATTTTTCCTATTTCATGTTCAACTTGGAGCATAACACACAACATCAATTGAATGAGGAATCAAAGAAAAATCTATTTTTGATAGGTGTAAATGATGGAAGCATTGAAGCTCTAGACCTTATGGCACGAGGGGATATCACTCAAAAGACTTGGACTGGTATATAGAGTATATGCTTGAATTATTCCAAAGCTACTATGAAGAAAGGTAGGGGACTTAGAGATCTACCACATAAGTCCAATAGCAGTTTAGGACTATCCAAGATGGAATTATCTAATTTGCTATCAAATTTCAAGTAAGACATCATTAATGATGTAGCTACTTAGCTAGACACCATGCAAGCCCAAGGAAAGAAAGATGAAGTTGATGCCATGTTGACTAAATACTATCCACATTATAGAGAAAAGGAAAAAGCACTATAGATGTAAGTCTATTTCAAGTGTGGAGACAAAACCAATGCCAACTGAGTCCAAAGCCATTGAAGAAAATGGAGAAGTACTTTGTGTTGCTCAAAAAAGGCCATGGGCTTAAATACAAGGTATGCCACAAGATCCTCTTCAAAGTTATAATAATAATAATCAATGGAAAAAAAAATTAAAATAATAGTTTTAATGGAAATCATAGTTGGCAACAACCTCAAAAAGATTGGCAACAAACTCACTAGGGTTGGGAGCAATCTCACTAGGGTTGGCACAATCTCTATAGTGTTGGTAGTAACCTTAGTAGAGTTAGCAACAACCTCAGCATTGGAATAACAAATCTAGTCGGCCAACCCTATTGCCACCACCTCAGTAGCAAGCACTAATGCCTCCTCCTATAGCCACTAATACTCCTTCAAAGTAGACCCACTTAGCAGTTCAACCTAGTCCTAATCTAAATAATACTAAAAAATAGGCTTAAAAATAAAGCTATGTTACCTCATTGAATGATATTCACTTTAGGTTAAGCACCACTCTTCCTACACCCCAAAAGCTTATAATAATTGAATTTGAAGATACCTTGACTGAGCATACAAATGATCAAATCAATAGACCTTTCATGTAGCCAAAGAACCTCCATTTCTCCATGCATTGATAGAACAAGGTTAGACCATGGATAACCATGCAATCATTGATTTTCTTAATTAGCTAAAGAAGATGACTATAAAAATACCATCGGTGGATGATATTAAAGAAGTCCCTACTTATACTAAAGCTATTAAGGAAGCATGCATTAATTAGCCAAGAAGGAAGGAGAAAGATCCAAAAACCATTCATGTTTTAGGATAGTTGTCTGACTTAATGCTAGAGAAATTAATTGTACCTAAATACTATGATCCTGGGAGTCCTATATTTACAGTCACTATTCATGGGATCTAAGTTCAAAATTATTTGATTAACCTAGAAGCATCTATTAATGTCATGATAAAGGATGTATTATCTCATTTTCATATCATTGGCCTTAGAGAGACACCCACCATGCTTCAACTTGCTGATAGCTCTAACATTTAACTAGATGTAATGATAAAAGATGTTATAGTCACCTTAAATTCCTGGGAGTATCTAGTTGATTTTGTTGTTCTCTCCCCAAAGGCTAATATGGGAGGATATCCTTTAATTTTAGGAAGACAATGGTTGGCCACTAAAAATGCTTATATAGCTTACCAATTTAGGAAGATGATAATATCCAATGGTATTCATACCAAGAACCTGACTTTAGATTCCTCTGGTCAACCATTGTTACTAGATGACCATGTAATCTAGCCAGACTTGGTGATGATGGTATAGAAGTCAACTCCATCCATCAGATGATGATGATACATAGAAAATCATTTATATTCACTCAAGAAGAGGATGAAATAATTTCATCCATTATTCTAAATGAATATGGAACAAAATCTCCAATGTCTCCTCAAGCTAAATGTATCTTAGAAACCATTGTACCATTCTTGAATTCATCGCATCATTTAGAAGTTTCACAATCTCTCCATTCATTATTACCTCATGAGATGAATTCTTGTCCTATTGCCCAATTATTCATTATAGATAAGGTTATTAAGATGGAAATTGGTCTAGGAAAGGAATTGAATATAAACAATGCCTTATCACTCTCTCAATAGAAAGATGTGTTGCAGTTACCATAGGAGAATCAAAGCACATTGTCTTGGGATTACATGAACATGAAAGGCTTAGACCCTATGCTTTATACTCACAATATTTACATTAGACCTGACTTTAATCCTATTTGAAAGCCTTAGAGGAGAGTTAACCCTATCTTAAAAGATATTGTTAAGAATGAATTGTAGAAACTATTAAGTAGTAGCTTTATATACTCCATCTCTAATAGATAATTGATCTCACCTCTGGTCATAGTACCCAAGAAGAGAGTAAAATGGCAAGTTTTTGTAGATTATAGGGAGCTCAATTCAGCCACTAATAAGGACCATTTTTATTTCTATTTATAGACCAAGCCCTTGACAACCTAGCTGGTAAAAAGTATTTTTCTTTTTTGGATGGCTTCAGTGGTTACAACTAGATTCAAATAGCCCCAGAAGATCAAGAATAAACAACTTTTACATGAAGATGGGGAATGTTTGCCTACTTAGTCTTTCCTTTTCGCTTGTGTAATGCCTCAACCACATTTCAATGATCTATCCTCAGTATCTTTTTAGATATTTTTGCTTACTATATGTTGATCTATATGGATGATTTTATTATTTATGGTGCTAATTTTGAAGAAGAAAAAGAAAATTTAAAATTGGTATTCAAAAGATGTCAAAACGATAGCCTTTCCCTAAATAGTGAGAAATGTTTTATGATGATGGAGGAAGGGATAGTGTTGGGCCATTTCATTTCATTGAAGGGAAACCAATTAGATCCAACAAATATTGAAGTCATTAGTACCTTGCCCATGCTAGAGAATTAGAAGGATGTAAATATTTTTTTGGGACATGCTAGATATTATAGAAGATTTATTAAAAACTTTAGTCAACTTGCAACACCTCTCTACAACCTACTCAAAAAGGATTCTAAATTTTCTTGGGACTCTAACTATGCAACATCCTTCTTGTAGCTTAAGGAACTTCTCGCCATAGTGCCTATTTTGAGAGGACTCATTTGGGGCCTACCTTTTCACATTCATATAGATGCCTTAGACTATGCTATTGGTGTTGTGTTGGGACAAAAAGTAGACTCTATCAAACACGCCATTTATTTCATCAGTAAGAATTTACAAGGTGAAAATTTTAATTAAAAGTCACTAAAAAAGAATTACTCGTAGTCATCTATGCCCTTAAAAAGTTTAGGAACTATATTAATAGATATGAAATTTTTGTTCAAACTGACCATTATGCTACAAAATATTTGGTGAACAAGCCTACAATTTTAGGAAGATTGGCTAGATGGTTATTGCTCATGCAAGAATTTGACATTACCATAGTTGATAAAATAGGTAAGGCCAATGTGGTAGCCAACTTGTTGAATCTAAGACTAGGTTTTGACTATTTCGTGTCAACACACTTAAGATGTTTACTCAGTTCATGCCGAGCTAGTAACACATGCCAAGAAAAATATGTATAGATGTCAAGTAAATAGTTGATGCCAAGCTACAATGTATGTCAAGCCAGACATAACTACAATAGGTGCCAAGAGATCTTTATGTGCTAAGCAATCTTTAGGTGCCAAGTCACTATAGATGCCGAGTGGAACAAAATTTCTATAGGTGATGAGTGACCCAATTTTTCTATATGAGCCAAGCATCAAAGCTAACAAGTGTCAAGTAACACAGATTGGACATAGTTGTTTGTAATTCCACAAACACCTGTGTAAACCATTTTTTTGGCCAACGTAGAAGGATCTCAAAGGATATTAAAGATAAAAACAAATATTTTACATTTTTTATGCAATCAATATGCAACCAATAAGAAAAATGGAGAAGGCATGAAACCAATAAGAAAAGTGCAAGGAATGAGTGGGAATTAAAGATTCAATATGGATCATAAATCCCTACCTAACCCTAAGTCTTTGAAATCTTTAAAAGGAGGATGAAACCCCATTGCACATGTGGATGAGAGTAGTGTATGGGTAAAATATAGAAAAATTAAGAGGGAAGTGTGGAAAGACTTAGAGGAATAGAGCAACATTGCAGTATTTCGTTGATCAAAACAGAGCAAGGGAATTGAATAGATATTATATCTTCGAGGATCAAGATTAGAGAAAGTAGGTCAAGTGCCTAAATTCAGCAATCATGGACTGTAAGATATCAAGTTTATCAATCTAATACTCTCTAGCGATTGTATTAGAAAGAAAATCCTATGTTGATAAGTTAGCTTAATAGCTAGGTTGTAGAATCTTTGACAAGGTGATAAAATCCTTTAACAGGGTGACACTTCATGTAAAGTGTTTGTAAATCCTTTAAATAGGTCATTATTGATACAATGTAAAGCCTTTAATAGGGTAGGCCTTTAATAAGACAAACCATCAAAAGTGGTCAAACGTTATTGCTGCAGTGATTTCGTGGGTATCATCCCCACCGCAGTTTTACCTTCTCATTTTGGAGGGTTTATGGGTTATCAAATTTGGTGTTATGTGTTGTGATGCATGTGTTTACTCTATGGTTGTTTGACATGTTTACATGCATGAAGTTTATTTTTAGTTAAAAAAATTTTAAGGTTAAAGTGTGATACTTTTGATTCAGCCCCACTCTCAGAAGTATTCTTCCCACTTGATTATTCCAACAATCGGTATTAGATCAAGATTCTCACAAGGAGAAGCCTAATAGATTAGAGAAAAGGTGTAAAGATGGAAGTCATGAAACTTGGGAAGATCATAGAGAATCAGGTGATTGATGTGCATCTTTCTCTACAAAACTTGGAGGAAGCTAGAGAAGAATTGAGAAAATCCTTTAAAAGAAGGAAGGATATAGCCATAGCTAAAAATGACACACACTACAAGGAGATTGATACACAAAAGTGTTTTCCAATAGAGATTCCAAGGAATCTGATGCAGAAATAGTAGAACTAATGGAAAAGAACATAGCTCAAGAAAAAGAGATAAGATCTCTTAAAATTGAGCAAGTATCACAAGCCATAATGCTTTATGAGGTAACTGAATAGAATAAAAGAGCCATTAAAGAAAAGACCATGCTAGAGGATGACAAGAAAAATCTTACCAATAGATTGGAGGAAAGGACAATTGAGTTTGAAATAATATCAAACATGCAGATTGATACCCTAAGCCAAATGATGAATGCACATCATGAGCTGAATATAAAGGACATTGAGATCTCTACACTAAAGATACAAAATGATCAATTAAAAAATGACTTAAGAAGAGGGAAGGAAGTTGTAAAAATATTCAACAAACCCAATGAGGCTATCAAGTACTTTGAGCAGCTACTAAAGTCACCAAGGGCTAGTAATGATACTTCAGGACTTGGTTACACCAGCACTAAACAAGGAGAATCATCCAAGACTATACAAGAAAGGAGTGTCAAAGGTAAGAACACTAAACCTACTTGTCATTTCTGTGGTAAAAAGGGACATACTTCTAATGCATGTAGGAGCAAGAATTCCCATTAGCATGATAAGCCTAAGAATGCAAGCTATTGTCACAAATGCAAAAAGCAAGGGCATCAAGCACATGAATGTAGGACTAGGACTATCAGAACACCAAAGTTTGAAGGTCACTACTACAATTGCAAGAAGTATGGACATAGAGCATTTGAGTACAGGTCAAAGCCTATGTGGACATTAAATTAGGCAACAAGATAAGGTAACCATGGTCATCACTAGAATTGGGACTATAACACTAGGTATAGCTGTCACTACTATTAGGAATATGGACACATTCCTAAAAATTGCATAAGAACACATTTTAGAGGGAACTATAGTAGATGGCTAAGTCAAACCACATGTTTTAGTTTCTTGAAGACTAGTCATATTAGCAAGAATTTCCCAACAAAGTCAAAGGGACCCAAGTCAAAAGTCAACAAAGGAAAGGAGAAGGTTGATATTGAGTACATTAGAGGAAAAATGAACAAGACATGGAAGAAGAAAGATGAATATACCTCATAAAATGGAGGGATCACTTGACCCAAGAGGTCAAGTGGTCACACCTCATCCAACTAAGAATTAATAGGCGTATGGGACTGATATACATAGTTATATCATGCATCAGTCCTAAGACAAATAAGCACCGCAAAGAAGAAAATAGCATGAATCAAGATGCAAAGTTAAAACTTGAAGTTTCTACAAGTGTTGCCGAGCTATCCTCAGATGCTAAGTTCTCAATGGAAGATGAGTGATGGAAATCTAGTTGAAGTCAAGTGAAGGAAAACCAATGGAAGCCGAGTTATGTTGAAATCTTCAAGAGCCAAGTGTATAGTTGTATGCACTAAGTAATTAATGCTAGGTTCAAAAAGAGAATAAGATCAAACTTTTTATCATTTCTTGTCATTCAAATGTAGAGCAATAATGAGAAGAGCACAAAAGTTATTGAGGAACAACATTGAAGCCTTTTGCATGGATTTCAATATAGATCGAGCATAGACTTCATCAATCTAAGGTATTCTTCAACTGCCTAGTTGCGCAGTCATAAAGTTTAATATGTTTTGAAACCCTACATTTGAAAAATGGCTTCTAGTTCTAAAAACCCCAAGGAAAAGGAAGGTTTCAAGGTTCAGCTAGTTAGCAATGGGGTCAAACAACTAGATTTTAGGCCAATTCTAGAAGTTTCTTATAAAAATGACCTTGTTGACGCATTATCCATGATTCCACCCAAAGTCATAATGGTGTAGGATGTCAAGAAATGTTACAATTATAAGATAAGAGCAATAGGAGAATTGGAAAATTTTCAAGCATATGATAAACTGTGTGAAAATTGAGTGCTTAAAGAAGAATTTCAAATAGTTGAGAAGAAGGGCTTAATCCATGCCCTAGTTTTCCCCATAGTATTTAAAACTAAATGGATAAGAATTTTTTGAAGTAGGATACATAATGGTTGTTTATGGTTGGAAGGAGGACCTATACAAATAATGAAGAGGATAATGCATAGGGTTATAGGTTTTCCAACCCTAGACCAACACAAGACCCTATGCAGTGATTCAAAGGAAACTATTGAAAAGATCACTAGGGAAAAATGGAACACAAGGGGCATGACCATTGATAAAATTATAGACCCCCTTCTAGATTTTTTTGTAAGAATCATTTCTCACAAGTTCTATCAATCAAGTAGATTGAATAGTGTACCATGTATTGATGTGGATGTGGCACATAAACTTGTCAAGAAAGATCATACATATGATCTAGTGGAATTGTTATTGCAGCAAATCATGGAGAATCTAGGAGCAATGAGATGATCTAAAGGTGCTCAATGTAAGTTTGGATTGGTTCTTATTTGCATATTCTTCTATGTTTTGGAAGAATTTCCCTCAATTGGTAAAGTGAACTGGAAATCAAAGAAGTTAGCCATTACACAAATCAATGAGTACATTGAGCAAATGGGTGACAACTTTGAGGCTCAAATGATAAGTTATTTTGAGGATTTCAAGAAATCCATGAAGCAAAGATTAAGGACATCAGTTTCCCTAATGGAACAACACATCAATGATATCTACTTCTTAGTTGATATTGATGACACCTATATCCAAGCAATAGTTCCAAGGGTTAGATGGCTAAGACCATTAGGTTATGAGCTAGATGTTGATGAAGCATCAATAGTAATCACAAAATTGCTTATAGAGGAAGCTAATAAGACTACCAAACGTTTTGGTACATTTGATGTTGTCAAATCCAAAGTGGAAATAGAGCTCAAGATAGCCTCTATAATAAAGAGGAAGGATAACTTAGTGAGGAAGAAAAAGAAGATATTTGGTGAAGGAATTGAGGGGGTAGTTGAGGAAGAAGAAGAAGAAGAAGATGAGAGTGAAGAAGATGAATAGGGGCAAGGCCCATTGGAAATAACTCAAGGCTTAGGTGAGGATAAAGATAAGAAAGAAGGTGGAGAGGAAGAAGAAGTCGATGAAGCACCAGCTCAAGTCGAGGCCAAGAAGAGAAAGGCCAAAGCTTAGCCTACAAGAAGGTTACAAAGCCAACTCAAGTCAAGCCAACTATACCAGTGACAAGAGCCTCTATAAGAGCCTCAACTCAAAAGGCAACTAAACAAGTCAAAGAGAAGAAGAAGGCTATCGAGCAAACTAATATAGTGCAGAAGAAACCAAGGAGGAAATATGTTGCACAACCAGAACCTGATGATGAGGAAAGAATAGAATCAAAGGACATCAACTAGTTTAGAGTGGTAAGTCATCCTCGCAAGTCACATATTGATAAAATTTGTGAAAATGTTAAGAATGTAGACTTCTTTGATTTGAAAAGTATTGATTTCAATAAATTAAGTAGAGAAGATCAAAATAAGTTAGAAGAATTAGTATATTCCATGATGGCAAAATTCAAGAACACATCTCTTGAATTAGATAACACTATGCCCAAGGATTTATATGAAATTATGGAAAATAAGTTGCATTATTGCTTGAAGATGGAAAAAGAAATAAGAGAATCTACATTGGCACAAGTGATGCTAGAATTGACTAGAGGTCAAATTGCTAAGGCTAATAAGAAACATGGGGGCAAGTTTGCACCAAAGTATAGAGCCTTTAGCATTTTACAAAATAAAATTGAAAAAGTTGTCAATAAGTCCACAAGATTTTGGAAGTCAATATATAACTTGACAAATGACAAGGATGGAGAAGAAGAGGAGAATGTCGAAGCAAATAAGGCTAAGGCCAATGAGAAGGAGAATGAAGAGAAACAAAAGGAGGAAAAGGAAATAGAAAAAGGAGAAGAAGAGAGGAAAGAAGAAGAGAAAGGAGAAGAAGAGAAGAAAGAGGAAGAAGAGAAAGAAAAAAGGTGAAGAGGAGGAGATAGAGAAACAAGATGAAAATGCAATAGCTGATGAGCAAAAAATAGATTAGAGTATGCAAGACACATATTTGCCTCCTAGGCCTCCTCATGTCATCACCATATCTACAGTTATAGTCACTGTAAAGGATGTTCCTAACACTTCTACTCAAAACATCAACCCTTTAATTAGAGAGGATCTCAAGAAGATCCTTCACCAATCAACACTACAAGAATAATTATGCACAAATCCAGTATTGGTGAGTGGGGATGATTTGCAAAAGGTAGTAGAAAATCCAATTAGAGACAAGGTGAATCCACAAGAACCACCTTCTACCATCTCTACAGCTACTAGTGGTCAACTCCTAATGCTTCACCACCATTCCCAATAGTTGGCACATTTAGAATACGTCATACCATGTAGTAGAAGTTGAGTGTAGTAGAAGATAAAGAAATAATAACAGGGAAAATAGGATAGATTGCTACATCTGATCCTATAATAGAGAAAATAGGTACACCATAAATAGTTGTAATTGATCAAGGGAGATTAGATGAAGATAAGGAAACATCAAAAGAGGAGGAGCAGGCTGCCATAAAAACATTAGTAGAACTACCAACTTCTAGCACTCCTACAAAAGTCCTTCAGAAGCCAAGCACTGATGTAATGCCATTGCAAATTTCTACACTAGGCTTGAGCTCAACCAAGGTGACAAGGGTACTTCACTATGGAGACCTCGAGTTAGATGAGGAGATAGTTATACCTAGTTATGACTCAAAGACAATAATCATTGAGCAAATTATTGAGATGTAGGAAACCTTGAATAGGAGAAAAAGGCAAGATATACTCAAAAAGAAGTATAAACAAAAGAAAACATTACATGAGATCAAGGACATCTTTTTGGATTTCTTTACCTTGCAGTTACCTAATGAAACCAAGACAATAATGGAACACTTGTCAGACATTGTAGAATAGGTGACTAGTGAAGACCAGGAAACCTATGTAAAACTCATGGAATGGTCTGAGAAGAAACTCCAAGGAAAAATTAATGAGAAAATATCAAGTGACATAGCACTTTCCCAAGTTCAATTGGAAAAGAAGATTTACAAAGTGAAAAAGGTACTTGAGAACATATTCTCATTGCACAAAAAGTTCTGTGACTTTTCATACTTCACACAAGAGACAAGCCAAAGAATCTTGAGCTTGGAGAAAAATTTAAAGATTTCCAGCACTTAGCTGCCAAATAATCTAGGTAAGAGTGAGAAGCATTTTGCTCAAATTCTTCATACATAGAAAGAATTAGCTATGTTGACAGTTGAAGAGGCCAAAATCAAGGCCAAATTGATGCAAATACAATCTTCCATTACCCCACATTTGGAAGTTCTCCATAAAGAACAAGCCTATGCAGAGATTATTTTAAAGAAAGATCCTAATCTATCTAACTAAGATGGACTTGTACATATTGTTGCAAACACTGCCATCCAATGCAAGTCATTGGAAATTTCTTTGGAGAATTGGGATACAACTCTCAAGATGATTATGGAGGTAAATAGTAAATTTTTGGCAAAATATGATCTTAACCCTTAGCACCCTTTGACATTAGTGTCAAAAAGGGGGAGATATAATAAAGGGGGATAAACAATAATAAGGGTAAAGACATAATGTATAAATAGAAAGGGAGAGATATAATGTTTTGGGGGAGTTGTAAATAAGAATGGAGGAAAACACAGATATAGAGTATAGGGTACACAGATACATCAACTCAAGGGGAGAAAAAGAATGAAATAGCACAACAACTCAAGGGGAGTTAAAAAACTTTTGAGGTATATAGACATTTTTCATTGAATTTTAAGAAGTTTTTAAAGTTTTGTATATATGTTGAACTGTATGCATATTTTACTCAAGGAGATTAGACTTTGATATACTCCTAAGTATTTTTGAAACTCATGTCAAAGGGGGAGATTGTTGAATCTAGGACTAGGTTTTGACTACTTCGTGTCAAAACACTTAAAATGTTTACTCAGTTCATGCCGAGCTAGTAATACATGCCGAGTAAAATATGTATAGATGCTGAGTAAATAGTTGATGCTAAGCTACAATGTATGCCAATCCAGATAGAACTACAACAAGTGTCAAGTGATCTTCATGTGCCAAGCAATCTTTAGGTGCCGAGTGAAGATCAAGTGCCAAGAAAAGTATAGGTTTCGAGTCACTATAGATGCCAAGTGGAACATAATTGCTATAGGTGCCAAGTGAGCTAGTTTTTCTATATGTGCTGAGCATCAAAGGTAAAAAAATGCCAAGTAACACAAATTGGACATAGTTGTTTGTAATTGCACAAACACCTATGTATACAATTTTGTTGGCTGAGATAGAAGGATCTCAAAGGATATTAAAAATAAGAATGAATATTTTACATTTCCTGTGCAATCAACATGTAGCCAATAAGAAAAATGGAGAAGGCATGCAACCAATAAGAAAAGTACAAGGAATGAGTGGGAATTAAAGATTCACTATGGATCATAAATCCATATATAACCCTAATTCTTTAAAATCTTTAAAAGGAGGATGAAACCCCATTGTATATATGGATGAGAGTAGTGTATGGGTAAACTATAACAAGATTTAGAGGGAAGTGTGGAAAGACTTAGAGGAATAGAGAAGCATTGTAGTATTTAGTTGATTAGAATAGAGCAAGGGCATCAAAAGTATATCAAATCTCAAAGGATCAAGATCAGAGAAAGTAGATCAAGTGCTTGAATTCAGCAATCAAGGATTGTAAGTTATCACATTTATCAATCTAATACTCTCTAGCAATTGTATTAGAAAGAAAATCCTATGTTGATAGGTTAGCTTAATAGCTAGGTTGTAGAACCTTTGACAAGGTGATAAAATCCTTTAATAGGGTGACACTTCATGTAAAGTGTTTCTAAATCCTTTAAATAGGTCACTATTGATATAGTGTAAAGCCTTTAATAGGGCATGCCTTTAACATGGTAGACCATCAGAAGTGGTCAAACATTTTACTATAGTGATTTTATGGGTATTATACCCACCCCAGCTTTACCTTCTCATTTTGGAGGGTTTCTAGGTTATTAAATTTGGTGTTATGTGTTATGATGCATGTGTTTACTTTAGGCTGTTTGATATGTTTACATGCATGACGTTTATTTTTAGTTAAAAGTTTTTTAAGGTTAAAGTGTGAAACTTCTAAGTCACCCTTGCTCTTAGAAGTATTCTTCCCACTTGATTATTCCAACATAACATTCTCTCTCATTTACATGCCCCTAATAATCATGTAACAATTTATGATAGTTTCCTATATGAGAATATTTTTCTATTGTCTACATAAACCCCATGGTATGCAAATATTACTAACTACCTCACCATAGGTAAAATGCACATTTACTTCTTTGCCCAAGAAAGAAAGTTACTGGCAGAAAAGATCTTTAATTATTCATGGAATATTAGATTTATGTTCTATACTAGATGTAATCAATTCATGTAGGTGTCTAAGAGAGGATGAAACATAGGATGTTTTGAAACCCTATCATGATGAGCCCTATGGAGATCACTTTGTAGCCAAAAGGATAACCTTCAAAATCTGGACAATTGGGTATTATTGGCCAAGCTTGCACAAGGATGTAGCCAAATGTATGAAGAAATGTGACAAATGTCAAAAAATGGGAAGACCTACTAAATCATATGAAATGCTCGTGTAGCCTTAAGTAGTTGTCACACCCTTCGACAAATGGGGGATTGACTTTGTAGGTACTATTGAACCTACTTCACCAAATGTACAGAGGATGACCTCTTGAAACAACCAAGGGATATCAATGTGGAAAAGCTTTTGTATGAATCCATCTTTACACAATTTGTCATTTCTAGGCAATTGACATCTGAGCAAGGGATAACTACTCTTATGAAGGAGTATACTATCAGGCATGGTAAATCATCACCTTATCATCCTTAGGCTAATGGTCAAGTAGAAGTTACTAATAGGTAGCTTTAACTCATTCTCACCAAGACTATAGCATGCCATATGAAGGATTGGGCCACACACCTTCTTGAAGCTCTTTGGGCTTATAGAAACACCTAGAAGTCCATAACTAGTTTTACACCTTTGAGCTTGTTTATGGTAAGTTAGTAGTAATGCCTATAGAATTTGAATATAAAACATTTAAGACTGCTTAGAGCTTGAGATAGAACTCACTATTTCCCAACAAGACTGAATCTTGAGTCCGAATGGCCTGAATGAAGGAAATCTACATTAAACAATATTGAGCTCATTCAACATCAGAGGAAACAGTGACACGACAAATTTATCAAACAAAAAATGTTGTTGTAGGAGATTGGGCACTCCTTTATGACTCAAAGTACAAACATAACCCAAGGAATTTCAAAACACATTTGTTAGGACTATATGAGATTGTTGGCATATTTCCAAATGGTTCAATTCAACTATCTACCATTGATCTTGTTCACTTCAAACTACTTGTCAATGGGCATTATCTCAAGATTTACAATAAAATAGTTAGCCATGAAGAGTTCCTATATAAATTCCAACACAATGAGGACATTTTCATTTGTAGCCAATGAGTCTGGGTATCCTACCCTAACTCTTGACACTTTTTGACTCCATTCAAGGCATTTGTAATAAACATTTTCTTTTTTAAAGTAGTTTCTTCACATCCACTCCACTTCAACTTCTCTCTCTTCTATCTTACCATTCCATCCCATCACTTTGTCAACATCAATGATCTTTTCAAGAACATATTTCCTACAATAGTTGCCAGGTATTATTGCATAACTTTGTATATGTTTTATTTTACTCATGCTTTGTTAGGATTTGGTATTGTTTATAATTATTCACTCTTGCATATCTTGGCCTGGTGGGACCCATGCATTTATTTAGTTGGGGGGAGGGAAATATTAAATGTTTTCTTTTAAAATCAATTTCAAATCACATGTACCTTTAAACATTTATTGAGATGACTAGAAATAATTGTATATTTAATATCACATGTTGGTGAACTGTCCTTCTACGATTGCATTGTTATGAAATTAAGAACATTGAAAGTAGTTACTTAACTTTTAATGATGGCTTGCAATGTGTTTAGGTGATGAACTTATACACAAGTTAAAATTATTAAATTTGATTTAAGAAGGATAGTATGAGATTTTGTGTGTTAAACTCTCCAAGTACACACCATTTTTTTGAAATAATAGGACTAATGTCATAATATTGTAAACCTTGATTCACCAAGCTCTGAAACATCATAGTTTTTCCACAATTCAACTAAAATTAACCATGGGTCAAGGTATACAAAGGAACAAGCCTATTGATCATCGATGTCTTTTGGGTGATGCACTCTACTATGAAATGTTTAGAAGAAGGGGATGGTTGGATTATTGTCTTAGTTTGAATGGATTTGATGAAGAGGTAGCTCTTTAATTAATAAGCATGTTAAAGGTGTTGTTCTTAGAATGGTTTTGACATTTGAGTGTCAACACACTTAACCACTTTCTATAGTATGTGTTGAGTTAGAATTCCAATAGGTGTCGAGTCATAGTTGACGTTGAGTGAGTTAGAATACTACATGTGTCAAGCACCAGTAGTCTAGTATGTGCTGAGTAACACATAATTAGAATATGAGTTTGTGCCCTTAAAAAATTAGATGTAAATCATTTTTGGAGCTGAAATAGAAGGATTTCAAAGAATAATAAGGATATGAATGAACCTTTTATATCCTATTCAATTAGCATGCAACCAATCACAAAAAAGGAGAAGGCATGCAACCAATGAGAAAAATGCAAGGAATGAGCAAGAGTTCAAAGATTCGATATGGATCATAGATTCATACCTTACCCTAAGTCTATGAAGTCTTTATAAGAAGGCTTAGACCACATGATTTTAAGCTACTGAAGAGAAGTCAAGAAAGTTTCTAAGCAGATAGAAAATTGTAGAATAGAAAAAACAACAAGGGTATCACAAACTCAGTGAATTGAGTAGCAATTGCACATCCAGTTGATTAGAAAAAAGAAAGGGATATGAATAGATATAAGATCAAGCAAGGATCACATTAGAATGAGAAGATCAAGTGCCTAAAATCAACAATTGAAGATTGTCAGCAATTAGGTAAAAGGATTTCTAATACTCTCTAGTCATTATATTAGATAGTGAAAACCCTATGATGATAGGTTAGCTTAACAACTACTATGTAGATCCTTTGAAGAGGTGAATAAATCCTTTAATAGGGTAACACTTCATGTAAAGTGTTTATAAATCCTTTAACCAAGTCACTATTGACACAATGCAAAGCTTTTAATAGGGTAGGCCTTTCACAGGGCAGACCATCATAAGTGGTCAAACAACTATTGCTGTAGTAATTTTTGTGGGTATCATCCCCACCCTAGTTTTACCTTCTTATTCTTGGAGGATTTTCAAGTTACCAAATCTAGTGTTATGTGTTGATGCATGTGTTTAATTTCATTGTTATTTAATATGTTTACATGCATGTAGTTTGCTTTTAGTTTTTTGTTTGAAAGGATTTAAAAGGGTTAACAGTGTGTTACTTTTGATTCACCCCCCACTCTTACAAGTACTCTTCCCATTTTGAATATTCCAACAATTGGTATCAGAGTAAATTTTTTCATAAGGAGAAGTCTAACAGCTTAGAGAAAAAGATCTGAAGATGGAAGTCTTCAAACTTTGGAAGATCATAGATAATCAAGTGATTGATGTGCACCTCACTTTACAAAAATTAGAGGAAGCCAGAGAAGAATTGAGAAAGTCCTTAAAAAGAAGGAGGGATATAGCCATAGCTGAAAATGACATACACTACAAGGAGATTGATACCATACAAGTGTTTTCCAATGGAGATTCCAAGGAATTTGATGTAGCAATAGCTGAATTGATGGAGAGAAATAGAGCACAAGCTGAAGAAGTTAGATTACTCAAGCTTGAAAAATAGTCACAAGACATAATGCTTTGTAAAGTGACCAAACAAAAGAAAAGAGCCATTGAAGACAAGATCATGATAGAAGATGACAAGAGAAATCTTACCAATAGACTAGAAGAGAAGACAATTGAGTTTGAAAGAATCTTAAACATGCAACTTGACACCTTAAGCTAGATGATGAATGCTCATCATGAGCTAAAAATGAAGGACATTGAAATTTCCACCTTGAAAATGCAAAATGAGCAATTGTAGAATGAATTGAAAAGAGAGAACAAGATAGTAGAAATCTTCAACAAACCCAATGAGGCTATCGAGTACTTTGAGCAACTGCTAAAATCACCAAGGGCTAGTAATGATACTTCAAGACTTGGTTATACCAACACTAAACAAGGATAATAATCCAAGACTACAAAAGAAATGAGTAAAAAAGGTAAGAAAACTAAACCTAATTGTCATTTCTATGGTAAAATGGGACATACTTCTAATGAATGTAGGAGCAAGAATAGTCAATGGGATGATAAGCCTAAAAATATAATATTTTGTCACAAGTGCAAAAAATAAGGACATCAAGCACATGAATGTAGAACCAAGATCATAAGGACATCAAGATTTGAGGGTCACTGCTACAACTACAAAAAGTATGGACACAGAGTATTTGAATGTTGATCAAAGCCTATGTGGAAACATAATTAGCCTACAAAAAGAAACAACCATGCACACTATTACAACTAGGATAATAATACCAAGTATGTCTATCACTATTGTCAAAACTATGGACATATTACTAAAAATTGCATAAGGACAAATTTTAGAGGAAACTACAGTAGATGGTTGAGCCAAACTACATGTTTATGTTGCTTGAAAACTAGTCATATCAATAGGAATTTCCCAACAAAGTTAAAAGAACCCAAGATAGCAGTCAACAAAGGAAAAGAGAAGGTTGATGTTGAAAAAATAAGAAGGAAAATAAACAAGACTTAGAAGAAGAAAGAAGAGTGCATCACATCAAATGGAGGGATCACTTCACCCAAGAGGTCAAGTGATCACATCTCATCCAACTAGGAAAGAATAGGTGTATGGGACTGATATACAAAGTTATATCATACATCAATTCCAAGAGAAAGAAGTGTTGAAAAAGAGAAATCAGCATGAGCAAAGATGCCAAGTCAAATATTGAAGTTTTTGCAAATACTACAAAATTTTCCTCAGATGCCGAGTAAAACACCAATGGATGTTGAGTTGCTAGTAGTGATTGAGTTGATAGTTGAAGCTGAATAAATTAAATCTATCAGAAGCTGAGTCATTTTGAAAACACTCAAGTGCCAGGTGAATAGTTGTTCATACTAAGAATTTAATGCTAGTTTTGAAAAGGTATAAGGTTAAATTTAACTCATTTTCATCTCATTCGAACATAGAGCAAAGACAAGAAGAGTGCAGAAGTAATCCTATAGCAACCTTGAAACCATTTGCATCAATCTCAATAGAAATTCAGCATATATTTCAATGATCTAAAGTATTTATCAAGTGCCAAGCTAAATAGTGTTAAAGTTTTTAATATATTAAAACCCTAGTTTAGTATAATGGCTTCTAGTTCAAGAAACCCCAAAGGAAAGGAAGGTCATGAGGTGCAACTAGTTAGTAATGAGGGAAAATAACCTGAGTGTAGGCTAATCCCTGAAGTCACATATAGGAATGACCCTGTTGGTGCATTATCAATCATTCCACCCAAGGTTGTTATGATACAAGATGTGAGAAAGTGTTATAACTACAAAATAGGAGTAGTAGGTGATCTTGAGATATTTCAAGCCTATGAAAAACTATGTGAGAATAAAATTATGAAGGAAAAATTTTAGATAGTCAAGAAGAAGGGTTTTAAAAATGCACTAGTTTACCCTACATGTTTCAAAATAGAATGGATATAGATTGTCCTCAACAGAATTCACAATTAATATTTGTGGTTGGAAATAGGACCAATAAAGATTACAAAAAGAATAGTTCATAGGGTTATGGATTTCCCAACCCTAGATCGGCCTAAGACCCTATGAAGTGACTCAAAAGAGGTAATTGAAAAGAACATAGGGGCTAAATAGAATAAAGAGGCATGTTAATTGACACAATCACATATCCCCTTCTAGACTTTGCTATGAGAATAATTTCTCACAAGTTCTACTAGTCAACCAGATTAAACAATGTACCATGTATTTCTTTGGATGTAGCCTATAAGCTTGTGAAGAAAGATCACACATATGATCTATCAGAACTGATGTTACAAAAAAAAAATGAAAACCTAGGAGTAATAAGAAGATCAAAAGGTGCTCAATGTAAATTTAGTTTAGTTCTTATGTGTATATTATTTTATGTGATGGAAGAATTTCCTTCTATTGGAAAGGTGAATTGGAACCCTAAAAAACTATAATCACACAAATCAATGAGTTTATTGATTAGATGGGTAATAATTTTGAGGCCCAAATGACAAGCTATTTTGAGGATTTCAAGAAATCTATGAAACAAAGAGTAAGAATACCAATTTTTGAGTAGAAAAACACAACAATGAAATATGATTTTTGGTTGACATTGACTACACCTATATCTAAGTAGCAATTCCAAGAATAAGATGGCTAAGGCCATTGGGTTACAAACTTGATGTAGATGAAGTGTCAGCATCAATCACAACATTGCTTGTAGAAGAAATAGATAAGGAAAATCCTCATTTTGGCACATATGATGTTGTCAAATCCAAAATTGAAATAGAATTAAAGATAACCACTATAATTAAGAGGAAAGATAAATTAGTAAAGAAGATAAAGAAGAAATTTGGTGCAGACATTAAAAGAGAAGTGGGTGCTGAAGAAGAAGAAGAAGGTGAGAGTGAAGAAGATGAGTAAGGGCAAGATCCAATAGAATTGACTCAAGGCTTAGGAGAAGAGAAGGAGGAAGGTGTAGAGGAGGAAGAAGCTAAGTCAAATAAGAGAAAGGCTAAAACTTAGTCTTTAGCTCAACTTAAACCCAAGAAGGTGACCATGCCTACACAAGCCATGCCAGAACTAGCAACAAGAGCTAGCACAAGGGCATCGACACAAAAAGCCAAGGAGCAAGTAAAAGAGAAGAAAAAGGCCATTGAATAGATTGATGAAATGCCAAAGAAAAGAACAAAGTATGTGGCATAGCTAGATAGTAATGATGAGGAGAGAATAGAATTAGAGGATGTCAGCCAATTTAGAGTGGTAAGTTATCCTCCCAAATCTGCCATATATAAGATTTGTGAAAATATTAAGAATTCAGATTTAAATGATCTAAAAAATCTTGATTTCAATAAGATAAGTAGAAAATAGCAAGATAAAATAGAGGAATCAGTATATGCTATGATGGCTGAATTTAAGAATACACCTCTATAGTTAGACAATACCATGCCTAGAGTGCTCTATGAGATTATTGAAAACAAATGGCATTATTGTCTAAAAATGGAAAAGGAGATTAGATAATCTACCTTAGAACAAGTGATGGCTAACCTAACAAGAGGTCAAATAATAGAGGCTAATAGAAACATGGTGACAAATTTGCACCTAAATATTGAGCTTTCAACATCCTACAAAACAAGATTGAGGATGTAGTAAATAAATCCACACAATTATGGAAGACAATCTACTAGAAGACTGATGACAAGGATGAAGAAGAAAATGAGGTAGAGGCTCTTGTTAAGAAAAAGAAAATGAAATAGAAGAAATGAGATGAAGAGAAGAAAGAGGAAGAGAAGGAGAAGGAATCAACCGTAGAAAGAGATGAAGAAAAGAAGAAAGAAGAAGAAGATAAGAAAGATAATGAAGACAAAGAAAAAGGTGAGGAGGAAGAAACACAAAAAAGAGAAGACATGGCAATAGCTGAATAATAGCAAGAAGAGGAATAGAGTGTGCAAGACACACAAATGCCATCTCCTAACCCTCCTCATGTAACCATCACACCTACAGATAAAATAATTATCAAGGATGTTCCTGACAATTCATCTCAAAATATCAATCCACTAATTACATAGGATCTCTCCAACATCCTTCACCAATCCACTCTATAGGAAAATATATGCACAAACCCTATATTAGTGAGTGTAGATGAGCTATAGAAGGTAGTAGTAGAACAAAAAAGAGACAAGGTGAAACCACAAGGTCCACCTTTTACCTATACAACTACTAGCACTAAAATTTTAATGCTTCCACTACCACCTCCAAAAATTGCAATAGCAACAAGTGAGACCATTTAGAAGAAAAATGTAGAAAAAGGGAAGTCTAATGAGAAGGAGAAAAAATCAAAAGAAGAGGAGTAGGCTACCATTCAGACATTGGTAGAACTACCAAAAATAGGCACTCCCATAAAGAGTTCTCAAAAGCCGAGCACTCAAGCCATAACTTTGCAAATCTCCACACCAAGCTTGAGTTCAACCACAGTGTCCAAGGTACTTCACTATGGAAACCCTAAATTAGATGAAGAAATAATCATTCATTCTCATGACTCAAAGACTATCACAATGGAGCAAATAACATAAATGCAAAATACATTAAACAGGAGGCAAAGACAAGAGATACTCAGAAAAGAGTATAAACATAAGCAAAAAATACATGAGATTAAGGATATCTTTATGGATGCCTTCAGCTTGCAGTAACTAGATGAATCAAAGCCCATAATAAAACAATTATCTAATATAGTTGACCAGGTGACTAGTGAAGACCAGGATACAAGTATTAAACTTATGGAATAGTCTGAAAGGAAGTTTCAAGGGAAGATAAATGAGAAAATATCCAGTGGTATAGTACTTGAACAAGTAGAACTGGCCAAGAAAATTGAAAAGGTCAAAATTGTACTTGAGAACATTTTCTCATTGTACAAAAAGTTGTGTGATTTTTCCTACTTCACACAAGATACAATCTAGAGAATAATGAGCTTGGAAAGAAATCTGAAGATTTCTAGCTTGCAATTACCAAGAGATCTAGCTCAAGATGAGAAGCATTTTGCCTAATCACTTCAAACTCAAAGAGAATTAGCTGCATTAGCAAGTGGAGAGGCCAATATAAAGGCCAAATTAATGCAGATTCAATCCTCCATAACCCCACATTTGGAGGTCCTCCACAAATAGCAACTGTATGCTAGAACTATTTTAAAGAAAGATCCTAATCTTTCTACAATAGATGGACTTGTACATCTTGTTATAGAGACTACTATCCAACACAAGTCATTAGATATTGCTTTGGAGAATTTGGATGCAACTCTAAAAATGATAATGTAGCTGAACAACACATTTTTAGCAAAATTTGGTATTACTCCTTAGAACCCTTTGACATAAGTGTCAAAAAGGGGGAGAAATAATAAAAGGAGATACGGGCAGAGATAATAATAAGGAAGATATGACTAAGGGATAGATAAGTCATAATGTGTAATTAGTATGAGGGAGATATAATGTTTTGGGGGAGATATGAACAAAACTAGCTAGTAGAAACTGAGTAGACAAAACAACTCAGCACACAGGTACAAGGTAAAGTCAAAATTTTAGGCACAATTAGCAAAAAATTTTGGGTTACAAGAATGAAATGGCACAACCAGCTCAAGGGAATTATAAGGTATTTTTGAACAAATTTTGAAATTTTTTATAGATTGGATAGGGTACTCATAAGGTCAGATTAGTAATGTCTAGTTAAGTGTTTTTGACACTCATGTCAAGGGAGAGATTGTTGGTCTTGAAATGGCTTTGACATTTGAGTATCAATACACTTAACCACTTTCTACAGTATGTGTTGAGTCAGAATTCCAAAAGGTGCCAAGTCATAGTTGATGCCAAGCAAGTCAAAATGCTACATGTGTCAAACACCAGTAGTCCAGTATGTGTCAAGTAACACAGAATCAACATATGAGTTTCTGCCCTCACAAACTCAAATGTAAATCATTTTTGGAGCCAACATAGAAGGATTTCAAAGAATAATAAAGATAAGAATGAATCTCTTATAGTTACTATGCAATCAACATGCAACCAATCAGGAAAATGGAGAAGGCATGCAACCAATGAGAAAAATGCAACGAATGAGTGGGAATTCAAAGATTCAATATGGACTGTAGATTCATACCTAATGCTAAGTCTATGAAGTCTTTATAAGAAGGCTTAGACCCAATGATATTAAGCTACTGAAAACAAGTCAAGAAAGTTGCTAAGTAGATATAAAATTGTAGAATAGAGAGAACAGTAGGGGTATCACAGACTTAGTGAATTGAGTAGCAATTGCACATCTAGTTGATTAGAACAAAGCAAGGGATACCAAAAGATATTAGATCAAGCAAGGATCACATTAGAATGAGAATATCAAGTGCTTGAAATTAGCAATTGAAGATTGTAAGCAATATAGTCAAAAGATTTCTAATACTCTCTAGCCATTGTATTAGATAGTGAAAACCCTATGATGATAGGTTAGCTTAATAGCTATTTTGTAGATCCTTTGAAGAGGTGATTAAATCCTTTAATAGGATGACACTTCATGTAAAGTGTTTATAAATCCTTTAACTAGGTCACTATTGACACAATGTAAAGCCTTTAATAGGGTAGGCATTTCATAGTGCAAACCATCAGAAGTGGTCAAACAACTATTGTTGCAATGATTTTTGTGGGTATCATCCCCACCCTAGTTTTACCTTCTTATTCCTAGAGTGTTTATGGGTTACAAAATTCAATGTTATGTGTTAATGCATGTGTTCAACTTCATGGTCATTTAATATGTTTACATGCATGCTATTTTCTTTTAGTTTTTAGTTTTAAATGATTTGAAAAGTTTAAAAGTCTGTTACTTCTGATTATCTTTCCCCCCTCTCAGAAGTACTCTTTCCATTTTGAATATTCCAACAAAAGGATGGAATTGTAGTGGTAAAATGTCTAAGAATTGAATTTTTACAGGAAGTGGTAGGCAAGGTCACTAGGTTGCCCTGGGAAGGAGAAAATTAGGAGAAGGTGTTTGACGTAAAGACAACTAGGCCACAATTTATATACACCAGGACCCTCCACTGGACATTGATAAGAAACAATGTACTTTTAGGTTATACTTACCAATGGAATTTATTCAAAGATGCATGTTTATCATTTGGTACTTCACATGTGAGGGAAATTACAAATACCTTCATGCCCTACATTTAAAAATGTTGGCCCACCTACAACATAATTATAGATAGGTAAACCTTCCAAATTTCCTACTTAACATTGTTAAGAAGTAAACTTCTCTAGTGCAATCAGGAACAGATTAGTTTGTCTCTCACCATTTCTTAATGAAAATAATTGTAATAAGGGAATGAAATAAGAAATAAATTGGGTTATGGGAGAATTTATTGTAGTTAAAAGAGGTAGACCCTAAGTTGGTCAGCCCTAGAGGCTAGGGTGTTGGACGAAGGGAAATAAGACCCACTAGTATCTATAAAGTTGTCCGCAGAGTTGAAGATTCTCTTGAAGCCTCTCTCTCTAGTCCCAAACCAACTAAGAAGAGGATTTACAAAGATGAACCCTCCATTTTTAACAAAAAGAAAAGGAAAAATGTAGAGGTTGCTAGTTCTCCTAAGGCCCCATCATCTATTAAGAATAGGTCTCCCATTGAGAAAGATAAAGGTAAAATTTTGGAACCTAAAGTAGAATGGTTAGAACAACAATAGGATGAATAGAGTAACCTAAATGAACCCATACACTCTCAAGAGGAGAGAAGGAATATCTAGAAAATCCTCTTAAAGTGCCTATAGTGAAAATACATGTAAGAAAGAGGAAACAAAAGAATCCTCCATGCTTGTGAAAACCACCCACAAGGAAAAGTGTTAGACTCTCTGAGAGTAGGGATGTTGAAGCATCTATTTCTATAGTTATCCCTATAGTTTCTAAGTTTGAAAAGAATTCCTATCCAGAGGCAAAATTGTAGCAAACTGAAGCCAGTGAAAATGAGAGAAAAACCCAGAATTTACAACCAGAAGCTAATTGTAGTGTTGATTAGGTGGTTATTGATAGCAATAAGGCATCTAGTGAGCTTGAAATGTTTGAGGAGTCTGAAGAAAACCTTTCTATGCAAGAAATTAGTGAAAATTGTATAGAACTCCCTTCAGAGGATTATCCATAATTTAGACCTAAAATTGTTAAAGAAGTACTAAAAAACCTAGATCAAGAAGGCTTAGACAAATTAGGTATAGAAACCACTAAATCCAATAGTTAAGAAAATGTGGAGACAAATTTTGTCATAAGAAAAGGAGAGTGCTTCATATGATAAAGTGTCAACAAAACTCCCCATTTGGCACCTGAATGGATAGACCTCTTTAATCACGAGCAATTGCCAACACCCAATCTATCTACACCTTTATTTGTAGGAATTAATTTGTTTCAACAACTATTATGTTAGAGAGCTCAATAGAAATTGGAGAAATAAAAATTAAAGCATTCTATTAGTCAATAAAGTTATTAGTTGAAACAAACTTTAGATCATAATGAAGTCCTTAAGAGAAGAATTGAGTAGATCATAGGATCGATTCCTAAGTTAATGGAATGTAGATTGCTACCACTAGTATATGCTTTGTTTCTTAAAGAACAATTTACAAATTATAAATTGAATAGAATTATAGAAGGTCTTAACCCCTTTATCTCTACCCCACATGAGTTTTATGATGTATTTCAATTTGTTCCCATGGCTTTGAAAAATTTATAGTGTGAATTGTATCTTCACAATCTGGCAGTGCCTAATGAAACTAAATAGAACCTAGTCCTATATGTAGAAGATGTGTAGTTAAGAGTAGTAATGTCATGGATAGAGAATAAAATAAGTAGAAAACATCAAGCTACGCCCTATAGGAGAATGAAATTGCATCACCATTGTTCATGAAACCAAAAGTTCAACATTCTAGAAAAACATATTTGGATTGGATTTCTATTTTGAGTAATCTTGCAAGACTTGGTAAGGTGAGTACAGTCAAAGAATGGACCCTTTTAGACTAGGAAAAACACTTATCTTCAAATTTTTAGATAACAATTGTAGCCTTAAGGTAGTTATGGGTTAGAATGCCACGTGATCTAAAAATAAGAGAATCCCATTCTCCACAAAACTTAACTTTTGCTACAATTAGGATTCCTTGGTATATTAATTTGGGGAGAAATCAATGCAAACATTAGTTACCATTAAGGTATCAATGCATGTTCTCTTACAACTACTGCTAGCATCAAATGAAAATGCAAAAGATCATGACATGACTATTGAAGTTTGATGCTCTAATAGGCTCAAGACATATTATGGCTACTTTGATTATGTGAAGAATGAGCCAGGTGAAAGGACACCTAGTGACTAGAGAATGCGGGCTTAGATTAGGAACTTCACGATTTTTAGAGAAAATAAATAGATTAGTTGGGGGGAACAATGAGCCTCTAAAAAGGCCATTATTTTGAGAACCTTTTATCTCATTTTTAGACAATTATCTTGTAGAAAAATTTTATGACTCTATGGTTTAAGAGAAAGAACTTATCCTTTTATGAATATATTATCTATATGGTAAGACATGAAGATTGAAGTATAGATTGTTCGTATATGCTGTGTTTACTTAAATCTATGGACTTTTATGGTTTAATGAAGGAATTTTAAATGCTGATATATGTTTCCTCATCCATGCTATGTTTGGATAGGTTCCTTCCTATAGCCATAGGATTTACAAAGAGTGATAGTTTGAACATTATAACTTTTCTAACATTGATGATGAAATGAATATATATGTATGTGGATGTTGTTGCATTTAATTTTTTCTAGGTACTTGTCATGCATATTGAAAGTCAACATTTCAATGCTAAATCAAAGCTGACTAGATTGATGAGTCATTGCAACAAGAAGATTGTTGTGATTTATATTATGATAGTACATGAATATAGCTTCCTCAACCTTCTATATTCTTGGAGTAGTTAAAATATAGTAAATGATATTACTATTGTAAACTTTATGATCTGTAATTGATCCTTATTGGTGGAGTGATCATAGAAGTAGGAATTTGTTGTAGCTTTCCTTTAAATAATGCATGTTTTAGATTTGAAAATGGATTCTTTTCGAAAGGAAGATAAAATAGATTGGTTGTTCAAATCTGCAGTGTATGATCTTATTTTTAGATGTAATCTCTTACTATGAATGAATAGAATACAAAGTTTAAGATTTCACCTTCTGCCTTGAACATCTTTCTATTAACTCCTCCAAGGGGGCCCACTTGGTGAGTGAACTTCTTTGTTAGAATAGATTTTATTTCCTTGTTTGTTTCTTTCTGAAGTAGGCTTCTATTGTTCCTACAACCTGTTGGTATTTTTCAACTACTAAGCACCAAAATGTTCAATCCTAAGATAATGAAACTTACAAAATATAAGGATCAACTAATTCCCATCAACAATTATGTATGCTTCTCATCTGGATCCAACTTCAACAAAATCAAGATTGATTTCCTACTCTTTAGGCTCTACAAAACCAAGGTGGGTATACATGAGGGATGGAAGATTCTTTTTATATACTATCACATGAAAGAATCTACTCATTCCATGACACTTTACAAGAACATACATCCTTTAATAGCAGATTTGGTCAAAATTCTTCTCAAGTTTACAAATATTTCTTATAAGGGAAACTAACTAAGACTCAAAAATTAAATGCAAACAAGTGCGAACCAGCATTGATGATCTTCAAATAGTAAAATAAAATTGATTTTTGAATTTGAGCTTGATGATCTCCTATGATCTCTTCATATACAAAAATAAACTTAACAGATGAATGCCTCATCCATTGGGATTTAGAGTCCATTCAATTCTTGAATCTAATTGATTGAGTTACAATCAATACTATCAATAGTTCTTACTAAAAATCATGCTTATAGGCATCCTTCCCATCACCATGGAGATTATATCAATATCACTAAAGCATTTATATAATTCATTGAATTAACAAAAATAATGAATTGACATAAAATTTGAATTATCTGAATTTAATTGGACAAGATTTACTTATACAACTTCAAAATAACTAGGTAATAGAAAGGAGACAAGATTCAATAAAAACACTACTGGTGATAGTCCATTTTGTATTAGCTTCTTCACAAAACTGAGTACAATTAACATGAAACTCATGGTGAATTGAGATGAAACAACAATATTCATCAAGATAAAATGCATTGTCAAAAATTTGTAGAGGAATACATCATAATATTCACATCAAGATATTGGACCCAACAGACTTGAAGATAGACTTAATAAAAGCTAAAAGTGATACAACTACTCAGACCATTTATCTAGGCTTCGAATCTCACTTATGTAATGTGAGATGAAAAAAGCTTTAGGCATAGAGAACTTACAACTATCCTTTTGACAAAAGATATTTATATTTTTAAGCTATCACAAAAACATAAAATTGTGTGTAACAAAAAAACTTTACATCAGAATATTCTTTAGGTGTACCTCTTTTCTATTACATTTTCCAAGATTGTGAATTCTGTGATTAGTTCTTTTTTTATTCTAATTCCTTAGAGTATGTGGCTATCAAGCTTGTTAATGATATGTCATGTTCTAATACCTACAAGTTAACCTCAACTTGGGGATCCTCACTGTCTTCATCATGAACTATTAGAGTAACAGTTACTTTTGAATCCTCATCTACCCCATCATCTTCTGCCAGTTGTTCCAAAGACACAAGTTCTTCATTCCACTTGTTGAATATAGCATCATCAGGCCAATCAAAATTCAATATATCCCATTGCACTTTTATTATAGAATTTCCAATGTTTTCTATTTCAAAAAAATCTTTTTTGCTAACACTATAAAATAATTGTACTTTGACAAGTTCTTCATTGGTCATTGCCCATAGTAAATGCCCCTTTTCATTTATAACATTATTCATTCTATGGCATAATAGTTCATCTAATTCTTTTTCCCATTCTTTTTTTTTCTTTTATTTTATCAACCTTTTTAAGGGCACTAGCGAAAAGATCAAACTTCTCTACTATGTACTTGGAAAGATAGATTATTATTCTCTTGTAAATAGAAACCTGTTTCTCATCACAATCTTTTGAATTACCAAGTATATAAAATTTTTTCTCTATTTGATGACATGGGAATTAGATGATAGAAATACACATAACAATAATATCATCATTTCCTTCACTCCATTTTTGCACAATAGGTTTCAAATTGTCTTCATCTTGTTGGCTCCTGATTTAATGGTGTTTTAATAACCAAGTATGTGAGGCTAAATTACATCTATGGGAAGCTATCTCCAATAATGGACACAATTCACCAAGAACTTGGGCCAACTATAAGGCTACACTCCTTCTACACTTCAAGCTCTACAAAATCTAAGTGGGTGAACCTCTTAGGATCCAATTATATGACCAATGTAATGAGCATAATCAGAATCCAAAATAATAGACAAAAACTCGTAAATCTTCTATACTTAACCAGTACTTCATAAGAATAAAATAGCTAATGAACTGACTCATGAAACTGGTAAGCTAAGTGCAGGTTAAACTTTGAATAACTTTCAACATGAAAGGGGAAATGTTTGATTAATGATGTTGATTCAACACAACTTCAAATATGCAGAAGTATAACAAGTGATCCTATAACCGATCAATGCCTAATCCATTGGGCTATTCCATGAATTCAAAATATACATCTGTGACATCTGGACATATTTTGTATACCGAGACATCAAATATATCTATTCACCTTGTGATTCAAACATCAGTTTTCATTTAGATCTCATTCTCACAAAATATCCTTCTCAAGTAACCAGTAACCTTGTTAAACATATCAAGCATTTACTTGGCCTTTTGGTCCAACAACAAAATACATCAAACATACAACCTAAAGGGGATGCAAATGGATCTTATATCTTTGTTCCAAGACCACATAATACTTACATATTGCTAAGATAGGAATGAAACTAGAGAAATTATTGCTCATATGTATTCATTTCCTTGAAATTATACATTCAGATGCATAAAATTAAAACTTGAAAATACCTAACACATAAGAACTTTTTGTATTATCTACACTACTATTGTTCACATGAGAGAATTATGCTAAAGAATGGTGTCAAAATTAAGGAAACATGTCAAAATACTGGAACCAATGGTCTCACAGCAATGAACTTTTTCTTCCCAGAAACTGGAACCTGTACAATGAGAAAGAATGAGATTGATATAGAGGAAGGAATTCTTGAATTGAATTTTCAATTAACATCTGTCCACATGAAATTCCCTCTTTTTGCCATGAAAAGACTCTCTCTAATCTCTCTCCTCAACTAGTGAATCAAATCGTTTCATTTTGGCTCTCAAAGGCATAAAATATCTCAAAATGTAATGATGAAAGGATGCAACTAATTTTGATATCAAAGTGATTTCACAAGGTAAAAGTAACAAATTAGTTGAAATGTGACTTCTAGAATGCAAGAAAATTTCTTAAAGATTATTTTCTTCACATGTGGATCCCAAGAAGCCTTTCGAACTACCCTCTAACCAATTATGATGCTCCATGATCAAATTTTCCTGTTTTACTGAGAAGGCCCTAGGAATCACAAAATTGCTTATAGATTGAACCGGTCAAGACTTGTGCAAAATTTAATCCCAAATCTAGAAAATTTAGCCTCTCCCTATTCTGGTGGTATATTGGAATGCCTATTTTGGATAAAAATCAAACTTCTGGCAGTCATTTGAAAAATGAGGTTCCCAACTCTGAACAGAGCAGTTTGAAAGGATCAAATTGAAAAATTTAAAATATTTCTATAGTGTAAACTATAGAGAATCATTTTTTAAAACAAATTTTCCAAATTCTTAGGTTGAACACTTAAAATTGAAAAAGACAATATTTTAAAAAAAATACCCTTATAACTCCCTAACCATTCATGAGATGCCAAATGTCAAATTTTGATAAGCCCTCTATATCTGGGCGAGCCCCACATTCCTTCTCACAACTTCTACTAGATTCTTGGATTTTCTGGCCATCTCACCTATCCACATCAGTACCACCTCTATGTCTGCTCATTGCCACATCATTGCTATGTTTGCATGGTTGCTATGTCACCATGGTAACCTTTGTACACCTTTCCTATAGTGACATAGCGAAGATCATCAGATCGTCCATGTGGTGTGATCTCTAACCCCAGATTCAATTTCCTACCATGTCATTATCTTAGCTAGTTCATTTAAAATTTACTTTGGCTAATGTCATTGGACTCCACATACTGCACACAACTTCCTTGGCTTGAAAAATTTTATGTCTTTAAGACATCTTATGATATGAGTGTTGGGATATAAAAAGACATCAAAGAACATCCACAGAATGCATGTTGGATATCGCATTGCTAGTGTTTTTCCTACTCTGCACCTTTCCTTCAATGGCGTAGGTTTCTCTCATGGCATGATGTCTCCGTTCATTGACTACTCCTTTTAATTTCATGCTGCTTGAACATAAAGATGACTTTGTTCTGCTTCAGGCTAATACCAAACGTAGATCATGAACTATAATCCAATGGATGCCAACAATAGCAATTTATTGTGACAAAAGTAGATGTCCAGTTTGAAGGGAAATTGTGCAAGAACTTAGGCAAATTAAAAACTCCAATATATTACATATTGACCACTAAATAATGACATATGTCATTCCTTTTTTGCTCATCTCATAGCTTTCTTATTTTTGCCGGTGCGGCCTTCCTCCCCTGCTCATGACTTCTTTGCTTATTATGGACTGCTTATTGTCACTTCTATGTGCTCTCCCTTATTTTGATATGTTTTTGCCTTTAATGATTCATGGGTTCTTCCCTTCAATGTGAGCTCCTCATTGATCTACAACTTGTTCTCCTATCGATAAAGGACACTCTTCTTCCCTTCAATGTCGTAAGAGCTCCTTTTCATTAATGCTCTGATTCTAACATGCGTGAACTCTCTCTCTGTAATAGATGTGGGCATTTTTTGCTACAGGAGGGACAATCAACTCTTGCAAATGGTTCATGATAGTTGAATAAAGCTTATTATGGAGTGAATTAGTTGGTCTACTCATAGGGCTGCTCACTTAACATGGGCATGGGGATTCCTTATGGGATTGGATGCTTTGACTTGGCATGTTCCTATTCTGCATGGTTTTTATCTATGCGCATTGGCAGCTTGGAGTGCGATTTTGTATTTGCTCTATCTCTTTGTTATGTTAAGTTCTACATGGGCTACTTACTTCCTACTTCTGGATGCCTCCCTTTCTTTGATTGGTGGTTTTTTAGCAATGCAAATCTTTTATAATTCATTGCATCTTCATTCTCTTTAAAAAAAAGGGTTCCCTATTCCCTTTAGCCTCTTGCCGAAGGACATAGAACATTCCACTTGATTGGTCCTATATGTAGCTTTGTAGAAATTTGCAGAGTTACATAAGCTTATTTGGCAATGATCGATCCCATAGTTTGCATTTACTACTGTGCCCATAAAGTATTTATCTTTACAGATTTTGCATGAGTTTCTTTGACTCAATAATTTCCTCTCATCAATCAGATAAGATAGATTTATGAACTTTGGCTTTTGTACGATCTCCATTTCTTTGATAATTTGCTTCCTCTCTTTCCCTAGTAGAATACCAATGTGGACCTTCCTTGAAGTGTTATTCTTCAATCGCATTGAAACAAGCCATAATTCTTTATTCAAAAAATTTAAGCTCCCTTCACAAGGTGTGGGCTACTTGTTTTCAACAATGGCTTGCCTTCAAACTTTGACCATTGGCTGCTCTATAACATTGGGACCTACATATAGTTCTACACTATCATTTAATGCAATTGAATTTGGATCATCAGTCATCTCATTTGATGAAGCACTTGGAAGCTCAATGTTTTCCTTGTCTATCTACTTACATTATAAGGTCAAGCTTCTCTCAATGCTGAGTGATATGTCTTTAGAGCATTCAAGATCATCCTCCTGAGATGTGGTACGAACACTGCCTTTAATTACAAATTTTAGTCTTTTGAGGAGAATCGTTATATATTTGGAGCCACATAAAATCTAGTCCCCTTTCTAAATTGACAAGGCCCCTGCATAAAGATCTTGCATTTATTTGAGAATACTGACCTAGATTGTAAGTTCTCATGTGCCTCTAGAATACTTTTCTCAATACCATCCACAATAACATCAAATGATTGTCGAATAAGACCAAGAGATGTAACTGTATACACAATATATTACAAATAGCCTCTAGGGCTAGAATGTATGGGAATGCCACTTATGATCACATTCTTCTTAGTGTACAAGTCTCCATACCCTAACTCATCGCTTTATCGATCTGATGCAATTAGTCAGGCCCCAAAGTGACTCGGCTAAAACAAATTTCATTTTCAAACACTTGAAATCTCAAAATGGTCTACTGAACATTTTGCACTGATTTGAAACAAAATTCATCACTGAAACATCATTAAAACTCATTTTAACACTTTCTGCAAACTGTCAAATTGATGCTAGAAGGTCCTTTGACTTGCCTTAAAAATTGACCCAAACAATAGACCAAGCTCTGAAACTAGAAAGATTGATTCTCTATTCCACATACTTGCACCTTGTTGAATATCATCCCATGATGAATTCGGGGTAAAAGGATATTGATCATAAAAGTTTTCCTTTCGAAATTGTCTGCAAACAAACATGTCAGAAAACCATAAAATGCTTTTAGATTCGGCTTCAAAAACTAGGTAAACTGACACTTGGGAAAAAAAAAATTGGGACATTTATTCTTTTTCATGAGGAGAGTATAATTTTATGATTTGGGCTCATGATGAATAATTGGATGCAAATGGAAAGTGGACAAAGTAGGCTACTTGGAATTTGCAACCAATTGAATTGAACTAGAAAAGTGTGCATATGGATTCGTCATGACATGCAAACTGATACACTTAGATTATTTTAAGAGTAAAAAGTAGGGATACAATCCATTTGATCTCAAACATCACAGATTTTGAGTTATAACATCACGAACAGGGGTACCAAACAATCTGCACTTGCTGACTCCAGGAAAAAGTTAGAAATTCCATTCAGAATCATGTTTGTAAACTGATCAAACAGATTCGTCATGAGCTGAAACTTGAAACATAAAAAGTGTCTGGTGTCTACAATGCAACACAAAAGGAATTTCATCATTTTGGTCTATTGGTTCAAAATTACAACTCGTCAAATAGGGCTTCCTAGAATTATGTGCAAAGTGCATCAGCATGACACCATTAAAGGACCAACTTTGAAGGATTCAAAACCTACTCAAACAGACTCAAAATAGCTCAAAATTTGAAACATAAGTTCTTAGGTATGGACACTAGACATTCTTAAAGTGGTGAGTTATAAAAATTTTTTGGGTGCAAGATATTCATATGTAAACATAGCCTCCTATCACTGTTTGACACTTTGGTGAAAAATGCATATCTGACATTTGCTCAAAATAGGACTTCGCCAAATGACTCGAAACAATAGTTTAATTTCATAGGACACTTAGACACACCGAATCTAGGGTGTTAGAAACATTAAACACCTTAGGGGCCTCAAAGGTACATTTAGGTATAATCACATCAAAAGCATTTATAGGGCTCCATTTCTCAACAGTGCTCAAAATTTGGGCTACAATTTTGAGCACCAATAGTGGCTCTATCTGGGGATGCATGTCCCTTGTAGGAATGGAAAGATTTCAGATCTCTGGGAGAAGCAAACCACACACCTAACTTCAAAAACTCTCTCAAACATCTTTATTGAAAACATGAAACAACTACAACTATTATGTACATATGATGACCTCGGGCTACCAAACTTTAGCAAAATTGTTTACCTCTGTCATATACTTGATTTTCATTCCTTTCGTCATGAGGTAAACTAAAATTACTTCCCATATCAGTTTCACCAATCAGATACACATCTTGAAACTCAACACTTAGCAAAACTAAATCTTCATTCTTACTTCCATTATGCATATAAAAACTTGCTTCATCCTCAACCGTTTTCTCATTATGAAAATATTGATCAGCATGCTCAAACATATCAGACTAAAACTGAAAATCCTCTTCATTTAATGACTCATGCATGCTATCAACTTTGAATACAGAGGTTTTATACTCAACTTGGGGAAATGAATCACACATATCTTGAAAATGTGTATCCTCATGCATAATTGGATGATACTCAAATGAACACTCTGACTTGTAGTCACATATATCATCAATGTTAGAATCTAAAACTAATCTGGAGTCCTTCAATGATTCTTTACAATCACAAAATGGATTAGTCATATGAAAACATTCATCATAAAAATCCTTGCAAGGTGCAAGAAAATTTTGAATAACTGTCTCATCAAACACTTTTCTATCATAATCAGATGCAACATCATGATCATACTCACTATCATATTTGGAAGAAGAACAATATGATTTCTCACAGTAGTAGGATAAAGTATCATCATCAAAATCATCCTCAACTAAATCTAAATTGTCCATGTGCTCTTCAAACAAAGGATTGATAACTCCATGTAATGACCTTCTTTGAAAATTTTGACAAAAAATGGGCTAATCATCATCAAAATATTCATTATATAAAGTGTTAGTGTACATTTTAAAACCATTACCCATTTCATCTTCATGGAGACTTTCAGCATGTGAAAAAAATTAGAATCATCACCTGAAGACACACTATTAACTCCATCAACAAAGCATGTAAAATATGAATCAATATTACTTGCATTGTCTCCATTAAGGTGATTCAAATGTCTTGCAAACAAATCATCATTAGGTGCTGATGCATTAACCTTAAAATAATGTGCATATTGCTGGTTACTACTACATATATCCTCAAGTCATTTATCTACACAATTAGGTCAACTGTCCTTATAGATAATCTCTTTATCCTCATATTGTGTAGACAAATCTTCTTCACAACCTTCAACCTCAAACTAATTCATACAATTCTAAACTAGAAATTCACTTTTAGATTTAGAAATAGTACTCATACCTTCACTTGCATAAGAACACTCACTTCTATCATTGCTTTCTTCTTCCCAATTTGCATCTGATTCACATGAAGACAAACATATACTATCACTGTCCTCTTCTTGACTTGAGCAACAACTCTCATCATTATCTTCACATGATGCTTCTTCACAATAAATTGGATCAAAAAATTCATTATTGTCACTTAACACATCAGTTCTAGCCTCTTCCTGATTTGTTATGTTTTCAACATAATGCAAATCATCAATGGGAGAATGAATGACTGAATTTATATCGTGCATGCATAACTCATCAATTGAATCAAATCTATCATCTACTATTGTAATACCATAAACATGTGCATTCAATTCAGCAAGAATGGAATTATTTCTTCTTTGCAACAAAGAAACCTCATCTACACATGTTTAATTCTAAAAATTCAACAAGCTTTTTTGCAATAGCAGGGGTCCTTATTTTCTGATCTGAATTTGAACATTCTATATGACATTGGTTTGTGCTTTGCACCTCATCTTGTCGGGAAACATTCTTAGAGAAGTGACTCTAGGTTAAGCCATATTTCATATTGTTTTCAATCTCTATTGCCATCATGAATGCTTGATGCAAAGTCTTAGGTTCCTTATCTATTAATAGGTAACTCATCTTTTTATCAAAAGCACCAAGATAAACCACTAAACACACTTGATCATCTAGCTTATAAATTTCAAGAATCTAATTCAAAACTTTTGCAAATCTAATATTAAATTCAAGAACTAACTCACCTTTCTTGATTTGAATTTTTAAAAACCTATCAAAATAATCAGAGATGCTTGTTCTTTCCCCAAACTTCTTCATGAAGGCTAAAAGTAATTCATCCCAAGATGAAATTGAGCATGCCAATAGAAAGGAAAACCAATCCCTAGCATCACCTTCTAAAGTCTAAACAAACAACATCATATGAATGTCTTCATGAGCAATTTCAAAATCACCAACCAAGTCACTATACAAATGAACATGATGGCTGGCTGAATTTTCATGGTTCCCACTAAACTTAGGTAGATACTTTCTAAGATCATAGGGCATAGTATTTGGGAAACCATGAATGCCATTGAAATTTAATGGTATGTATCTTTGGGTAGAAATAGATCTATAATTATCACTAACAGGCTACACACTAGATGAAATGAATCTCGACATTCTTCAAACTTAAGATTCATTCATCATAAAATACTATTAGTATTTATAACTTGCATCAAATATGAAAATCTTCTACCCATTTCAACTTCAAACATACTTCAAAATACAAAACACTTTGGCTGAATCTACCACTCATAAAGTATGTTGAACTGCACTAAACCATTCTCCTATTTAATGATGGAAACCATTTGGTGAAGAATCTTTTGGAAAGCTTACTATCATGTAAATAAAATCACATGAGAATTTAAATACCTTTCAATACAGATGCCTGCAACTAATTCAATGCTATAAATAATAGCAGACTCAGATCTTATCTAGATTTAGTAACATTTGCATTGCATCTCATCTAATTCTTTAACCCACTGTCAAGAACTTGAAATGAATTCTTCAAATCTGCTTTTTTACTATTGTTTCCTTTAGAATACCTTCACATTCATGAAGCACTAGTGTAGAGATATAACTTTGAGTCATTAGTCACTTAGTGAGAAAAGATTTACCAACTTGCAAAACAGGACAAGTTGGTCCAAAATTTACAACTGGTATTCAAAAACTTTATTCAACAACATTTAGGGATTTCATACTCTTGACAACATGAAAGAAACTTGACAACAACTATAAATTCTGATAGCAACATATCAAAACTTCAAGTAACTTTGATATTACAAATTATTCAATTCAATCAAACCTCTGCTATCAATGGATAAGGAAACTAGGAAACATGAAACTTCAACAGAGAAATGGAAAGCATCTCATAATCCTTTTGTTATAGAAAATTATTTCTACATAGATTCTTGTTCTTTTCTTATGTCCCCAGCAAAGTCACCATTTTGTTGGTTCCTGATTTAACAGTGTTTTAATAACCAAGTATGCAAGGCAAAATTGCATCTATGGGAAGCTATCTCCAATAATGGACACAATTCACAAAGAACCTAGGCCAACTATAAGGCTACACTCCTTCTACACTTTAGGCTCTACAAAACCTAGGCGGTTGAACCTCTTAGGATCAAATTATGTGACTAGTGTAATGAGCATAATCAGAATCTAGAATAACAGATAAAAACCCCAAAATTTTCTATACTTAACCATTACTTCATAAGCATGAAATAGCTAATGACCTGACTCATGAAACTAATAATTTAAGTGTAGGTTAAACTTTGAATAACTTTCAACATGAAAGGGGAGATGTTTGATTAATGATGTTGATTCAACACAACCTCAAATATGCACAAGTATAACAAGTGATCCTATAACTAATCAGTGCCTAATCCATTGGGAAATTCCATGAATTCAAAATATACATCTATGACATTAGGACATATTTCGTATACCCAAACATCAGATCTATCTAATCACCTTGTGATTTAGACATCAGTGTTCATTTAGATCTCATTCTCACAAAATATTCTTCTCAAGTAACTAGTAACCTTGTTAAACATATCAAGCATTTACTTGGCCCTTTAGTCCAACAACAAAATACATCAAACATACAACCTAAAGGGGATGCAAATGGATCTTAGATATTTGTTCCAAGACCACATAAGACTTATAGATTGCTAAGATAGGAGACAAGAACCATAATGAAATTAGAGAAATTATTGCTCATATGTATTCATTTCCTTGAAACTATACATTCAAATGCATAAAATTAAAAGATGAAAACACCTAACACATCATAACTTGCTATATTATCTGCACTAATCTTGTTTACATGAGAGAATTATTTTGAAGAATGGTGTCATAGTTAAGGAAACATGTCAAAATATTGGAACCAATGGTCTCACAGCAATGAACTTTTTCTTCCCAAAAACTGGAACCTGTACAATGAGAAAGAATGAGATTGATATAGAGGAAAGAATTCCTAGATTGAATCTACAATTGACATCTATCCACATGAAAAGACTCTCTCTAGTCTCTCTTCTCAATTTGTGAATCAAATCCTTTCATTTTGGCTCTCAGAGGCATAAAATACCTCAAAACATAATGATGATAGGATGCAACTGATTGTGATATCAAAGTGAATTCACAAGGTAAAAGTAACAAATTAGTTGAAATGTGACTTCTAGAATGCAAGAAAACTACTTAAAGATGATTTTCTTCACATTCAGATCCAAATAAGCCTTGAGAACTTCCCTCTAACCAATTCTGATGCTCCATGATCAAATCTGCCTATTTCACTAAGAAGGCCCTAGGAATCACAAAATTTCTTATAGACTAAACTGGTGAAGACCTGTGCAAAATCTGATCCCAAATCTAGAAAATTTAGCTTCTCCTAGTTCTGGTGGTATATTGGAACACCTATTTTGGATAAAAATCAAGCCTCTGGCAACCATTTGAAAAATGAGGTCCCCAACTCTGAACAGAGCATTTTGAAAGGATGAAATTAAAAAATTGAAAATATTTCTATAGTGTAAACTATAGAGAATCATTTTTTAATTTTTTTTTCCCAAATTCTTAGGTTGAATGCGTAAAACTAAAAAAGACATTATTTTTAAATTTATACCCTTATAACTCCCTAACCATTCATGAGATGCCACATGTCAAATTTTGATAAGCCTTCCATATCTGGGTAGGCCCCACATTCCTTCTCACAACTTCTACCAGATTATTGGATTTTTTGGGAAGTCACCAAGTTGCGTACCAAAATTTCTCAACTTTTCTGGTGGTGACTTGGAGATCATCAAATTCTTGGATTTTTCGGCCATCTCAGCTGTCCACGTCGGCACCACCTCTACGTCCACTCATCACCATGTCACTACCACATTTGCAAGGTCACTATGTCACCATGGTAACCTCTGTGCACCTTTCCTATAACAACATAGCAATGATCATCAGATCATCCACGTAACATGATCTCTGAGCCGAGATTCAATTTCCCGCCATCTCATTATCTTAGTTGGTTCATTTAAAATTTTACTTTGGTTGACTTCATCAGACCACACATGCTACACACGGTTTCCTTGGCTTGTAAAAGCTTATGTCTTTAAGCAATCTTATGATATGAGTGTTGGGATATAAAAAGACATCAAAGAACATCCACATAATGCATGTGGGATATCGCATTGCTAGTTTTTTTCCTTCTTTGCACCTTTGCTTCAATGGTGTGGCTTTCTCTCATTGCATGCCATCTCTATTCATTGACTGCTCCTTTGAATTTCATGCTGCTTGAACCCGGAGATGACTTTGTTCTACTTCAGGCTAATACCAACTGCAGATCATGAACTATAAGCCAATGGATACTAGGAATAACAATTGACTATGACAAAAGTAGATGTCCAGTTTGAAGGGAAATTGTGTTGGTTCCTAGGTAGATTAAACACTCCAATATACTGCATACTAACCACTAAACAATGACACATATCATTCCTTTTTTGCTCATCTCATAGCTTTCTTATCTTTTGTCGGTGTGGCCTTCTTCCCTTGCTCATGGCTTCTTTGCTTCCGTGTGGACTGCTTATTGTCACTTCTGTGTGCTCTCCCTTATTTATTGTTGGCTGCTCCATATGTGTCCGCCTTCAATGATTTGTGGGTTCTTCCCTTCAACATGAGCTCCTCATTGATATTCAGCTTGTTCTCCTACCGATAAAGGAGACTCTTCTTCCCTTTAATGCTGTGAGAGTTCCTTTTCATAAATTCTTTGATTCTAACATATGTGAACTCTCTCTCTAGAATAGATGTGGGTAGTTTTTTCTACAAGAGGGACAATCAACTCTTGCAAATGGATCATGGTAGTAGAATAAAGCTGATTATGGAGTTAATCAGTTTGTCTATTCATGAGGCTACTCACTTAATTTGGGCATGGGGGTTCCTTATGGGACTGGATGCTCTGGCTTGGCATGTTCCTACTATGCATCATTTTTGTCTATGTGCATTGGTAGCTTGGAGTGTGATTTTGTATCTACTCTGTCTCTTTGTTATGTTAACTTCATGATGGGCTGCTTACTTCCTACTTTTGGACACTTCCCCTACTTTGACTGGTGGTTTTTTAGCAATGAGAATCTTTTTATAATTCATTGCAACTTCATTCTCTTTTAAAAAAATGGGCTCCCTATTCCCTTTAGTCTCTTGCCAAAGGACATAGAACATTCCACTTGATTGGTCCTATATGCAGCTTTGTAGAAATTTGCAGAGTTATGTAAGCTTGTTTGGCAGTGATCAATCCCATAGTTTGGGTATACTACTATGCCCATAAAGTATTTATCTTTATGAATGTTGCATGAGTTTCTATAACTCAATAATTTCCTCTCATCTAATAAATAAGAGAAATCTATGAACTTTGGCTTTTGTATGATCTCCATTTCTTTGATAAAATGCTTGTGGATTTGGCTTCAAAAACTAGGCAAACTGACACTTGGGAAGATAAAAATTGGGAATTTCAGCATTTTGGTCAACTGGGTCAAAATTACAAATTGTCAAATAGGGCTTCCTAGAATTATGTGCAAAGTGCATCAGCATGACAACATTAAAAGACCAACTATGAGGGATTAAAAACCTAGTCAAACGAACTCAAAATGGCTCAAAATTTGAAACATAGGTTCTCAGGTATGGACACTAGACATTCCCAAAGCGGCGAGTTACAAAACATTTATGGGTGAAAGATATTTATATTCAAACACAACCTCCTATCACTGTTTGACACTTTGGTGAAAAATGTAGATCTGACATTTGCTCAAAACAAGACTTCGCCAAATGACTCAGAACAACAGTTTAACTTCATATAACACTTAGAGACATTGAATGCAAGGTGTTAGAAACACTAAACCCCTTAGGGGCCTCAAAGGTACAGCCATGTACAATCACATCAAAAGAATTTATAGGGCTCAATTTCTCAACAGTGCTCAAAATTTTGGGTACAATTTTGAGTGCCAACACATCTCTCTTTATTTCATCCCATATTTCTAGGATTCTTGCCAACTAGTCATAAAATGTTGGCCACTCAATTTTATCTACTAAGTACAAAATTGTTTTCCTAATATTCTCTTCATATTGATTATTCAATTCCACATGCATCTCCCATAATTTATTCTTTTCCTCTTTAAATTGCTCAGTAGTATAGAATTTAGGCCTTTGTGGGTTATCTAGTAATTCAACAATTGGGGTGGATTTAAATGGCTCAATTGGTGGGCGAGGATATACATATCTTGGCCTACTGGATTCTCCCATTTTCCTCTTTCCAAGTTGTTTGTCCATTTCAGATATTTGAATTTCTAGTAATTGTATATTTTTTCCTCTTTCCTCATATGCCTTAAGTATTTCTTCAAACTTGGGATTGAGTTTTGAGAATCTACTTTTTTCTTTCATAGCTACCACATCCCCAAAACTTAACATTTCTTTAGCCATTCTTTTAATTTACTAACTATCCACTTCATTAGCCCTGTATATTGTAAGAGCATCAATATGTTCTGCACATGTAATTTCCTTCATTTTGGTCTTATTTCTTTTTTCAATAGACCGTATGACTAGGGCTTAATGATCATTACTAAATTTTATCCCCCTATGTGTTCATAATATCTCTTCCCCTCTTTTGTATTGCACATCTTTCTCCTTTTTGATGGAATCAAAATTCATAGCATTAGCTATGTCTCACTCAAGTAAAACTAATACTCTTGACTCTTTAACTAATTTTCTTCTTGCCTTAGGTGTTAATTGGGAAAAATACTCCAAAAATTTAGCCTTCACTTGTTCCTCAATGATAGAGTCTGATTTATTTGGCTACTCTGCCTTTATCTTTTCAAAATTTTCCTCAAAATTTCCTATATTCCTCCTCCATAGAAATTGTGCAAAATACCTAGATTTAACAAAATTTTCGTCATCTATGAACTTCTAAGAGGCTTAAGCAATAATGGGATCTATCTCCTTACCTCTGTAATTAGCAAACATGAGGTCAAAGGAGGTCCTAGGAGGCTCCTTAGGTACTCCTCTTTCCATATCAGTAGTGGTAACAATTATATCTCCTTCCCCACCCATTTGTCTTAGTTATTCTCTTAAATATGCTTCATCTTCTATTTAGAGTGGGGTTTGAGTTAGTGAATACTCTTCCACATGAGAAGAGGATCCATGTTCAAGTTTCTATCTCTTGGGTGCATTGGTAGTAGGTGGACTCTCTAGTCTTGGCCTTTTGTAAGGGGGAATATCCTATATATTCTGAGCCACAATATATCTTGCCCTCCTATGTAATGTATATTGGCCTAGAGTAACTATCATTCAATTATTTATCCTTCTCTCCACCTCTACTTCTTTATCAGGATATACTTTAACAAAAATAGTCTTCTTTTCATTCATAGTTTGAATTATCATAGAAATAAATTTCATTAATACATTCGTTCTAGCCCCCCAATACTTTTTATCTTTCAAGGGATTATAATCAGGGTCAAAAGCATTACTGAATTCTAAGGCTTTATTGAAGACTATCCATTTTTCTTTTCTAACTTCCTATTCTTGTAATGAAAAAATATTTCTAATATCATCTTCTAGGAAGTATACATGTTGTGTAATAGTCTTAGCTTTAGTTCTTTCCCTTAGTAGGTCATATAATCCTACTAGATCAATGTATCTTGCATGGGATTCTACCATGTGATATCTATTCAAAAATAAACTGAGATTACTCTAGCCTTTCCTAACAAAAAAAAATCATGTTCCACAGTGACAATAGGAAAGAAAGTCCCTTTACCTTTGCTGATCATATCCCTTTCTTCAATTGTTCCAATCTACCATAGTAATTTTGCAATTTCTATCTTTAGAGGCAAATGGAAAAGTAAAATATGAGGTTTTCCAAAGAAACCATAAACCCTAATCATAGTGGAAACATTATATGGGATTATGTCCCCCCAATCATGACTAATGAAAAGTCCCTTGGCATTATCCTTGGGTCTAATTAGTTCTAGTAGAGGCTATGTAATCCTTGGGTTATCCCCTCTTAGGAGCAATCTGAGCCTGGATGCAAAATATTTGTCAAATCTGACATAGTTAGCATCCCTGGCTTCCCAAGTCATGTCAGCACTCCATAGCTGAATTGGGAGTTTCTCTCCATCCTTTTCTAGTTCTAGCTTCATTTCCTTTGAAAAGAAGGCAAATCCCTTATAAAGAAATATGTGCATCAACAAGGAATACCAACAAAAGGGCCTATTCACCTTACCTTGAGATATTCCAACCAAACCATTATGAATTAATTTTGCAAAGAAAGTAGCAAAATCAAGAATAGTGCTCATTCCAAATTGCAATGTGAGTGTCATAATAAGAACAATAGAACCTTGGATGTATTCCTACTCATCCATCCCAAATATCTTACAAAGAGTGAAATGTAAAGCTTGGGATCTAGGATTAAAATACTTCTTCATTAATGGCTCTAGGGTGCTTGGTGTGACCAAGGGTGGCAAACCAATCTTAACAATATGTTGTTGCAATGGCCTTGCTCTCAAATTTACCCTCTATGCATCATACCTTTCTTGAAGATCATCCATATCAATAGGTTCATGAACTACATTGTTAGGGTTGAGCTTAAAAACCTCATTGATCAATGTAGGTGAAACCCTAAAGAGATTGTCTCCAACATGATTCTTTACAATTCTAGTGATATGGTCATGTTTTTTAGCCATATCAAAAAATAGATAACTATCAAAGAAAGCCCTAGGAAATACCAATTTATCAATATCAAATTCCCAAAAATTACTCAAAGGGGTATCTAGGTTGTGTTTGGCAAACCATTTTTTAAATAATTGTAGACCTCCTACAGAAACTTGAACATCTCTTAACCTGTTACCTTTATCATAAAAACCCTCACCCATGACCAACCTAGGGTTTTTTGGGATAGGCTCTCTACCTATTGTTATTTCATGTATATAAAAAGGAAATTTTTTGAGGAAATCATCATGATCATATCTTTTAAGATAATCAGTGAGATCAAAGAATTCTTTTCATGGAGACATTTTGAAAATTCACTTCACAAAGTTCTAATTCCTTGATTTTCAACAATTAAATGCTAAATTATGCTTCCTTTTCTTTGTGGATTGTTCTATAACTCATTGAAGACTTTGCAAAATTTTGTGCCATAGCTCTAAAAACCCTTGCACTTTGAGAATTTTTTGCAATTATGTGGTTCAATAATGGTGAACTTATAGATTATACTGGGGTATTAAGATCACATTAAACAGTTCTAAGCAATATTAATTTCCTTTAGCCATTAACTTTATTTCATGCTTCAAATTTGAATTTCATCTGTCAATCTCACAACATTGAATGAATTTGTCTAAAAAGAAAAGACTATTTGAAAAATTTGAACATCCTAGACATGTGTCAAGTGGGTGCTTACCTACTTTTCTTAAAGTTTGAGCATTTTGATCATATGGGTAAGTGCCAATAGTCGATTCCCTAAAGATCAACGATCATGAAGACTCATAGTATCATACAAAATAAAATTTTAATATTGCGACCCAACTGGCATTCCACTTCCATACCTTTTTTTGTTTTGGCATAAATTAGAAAATGCTTGTCACAACTAGTCCCACCTCATCACATGGAAGACTGGCACTTCCCTGCTTTACTTAAATGTCACGCAACTTCAACTTGTGGGTAAGTGCCAATCATCAATCTTATGCAGATCGACGATCACAAAAATTGCACCTTTATAACATCCAGTTAGCTAAATTTACCAATAGAATAAACCAATGTGTTCTATCAATTACCATGACAAGGGTGAGTCCATGACATCATTATCTACTACGTGTCCTGTTGGCACTTCCCTGCATCATTTAAAAATTGATCACTTTCTCAAAATGATAAAGTGCTAGTCATTGATCTTGAAAAGATCAATGATGGAACAATCTGTATCTTTCAAACATTGTGAGACATTAGTGATTAAATCATCCTAGACATGTGTCATTGAGGTTCTTGTCAACATTATTTAAAGATCTTGCAACTTGAGATAGTAGGAAAGTGTTGTCTGTTGATTTTCCAAAGATCAATGGTAGAACAGAGTTACACTGGGTAGTACTAAGTCAAATACTTCAGCCAATGAATGCATTACACTTTTTGTACTAGTATATGACACCTGTCAATAGTAGTAATTCCTTTCAGAGAATGTGGCATTGATATCACCATTTTTCAGATGTCAAGTAAGCACTTGCTTCCTTTATTAAAAACCTTTCATCTTCATCTTGTACGTAAGCACTAGCCATTGATCATGAAAAGATCAATGGTAGAAAAGAGACATACCTAAGAGCTATATGTGACATCTCACCTATCGTCATTCTAGATAGGTGTCAACATAGTGCTTCCCTACTTTGTTTAAAAATTGACCACTTTCTCAAAGTGGTAAAGCACCCACCATTGATCTTGGAAAGAACAATGGTGCATCACAACTAAAATTAGAACAACCCACTAGGAACAAGCCCACCAATGAGATCATAGGAAAATGGATCTTCTCAGTGTGTTATGGCACATACAAGATCTACCATTAGCAAATGCTATGTGGCTCAAGGGTACTTCCCTACTTTATGTAAAAACCTTACAAATTCTAATTGTGGGTAAGCGCCATTCATAGATCTTATTGAGATCGACTGCTGACCAAAATTACTCATCTAAAGCGTAAAATTTTCACATTAATGCTTAGTAGACATGACCATGGTTAAGGTAAGCTTGGAAATTAAGAGGTCTGTTTGCAAAAATTAAAAATAAAGTAACATTTATAATAAGGAAAAATTAGGGTAAACTTATCTCTGGCTATTTATAAAATGAATACTTCTTTGAAAACTAGGGCACACAACAAGGGTTTCATTTTATCTTTCTAGAATTTTGAACTACGGTTTTAACTAAGAAATACCAATTTAAAAATTGACCCTAGGGATTTTCACTATGAAGTACAACATATGGCAAGGATGAAAAACCAGGCCAACACAACCTTTGATAATAAAATCATTGAACTATTCTTGCAACATAGGTGCATAAATAGATTTCCTATTTGTAACATTACTCTAAGCTTTAAGATAAGATGTCATTTTTTTTCCTAGCTTAATTTTCTTTAACATTTCTTTTCTATTTTAGTTGTAAATTCTCCTCCTCTGTCAGATCTAAAACATTTTATACTTTTGAGATTATGCTTCTGGATTTGATTGTGTATGTTTTTTTAGCATCAATGTTTTGGATCACACTCTATGATCCATCATCAGGATGAGAGAAGGATATGAGAATTATGTAGAATAGCCAAGCTAAAGAGGAATAAAAAGGAGAGGCTAGTCTACATACTTCTCACATCCTTCTCTCATCCTGATGATGGATCATAGAGTGTGATCTGAAATGTTGATGCTAAAAAAACATACGTAAATCTAGAAGCATAATCTCATTAGTTATGGATTGTGGAAATTTGATATTATTAATTTTAGACGTTTACCTTTTTCTTCCTTAAATCTTCTTAAGTACCACTTAAATATTTGAAAAGCATTAGATTTCTATTTCAGAAATATAACTATCATCATTCTAGAATAATCATCAACAAGAAACATAATGTACTTATATCCTTTGGATCTTTTCTCTTCAATTTGTCCACACAAGTTAGTATGACCAATGTCTAATATTCCTCTAGAGGCATGAGTCTTACTCTTAAAAGTTGACTTTGTCATTTTCTGTAACTAACATTATTTTCAAATTATATTATCGAACTTTTTAAACTTAGGAAAACCTCTAACTCTTCTCATGTTAAAGATACTAACCAAGTTATCAAAATTAACATGACATAACCTATTGTGCCATAGCAACACATCATCAAATTCTACAACTAAACAAGTAACGTCCTCTATATCAAGGTAGAATAGATTACATCTAGTTTGATCACCTTTTCTGATCAATTTTCTACTAGTATCATATATCTTAGCAATTTTTTTCTCAAACTCAACCTTACAACCCAAATTATTTAGTTGTGACAAATTCAACAAGTTATAGTTAAGTCTTTCAACATAATAAGAATTGTCACATAAATCTTTTCTATGAGCTTGATTGAACCTTTTCCTTTCATCAAACATGGTGCATCATTACCAAACCTTACACTATTTCCATGATAGTAATTCAAGGTAATGAACTTAATTTTATCTCTAGTCATGTGATGTGAACACCCACTATCAATGATCCATATTTTGTTTCCTCTTTAGCAATGTAGCAGGATTTCTTACCTTTTTCTTTGTAGCCTTTTTTGTCTTCATTTCTTCTAGTTTTGTACTTGTCACCACCTTGGTAATTCTTCTTCTTTGGACATCTAGCAGCAATATGACCAACCTCATTACAATTGAAACACATGATAGGTAACTTACCTTTAAACTTTCCTTTACCTTTGTGAAATCTCCTTACTAAGAGTGCTTCAAGTTGATCTACATCTTCCTCATCTATATCACTGTCATTGGGCATGTATTTTTCCTTTTTCTTCTTCTTATCATTAGGTTCCTTCAATGACAACTTAGGTTTGAAAGTAGATTCCATATTTTTAGGTTTATAAGTATCAAAGTTAGATAACTCAAAAGTAGTGAGCCTGTACCTACCAGACCTTCAACACTTAGAGTATTCCCTAGTATACATCTTAGTTCTTGTATTGCAAAAACTCTAATAGCATATATAGGCATAAATTTTCTCAAAAAATTTCTTTAGTAATATATCATCATCTAATGGACCAATAGCTCCCCTTATTGCATTTACAACATCTTTAATCCTCAATTCTTTCATTCTCATATCATCGAACTTACATTTGAGACGCTCAACTTTGGCTCTTAGAATAATCTTATCACCTCCATGGATACTGTGTAGAGCATCACACATTTTGTTTGTAGTATCAAGACTTTTGATATCATCAAATTCAGTATAGCTTAGGGTAGAGGAAATCTCCAACATTGCCTAGTTGTGTTCTTTCTTCTTTTAGAGATCTTCAAGAGTGAGGGCTCCAACAGGATCAATGTGCTCAATAGTAATGGTAGATTGTGAATGATCTCCAAAACCTCCTAGGTTCAATTTCATTAGACTTTTGCATGCAAGAGAGTTATCTCTATTAAGCTTGGGTACTTCTCTTTTTGACATCTTGATCTTTGTGTTCTAGTACCTTCAAACTAGTCCCCTTAAGAAGATGGCTCTCATACAAATTGTTATAATTGTTTAGAGTAACTGAGAGGGTGGGGGTGAATCAGATATTAAATGTCTAGATGTACAATTAATACTTTTCACATCTTAGTGAACCCATATCCATAAAAAAATTTCATCATGCATGCATCCATTAGATTATAAATTCACTTAAACTTTTAGGTTACTATCAAATCAATATGTAGAAATGTAAACATGAAACATAATAGATTCAAAAACACATTTGACATAATGGTTTAACATGGAAACCCAATTTGAGAAAAACCACCAATAACATGCTACTCATTCTCACTCTAAAGTGATGCCTTGTAAAAGGCCAACCCTATTAAAGGTTACAATGCACATTGTTAAATGTGACCTAGTCAAAGGATTTTATTTAGCTTATTAGGAGTGAGCCTTGTTAGAATACTTTAGATCATTCACTTGAAATGTCACCCTGTTAAAGGATTTGAAAATGATTGTTATGTCAACCTTAATCCAAAGGGTTTACCCATGAGTAATATAATGATTAGAGAGTAATAGTAAGGCTTGATCTAATAACAACTTACAAATTCATTTGTAGATTATAGATCTTTGTGTTATTCCTCTATTCTACTTGTCTTTTACACTCTTTAGCTCTGATAGTTTGTTCACGCTTCAAGCATCCATACCCTTAAGCCTTCTCATTTTTCTTGCCAATTTAATCTCTTCTCTTAGGTCATTGAATGAAGAAAATACCCTAGAATCTTGTCTTCCTTAGGTTATTGTGCATGAAAATCTTGCTTTTGACAAGCCATATCTATAAATAGATAATTAAGATATTTTTTCATTCATCCTCCAACATCCATTTTAGGGTTAGCTTAGATTAGGTAGGATTTGATAAATTGACCTCTCATTTCATTTCATTCCCTTCTATAAACTTCTCCTTCAATTCTCTTTGAATTAAACTTCAAATAGGTCACCATGAATTTTGTGCCACTAGCCCATCAATCTTATCTTCCACATGGTTCAAAAGATTCAGGAAATCAAAATTTTTGGCTCAGATTTATCAAATTCATGACCTTTCTCATAATGTAGACACTCAACATTAACTGGCTTCTGATGCTCGATACATATAGCATTTCTTGACATCCACTATCAAAACATTGTTTCACTCAACATACACTAAAATTCACTTTCCTTGGCTCCAAATAATTTTTTTTTCAGCTTGCACTAACTTTTCTCAGCACCTATTGTACACTCAATCAAGCTTGGTAGAAAAACTCTATTTAACTTGTTTTTCTAAACTTAATTAATGTATCCAACCTTTGTGACCTTAAGTAGATTATCAATGAATTATAATATCACTATCTTAAATTATTCTTGTAATCCTTTTCATATCATAACTCGACCTTCCCTCTAGGTGCTATTATTAGTTCATTTTATCAAACACTCTTCATTAATCAAATAAATGATAGTACTTAAATCATGTAACCAATTGTCTTACCGGCAAGTAGTAGGTTTGACATTAGTAACAGAATAATGATTGAAACATGTTTATCATACCTATATCAATATTTTTTCAATAGCCTTGACAACCTTCATGAGCATTAATTATATTATTACTAAATATAAGACAATATCAAAATATAAATTTCAAACTTCAGACCAAAAAATAGCAATTACCTCGATCATTTAGTTGATCATATTCCAACTTCCATAGATGAGGTGTCATTCTTCATGGCCTTGATGTTGTCTCTTCTTTCCCATTAAAAAGATTTTTTTAGTAATTCGATACTTATGATTATTGTGGAGAACGTCTTGAAACTCATCGAACACCTGCTTTCCTAAACTTCTTAAATGGTGAGATTTTATCTTTGGACCACAAACTAAACATGTGAATTTTCTCTTTGTCTAAAAACCTAAAAGATCACGTACAATTAGATCATGTGTTGTAAATAATCAAGACTATCTAGGTTACTAAGAGCAGAGGAGTGAATTAGTAACCTCAAAAACTTTAAATAAATTTAGTACTTAACCATATAAATCATTCACCATTCATTCATCTAATCTACTGCATGCATGGATAAAGATAAACATTCATAAGACATGAACACAGTATTTTGGTGACCCAAAAACCTTCCAAATAGAAAGTAAACTAGGGTGGGGATGATACCCACAAAACTTCACTATTGCCATATAAAATTGGCTTGTTAGGGCTTAAATTGACCACTTCTAATGATCTTCCCTGTTAAGAGCAATTTGGACTACTAGATCTACCTTGTTAGAGGTTTTACAAGCATACAATGAAGTATGCACTCTATTAAGAGATTTATACAAAGACTATTAAGTCTACCTTGTTAAAGGATTTAGAAAATTAATTCACTTATCAGGATGAAATAGTAGATCTAACTTACAACTTGATTCTGGATTAGATCTTTTAAGTATAGATCACCTTTTGTGATTGATATGTCTTTGCTTCTCGTTGTAGACCTTGTTGAATACTCTATTCTACTACTGATTTGCATTCACTCTTCTCAAAACATTAAATATCATTCCTTGATATTCTCATCCATATATTGTAAATGATATGATACATTACATATATACCATTCCAATAATCACAATTATAAGGTTGGCTAAAACACAAGTAAACAAAACATTATTGAGTCAACCAATCGGTAGAAAACTTGGGCTCTTCAAGCTGACTTGGTGACCTTCTAATACTTGGTGTTCACTTCATTACTTAGCATTGTCATGCACTCGGTAGAAGTAGAAGCTCAGTCCATACTAATCACACAATGTAGCTTGGAACTCGATAACCATTGGAGACTCAGTAGATACTAAATCTTTCGATTACCTTGCTATCACTCGGTAAACACTACACATCCATCACTTGGTAGAAACTAATTTTACATCACATAAACTAATAACTTGGTAGACACTATGAAGCTCAATAACCACTACATGTTTAATGAACACTATTGAAATTCACATTCACTAGGTAGCTTCAGGAATGCTTGGTATGAACTGCTTAAGTGATGAACTTACTACGTAACCACTGAATACTTGGTATAAACTATAGACTGAGTGGTGAGCTTAGTAGCCATTCAAAATTGAATAAGTGTTATCACTAATGAAAAATACAACATAATGCCAACACATGTAAAATTATCATGTGCAACTTAAGCATACAAAAATAATGTGTAAGCACTATAATAGGCAAAAAATTGTGACCTTAACAATATAACATACCGCAAAAATGAGTTAGCCCAAGGGAATCATGTTATGTCCATACAAGAATTGCATGGACTTGAAATTGTCTTTGTATTATTGGTCTAGAGATGTCATACATAGTGACTCCATTCCAAGGCAAAAGCACAAAATTGTGTCACCCTTTTGCAAAGGAAAAGGCTAAGAAAAGTACACCTTCAATAACATAAAATTGGTATTATTATTTTGAATTTAAAAATGAAATAAACTAGTAAAATGTATATAAATGGATGAAAATTAGGATTATAATTTTTAATAATTATTTGGAATAAATATTGATATATTTTCCAATTTTTTATAGATGATGTTTTACCTACTGAAAAAAATGTTGCAAATTAGGGGTCTAGTTCCGACCAAAAAACTATATGGAAATAAAATTATTTCCATTTGATCTAAAACTATGTTATAGATAACATATATAGCTAGAAAAATAAGAAAAATTTGGCTTTATATCTATATTTTTTCTTTTATAATGATTAATTTTTCAACTCACCTAAAATCGATAGCTTTCATTTTGCACCACATTAAAAATATATATATATTTTAACCAGGAGAAAAATTATACATTGTAAAAGAGGACTCTCTCCTCTAGAATGTCATGTAATTTTAATTTTTTTCGATATGATTTAATTATTTTTCTTTCTCAAAATTGACATCTTTATGAGTGTTAAAATATGTGCCTAATTAAAAAACTATAAAATCTAGATGAGAATATATTTGACTCTAAGTTCTATAAAATGGTGTTTATATGTTATAAAAACAACATCATAAAAAATATTAAGAGTTATTGAAGTGCCACTTTTATGAAATAATTGTATTTATTTAGTAATTGGGTACAAACTAGTATAAAACATACATTTAATAGACATTTCCAATTGGAAAAGTGTGAGACCATATAAAAATTAACTAGAATGAATTTATCTAGATCATATGTTTGAAAAAAATTGTTTTTTAGATAGAAATACTCAAATTCAATCATTTTGATAAGTCATCCTAAAAGGTGACACAACTTTGTACTTTTACTCTCCATAGCCTCAATAACTCATCAATTATGGGCTCAATATATATGTTCGTATCTTTAACTTGGTACTTACCTAGTAATTGAATGAATAGAAACATTACATAATTATTATGACCATTTTCATACACTATTTATAAATTAGTTTATATAACTATTAAATGAAAAAAATACTTGGCACAAACATTGACAACATTATGTGCTCCCTCTTTATGGACATCTAAGGAGGAATGTTATTGTTAATAACATAAACATGCCACACTAAGTAAAAGAATATCATATCTCCAAATGGATTAACACTATCTGTTGCCAATGAAATCTTGAGGTTACAAGGTTCTTCTTTAAAGTGTGGCCATGTTTCTTCTAACTCTTTAAGTGCAGAACCATCTACAAGAATTTGTATAATGTTATGTTGACTTCTATTGTGTGCATGGTGATCCATAAAATGTGCCAAGCTAGTGCACCTAAATAATTGTTGAAGACATGGAATAATAGGAATGTACCGAAGAACCTTGTGAGGTACCTTTTTTGTTATTTGATCTGATTGATATCTACTAATATGACAATTCAAGAATTGTGTTGCAAAATTCATGTTGTTTATGATATAAAATGTGATCATTGAGACATGCATGTATTGCCTAATACTTCATTCCAATTTGATTCATAATGGTAGATAATTCTTAGTATGAATGAGGAAAAATGTTTGATGGTGGTTACAAAAACTCACCTATCAACCTACAATAACAAATATGAATTGTTAATATAATGAATAGTAATGGTATACTAATATTGAAGATGACAAAAATGGCATACCTTAGCAAACATGGCATTGCTACATTGGCTAAACCATTCTTAACCTTAAATTTTACCAACAAAACTATAGTAGAGAGAAAAGTTGTTTGAGAGCCTTCATATAGGGGCTCATGTGCCTTCTCAAGTATAGGTATATCAAGACCATCTTCATCATCATTATCAGATGTGCTAGTACTATCATTGTGAGAATCTTCAGTACTTGAAAAAATACCATCTTCTTCAATCATGTCCTCTAGAATATTATCATCTTCATCCACGGGAGTGTTATTCTTAGCTTGGATATTCACACCTCCATGTTCCTCTAGTAGGAAATCAACATTTAGCAATCAATGAAAATTGTGACCCCTTTCAAAGTGACCATGTTGCCTACAATGACTCTAGATTGTTGTTATTAGAATTCTTTGATTCTTTAAGCCATTACACCTTTTGCAAAGACAATTAAATTTATTAGCCTTTCTTCAGAACTAACACCACAATATAGCCATTTTCTCATTATTTTATTCTAGGTTCATAATGTCATCTATGGCCTCTCTTCACAGGAAAATATTTGGGCAATATTGGACATGCTGTACTTAATGTTTATAGCTTGATGTAGGAGCATCCTGGGGTAGTTATATATCTCACATTATTAAGGGATTTTACTGGAGCTTAGTGGAACTATTTGGGTCTTGGGTAATTAATTTTGATGTTTTTAATAAGTATTGTAAGCCTTTAAAGGCATTTTCTATTTCATTTCTATTGGAGGTCAACTTGTTGCTCTTCAAGTAGTTAATGTAAGGGATATTTAATTTTTAGCTTACTAGGTCAACATGTGGCTTAGTTAGGATTAAGTAGGGGGTATTGTGAAGTATTTAATCATTAATTCACTCATTCATTTGGAGGAGTGAGTGTGGAGAATATGGGAGAGTGATTTTTTCCTGACTTTGTGGATAAAGCACTGAATGTGTGGCAATTTATAACAAGATTGTGATTATTCATCCATCTTGGAGAAGAATATGTGGAGGAGGAGAGAAATTTGAAGAGCTAGTAGCTGCGCCTTGGAAAATAAGGAGATTTCTTGGTGTGCTTGTGAGAACAAGTTGAGATCTAGACTATGGAGGTTTCTACTAGAGTGTAGATCTAGACTATCTAGGATTATTTTTGTGAGTTGGATCATGTGGGACCTTGTAGAACTATTATTGTATTTGTTGTATTTTTTCCTAGCCCAGAAGGCCTTATAGCTAGGAAAATTGCATATAAACAATTATTTTATGACTAAAGAGTTGCAATTGGTATTAGATTATGTATCTTATGTTGTATTTCTACTGTGTGGTTATTTTTTGGGGGCTAGGAAATCTCCTTTGGGGATTCTCTTACCATGTACTACATCAAGTGGTATTAGAGTGAAGGTTGTTCCTGAGTGTGTAGAAAGATCACCGAAGATGAGGCAATTTCCACTAGGATCTTAAGAGGGCATGCAAATTGATCTAAGGTTGCAAAGATGGAAGGTTGATCTTGTTCAAGAAGATTGATCTATTGGTGATTTATCGCAAAGGGTTTGCAAAGATCTTGGAAGATAACTCTAAAAGGATTGGATGCTAAGGTGATTGTGAACTTTCATGATGTGGTGGAGAAGAGATTTTTAGAGATGTCTGCTAGGTTTGAAGCTAGTTTGGTTAGTTGAGTTAAGGATGGGATGGTTGAGTTTTATAGATGTTTGTGGAACTGGAATTTACTAACCTAGAAGAGAGTTGTCTAGCTAGCTAAAAGACATGTTTGAGAGAGAAGATGGAATTGCAAGATCAAGGTGCAATTATTTGGTTTTATTTATTAGTTTGTAGAGCCATATACAAAAATTCCAAAGAAACTTGAGACTATTACCATAGATATTCCTAACCTTGTTAATGTTGGGATGCAGATTGGTTTTCATGATTAACTAGTTGAGTCTAACATGGAGATTGTAGATCACTCAGTCATGGATGATCTGATTGATGTTAGTGGTGAGTTTTATGTTGCAAAGCATCTTGTTCTGAGAAATGAGACCATTGGCATTGTGCATTTGGAATGTGTTGGTTTTGATATGGAGTTTGCTACTGCTAGTGTGGATTCACTAGTTGCTAATGTGGATGAGGGTTTGCTAATGAAGCATTATGTTTAGTATGTTCCTAGGAGTGATCATGTTTATTGGATGGTTGAGATTCTAGTGTTTGAAAAAGTGATGTAGATGTGGATGATTTTAATTTTGGTTTTCTTTTCCCTATTGGAGTGGAAGCCTTTGGTGAAGATAAATACATTTGTGGAATATTTTCATTGGGCATCAAAGTGTGGTTCTTTTCATACCTGGGAAATCTGATGTAGAAGCATCCTAGGATAGTTGGCTATCCTACATGATTAAGGGATTTTAGTGGAGTTGAGTGGACCTATTTAGGTTTGGGTAATTAATTTTTATGTATTTAATAAGTATTGTAAGCCTTTAAAGGCATTTGGTATTTAATTTCTATTAGAGGCTAGCTTGTGGCTCTTCAAGTAATTAATGTAAGTGATATTTAATTTGTAGCTTACTACACTGACTTGTGGCTTAGTTGGGTATAAGTAGAGGGTATTATGAAGTATTTAGTCATTATTCACTCATTCATTTAGAGCAGTGAGTGTGGAGGGTAGGGGAGAGTGAGTTTTTCCTTATTTTTTGGATAGAGCACTGAATGTGAGGTAGTTTATAGCAAGATTTTGATTATTCATCCATCTTAGAGTAGAAGATGTGGAGGAGGAGAAATTTTTTAAGAGATAGTAGCTATGGCTTCGAAAACATGGATATTTCTTGGTGGGCTTTCGAGTACAAGTTGAGATCTTCCTTGGAGGTTTCTACTAGAGTGTGGATTTGGACTAGCTAGGATTAGTGTTGTGAGTTGAATCTTGTGGGGTCTTGAATAAATGTTATTGTATTTTATATTGTATTTGGCCTAACTCAAAAAGCCTTACCACTAGGAAAATTGCATTTAAATAAAGAGTTTCATTTGGTATCAGAGCATGTATTTGATGTTGTATTTCTAGTGTGTGGTTATTTTCTAGGGGCTAGGACATCTCCTTTGGGGATTATCCTAAACTTGGATTCATCATATTGAAACATATGGTTTTGAAAGAAAAATTTGGTGTAATAATGTGAATATCTACAAAACTATTAGACATTTTGTAATTAATGTTTATATTTGCACATATGTTTTTGAAAGAAAATTTTGGTCACCTCACTCAAATTCACCCATATTATAATATCAACAACTTTTGTTGAGCCTTTCCATTACTCCTTGTTTTCATGAGTTGGGGTTGTTTAATAGGATGCACATATTAGAGCTATGACTATTTAATTTAGTATCTTGATATGATTAATTAATTCTAGAAGTTGTTTATCTTTCCTTGTGTACATGTATACTGAGTTTTTGGAAGTGCCTGTATTTTTTGTTTTGTTTCAGATCTACACATTAATCAATTTATCAATTATCATAATCTCTTGGGCTAAGATACCTTGATCTTTTCTCCTCATGTCTTCATTCAAAAGAGTTGTTGTAACATGCCTCTATTATGGCCTTAGGTCAGAAAATCTTTTAAATTCTATGCAAAAAGTTCATAATTCCTAAAGTTAAAACTTTAGGTTATACCTTTTAAAACTTTAAAGAACTTGCACTTTATTTCAAAGGGGAAGGAATAAAATATTAAATTCTTCAAATTCATTTTCTCCTTCCAAGAATTCCATCTAAGTCAAACCCCCTTTGACTGGGTTGACACATGTCACCATCTCATTAGCTAAACCTCTACATTATCACCTACCATTGGGTGCCATGTGGCACCCCCTGATTGGTCTCTAAAACCATTGCCATGTGTTAATTTGTGATTGGCTACTAGAACTTCCCTGTCATCATTATCTTACCATCTATTGACTAGGCTGCCATGTCATCACTAAATGAAACCTAATATCATGTGTCATCTAGGTGTATTACTGCATTTATAGTCAGTAGCTACTCACTGTGCATGTAGGGATGCACCTTCATGACATGTGTCCCCTGCACCATGTCAACATCTTGTAACTTGCACTAGAGTGGAAGTCCTCTATCACATGTCAATTCATGATTCATCCACTAGTTGCCATGTCACCAATAGACTCTTCCTTCAATATCATAGATAATCGAGGCCCGCTACCACATGGCAACTAGGTGGTTCCCCTCATTTCTTAACTTCTATGCATCTCTACAATGTGGGGAAGTGCCAACCATTAGATCTTGCCACATGACAAGATTTGGATCATTGGATTCAGGCCTGCCATGTAGTCACCTTTCCTTGGAATGTGTGCCATGTGTCAACTACTAATTTTTTAGATTTCAATGTCATTAGATGATGTCAACATCTTGCATAAAATTTTAGTTCCCTCCAAATCTGGCCAGCTAGGGTCCACTAGAGTAACTTGCCACTTCCAAAAGTGCTTTGTCTTGTATACATTAAGTGTTATGTGTGGTGTAAAATTTAAAGAGAAAAAATTTACATCACAACATGGATGTGGGATTATATTTTTACCTTTTCTTCCACCTTACTGCACTTTTAGACAATCCACATTTGTAGGGATATCCTGAAGGAGGATAGACGTCTTGTTATAGATGGAAAAATAGAGTCTAGTGTGTTGAAGTCCTTGGTAATCTCCTCCAACTTCTTGAGAAGAGAAAGAGGGGTCTCATTATTGAGTTATAGAAGGAATGATGTGTTTGGAGCCTCCAATGCATACAATTCATGCCACATGATCAACATCATCGTAACTAGATTTGAGAAAGTAGGAGAGAAAAAGGGTGTCAACCATCATCATCTAGATAAAATTAGATACATGCTCCTCCTTTATCTCATAGCCCTAAAACTTCTAGAAATTGGAAATTGGTTCTTTCACTCTAGCGGACATATTGTAACAAGTCTATGACCTCCAAGATGCTTCCCCTACAAATTTGACACTACAACTTGTGTTATTAAGTGATTTGGATGTGCATGCACATGGCCCACCTTTGGCTGAGATTTCCTCTAATTTTTATTCATTCAAATTGATTCTACACAAGAACCTTTCATGGAGATAAAGGTTTTAGATTTAGTGGCTGAGTGCAATGATAATCCATTGGCATGAATTCATTTTTGGAATGTTGATGGCTCCATTTTGACTGGCTTAATTTTAAAATCTGAGGCTCACACACATTTATTCATTTGGTGTCTCCTCCATCTTGTGTAGTGGGACAAATATGGCAAAGGAAAATTTTATAGAGAATTTTTATGAGCTACCTGTTGCATGCCTAAAATTATTCCAAACTAAATGTAACCAAAACTTTGGGGAACTTGTCCTATCTTTCCATGAATATCTTCCTCAATGCTATGATCTCCTCTTTGTGTGGTTCCTATTCACAGTTACATCTCCTCAATTCTTATGTTGTCGAGTTTAACTCCATCTCCCATCATGGAAACTCCTCTTTGACACTACAACCTGCTCTTTGGATTGTTCCTTCTTCCTTTTTAAATGTATCTTTCACACTTTCAAAGCCCCAATTTTATTTGGTAGAGTCATATCATTAATTGATCTCTTTTCATGATGGTTGTCTGTAATAACACCCTTGTGTGACCTCTTAGAAAATTTTCAAATCACTTTAATTTTTGTGTGTCATGTCAAACCCATATTGAACACAATAAGATGATGACACACAACCTATCTTGTAAATTTATTTTCATTTTATCTTGTAAGGTCTTGGTCCTTAATGATAATTATATAAATTATATCATACTGTAAATTATCATGACAAAGCACCAATGAAAAGTTTGGACACATTGTTGATTCGATGAAAATAGTCGAGCCCAAAATGGGTCCAGCTAAAAAAAAAAGTCATTTTCAAGCAGCTAACATTTCAAAACTAGTCCACTAATTTCCTAATACTTATTCAAAACAAATTTGACCACTGGAAACAATTTTAAAACTCATTTCACCTTTTATCTGCAACCTGTCAATTCTATGCCAAGGGGTCCTTTAACTGGCCTTAAAAATGATTCAAACACCTGATCGGGCTTTGAAAATGGACACACTTATTCTTTGCTCCATATTCTTGCACTTTATGAAATCTTTTCTCATTAAAAAACTCTCAGTCAAAATATATTGCCCATCAATGTTTACCTCTCAAAATTGCTTGCAAACAAACATGTGAGAAAACAATAGATCATGTTCTGATTTGGCTTTGAAAATAGGGCAGACTGATACTTGGGGAAATGAAAATTGGGGCATTGGTTCATTCTCATGAGGAAACTATGAATCTATGATTATGGCTCATGATGAATAACTAGACATTTGCTAAGCAGTCAAAATGGGCTACTCAAATTTTGTAGACTGGAAACATTGCAAAAAAAGTGATTTGTGCAAACAGAAAGGATGTGGGAAAGTATGCATACAGATTCATCAAGATTCACAAACTGGCATATTTAAAGTATTTTTAGAGTAGAATTCAATAGTATAGTCCATTAAATCTTACCTATCATAGATTTAGATTCATGACATCCTAAACAAGGCTACTAACCAATTTTCACTTTATGACACCAGCAAAACTTTACAAATTACTTTTGGAATTGAGTTTGAAAACTAATCAAACAGGTTCGTCATAAGCTCAAAATTGAAACATAGCAATTATTTGACCTCTAGAATGAAATGAAAAAGGATTTCTCCCATTTTGTTCAACTGGGTCAAAGTTATAACAAGTCAAACAAGGCCGCCTTGAATTCAAAATAATTTGCATCAGTATGACAACAATAAATGACCAAATTTGAGGGATTCAAAACCTAGTCAAAACAAATTAAAATGACTTGACATCTAAAACATAAGCTCTTTGTCGTGGATACTAAACACTTCCAAAGCATAAAGTCATGAAACATTACTAGGTGCAAGATATTCAATTGCAAACAAGGCCTCTTTTCACTATATAACACTTTGGCAAAAATGCAAATTTGGACATTGCTCAAAATGAAACTTCACCAAATGACTTGGAATGGAAATTTATCTTCATGGGGTGATTGGATTTACTGAATGAAAGGTGTTAGAAACATTAAACACCTGTTAGGCCTCAAATGGAAACTAGGTACACATGCATTAAAAAGAGCTTATAGGGCTTTATTTTTTCAATGGTATTCAAAATCAAGGGTCTAATTTTGAGTCCCAACAATAGCTCTATCTAGGGATGCATGTCCTTTGTAGGCATGGAAAGGATTTAGATCTCTAGAAGAAGCAGACCACATGCTTGACAAAAAAATTTTCTCTTGAACAATTTTATTAAAAGCACAAAATACTACTCATAATGTCATGCCCAATTTTTTTACGAGGAAAAACACTGCCAATTTTTTTAAATTCTTAATCCATTTACATAAGACATTATTCATAACCCATTTGACCAAAGGCCTTTTCACATAACATTAGTGAAATAACAAAATTGAATTTGATTTACTTAATTCTCTTAGCATTTGAGATCTATTACATTCCATTTTATTTCTAGCAATGATGGATACACACCATACCTAATTCTTGTTGTCACAATATTGATACCAATCAATTTCAAATCTATCTACTACCGTATAACTACTCACTTACAATTATCTTTGTAAACGTTAGAATTCTGATGACTTCAACATTTTTACCTATAATCCCAAGTCAACCCATTACCTCCTAGTTACTTGGTAAATTATTTAGTTAACACTCATACTCCAAGTTAGTAAAATATATATATCTATGATAATTCCAAGCAAATAACATGCCTTATGGTTAGTAATTTTAATTTTAATCTTTTTGTAAGATTTAGTTCATAAATATATTTTAAATCTTTAAATGTTTACATTCCATACTATGTTATGCAAGTCTCACTCCACTTCACACCACCTTTTAACGTTTTCCCTAATTTAAGTTAATCATTATTTCTTTATTTAGCCTTATTTTAAATTGATTATCTATTTATATAATTATTAATATTATTTAATATTATTCATTTGTTTCACCAAATATATATCTAATTTCCCTCTCCCTACTAACTCATATTTCAATGTTCATCATAAGCATCCTTAAAAATTTATGTGTCAATTTAAATACAAAGGAAGTAAAAATAATATTTAAACTTTCATATATAATTTTCTATTAATGACCCCTCCAAACTACCTATGTCATACTCCAATCTAATTCTATATCCTATTACTATATTCTATACCTTTTTAATTATGCTAGTCTTATCATAAAATGTGATGTCATTTTCCCCATCTCCTCCTTTCTAGGCAACTAGGATATGGTAGACTTTTGTATGCTCCATCTAACAAATTAGATCTGATTTCCTCTACCTTGTTGGCACCTTGGAGAGAGTGGGGGTAGGTGGAAAGAAAATGGGAGGGTGTGAGCACTCTCCAAAGCACCTACCACCATAATATTCATCTTTTCTTTGTTTAAAATTAAAAAGGGATGGTCGCTGCCCAAGAAGAAGATATGTCAAACATTGTGGGCAGCTTTTAATATTTTTAGTACCCCTTTGATATGATCTTGGAAGATGATGCCAAGATTAGGTTTCTGACCTAGTATGTATTGTGCTTATTTTATTCTAAAACCTTGTTCCTAGGCATAGAAAGAGGATGACCTAGATCATAGGGCTGCTCAAGTCAAGGTTACTTTTAACATGGTATTATTATATTTTATTATATGTTTGTTTCTTTTTTTGCTTGAAACAAGACTTTGATAGATTTGATTTGGATAGTGGGTCACCTAGGTGAGGTCATGAATCAGATTGATATGTCAATACTATACTTTCATTACTTCTTGGTCTTAGCTTAGGATTATTTAGTATTATTATAGTATATATATTTCTAAAAAGTTTCTTTCCATGATGAGATAGTGGCTCTTGTTATAGTGTTATTATATTATAATATGTCATATAGGTTTTAGAGTGCTATGTTTCTAGGGAATATTTTTTATTACTTAAATGTCTGTATTTTTGAGAAAAGATTTAGTTTCCTTCTCCATACAAATTCCAGAGGGATAAAATGAACACCTTCAGTAGTATTGTCTTATGTCCCTTGTTTTATAATTTCTATTTGATTTTCTTCTCTTTTAGTTTAGGACATCCATCATAGATTATTGTGATGATTTATTATAAGTTATTAGACATGTTATTACAGTTTAAATTAATGAGCTTATTATATTATTTAGACAAATAACTCAATATATAACAAAACATACAGAGAACCATGCTCAAAAATTCTTAGATGAACCATACTGAATATTTCTAATCCATGAGCAATGGGATTGGGTAAATCATTTACTCAGGAGTTAGTATTATAATTACATATAAGGATCCAATTCTAATATGCATGTACATTAACTCTTCTAGAGAATTGAAATAACATTATCATTACAATACCATTACATGAACAAATACTTCTAGTTATTCGTATTCTTCCATGATAATTTAAGTCTTATTTGCAATCTAAATAGAAATAAAGAAGCACACTAACTTAAAGAACCAAGGTATCTTATCTTCACACACACCATACATGTTACCATCGAAGATTTTTCCATGACATAGAAAGGTGGTGAGATCTCTTTAGTATGGTAATATAATGAAATATTACTCACTAGCTTAGATATTCCTCCTGATTCTCTTGACAATAAGAAGCAATCAAATTTCTCTTGCAACATGCTCTAACACACAAATAAGAAGATGAAGTCTACTCATAACTTTAATTTAAAATATCACAAGAAAGATTTCATCTCCTATGCACATGGAAGACATTGAGAGCTCCAAGTTTCCAAGGACATCCAATAAAGACCTACAGATGAGAGATAAAAATAATGAACCATGGAGGCTCACCTCCCAACCTAGGCCTCAAGGAGACCACCCCCGCACTAGGGGAAACAAGGCTCAATCAGGTTACACTCAAACATCATCATAATAACAAAAAACCAATAGGAATATCTCAGTTTAACATCACATTTACAATTCCCAACCAAAGCTTGCACAATGATTCACACATGGAATCATAAACATTGGGTGAAGGTGGGCTCTCAATTAAGAGATTTTCCATATCCTATAAAATTTGTAACAACAATTTCCATGCCCTTTTGGGAATTCATAAATCAATGATTTCCATGCCTTTCGGGCTTTCACAAAACAATAATTTCATGCCCTTTCAGGGCTATTCACAAAAATTCCCCCTTCATACTACTATCAACTACATTCACCTTGAAAATAATACTTCATCAACCTTCTTACCACACCATCACTCTCCTTACTATCCATAACAAATTATGAAGGCATATGGCATACAATGGAGGTCATACTCCAAGGTTCTCAACTATATCTCAAGCCCAACTAACCCCTTCACCCAAGGCTTGCTCTTCCCTCCCAAGGGTGAGTGGAGCCTTCACACCCATGAAAAAATTTCAACATTCAAACAAAACAAGAAAATCTTAAGGAAACCCAAAGAAATTTCATGAACAAAACACACCCTCACAATACATCACAACAAAAGAAACCCAAGAACAATCCTACAAAAGGCACTCTTACCATTTTCCATTTCAGCTATGAAATACAAAGAAAGCATGGCATGAAACACTAACCTACCTACAAGCTAAGACAATGGAATGAAAACCTCCTTCTACTTGGCTTCCAACTTCCTCTTTCCATTCCTTGGTTGTCTCTAAAATTAGAGAGTGGGTGAATGATCACCAAGGTTGGCATAAGCTCCCTATAAAGACCTTCACTTTCTTCCTCACCTACCCCTCTTACTTTTGTATATTTCCACCAATAAGAACTTGACCAAGTGGTGTTATGAGGGATGGAGTCATGTGACAATATGATTTTCGAATTGGCTTGGAAATGACTATTTTTGAGGGTCCCCGAGGTCCCCTAGACCCATTTAGGATTATATTTAAACCCCTAACACATAATATTACCATGTGGGTAACTTATTTTCACAAAATTAACATTTGGGAATCACTTTAGGCTCTCTAAACTCCCTATCACTTATCACTTGAATCCCATCAAGAAAATGACTCTTCGTAACACTCTTCAAGCTGGGTTAATTGATTTCATAATGAGGATTAGGCTTAGGTTAAGTGACTTCATGGCAAAGAATCCTATTTGACATGTCATTTACACATAGACAACACAAGTGTCAAATGACACACACACACATAAAAATACTTTACACATCACAATGACATGTCACTAATTAATCATGCTCTCAGACTATAACACTCATACACAATCACATTACGAAATAAATACAATACAACGAGGTTTTGAATCTTCCAAAGATTCACCTTGGCTTTTCTGTGTTCACATAAGATTGAACCAGGTTGTTTCCCCCATTTATCTCCATGGTTCAACTTTCCTGCACACTCAACTTAAACATTAGTAACCCGATAAAATAATATACATATACATATAGAGAAATACAGAATCAATCCAATGTCTCATAATTCACGTTAACATATCCATTTAACTTCCTCTAATCATTTATTGTCTTCATACTAAAAAAGGAAGCCTTGCAATGCCATTTTCATTTAACTTTCATCTACGTACATATATGATTACCTTTCATTTGATCCACATTTAAAACATTGAAATATCAACATATGGGTATCAACATTTAGCTTGCTTATCATAACAAAATCAACATTCTAAACTCTATTACCATTCTTATAATCAAGAAACACTAAGGTCATATCTACTAAATCATTAAAACATATAAAATGGACCTTAGTATATATGTCCTAAGTGAAAATCATTAATATGCAGACTTATTAACTCGTATCCTTTAATCAAACTTAACATGTTGACGGTCCTAGAAATATCCCTTTATCACATTATGAGGGGTTTGTGAATAAGTTTCTCGGATTAACTCTTCAAATTGTTAGAATATTTCCATCATTGTGTCATCATACTTTAAACCCAATTTTTGAATGATATCATAGGTCTTGTTGTTTTATTAAGGAGAAAATGTTACTTCACCTTCCTTACTTTGGCTAGCAAGCAGTTTTACAAATTCTTTGTTTAGGTCCCTAGATTGAACATATAGAATTTCATTTTTAGGTGCTCTCAGTTATTCCATCTAAAGTGATTTAATGATGATTACACTTTTAACAACCAAAGTCTGCTTAATCTTTAATAGGAGTTCATACATAACTATTGGAAACATATTAAATCTATAATAAGGTACTAGTGTGGGTCTTACACCTAAACTATACAAATGATGTCATTGGGCCACTGAACTTAACAAAACTTCTTACCTCTATCATATATCTAATTTTAATCTACACTTTTTATCAGTTTCACCAATATAATCAACATTATATGTTAGCTCATTTGTCCAAAAAAAACCATCATTCTCATAGTGCATGTACAAATTAGCATTAACTTCCACATCATGCTCACTATGAGAAAAAAATTGGGATGCTCATGTAAACTAGGATCAATTTGAAAACCATCATCTACATATGACTAATTCATGCTTTCAACTGGAAACACAAATGATTCATATTCTATCTTATTCAACAAGTTGTATATGTCAAAACTTTGCAACTCACCTTCTGTAACCAAATCTGAAGAGTATGTAAAATTTGATTGCTATCTACTTGCAGTCATCTGATTCATTAAATCATATTTATCTTTTGCTAAAACCTCTTCACACTCAAACAATTGATTAGTCGCAAATTCTGAAAACTTATCCTAAAAGTGCTGATCTAAACTGTGCTGACCACCATGATTTTCTTCATCTAACCAACTATTAGAAAGAACCTTGGACTTATCACTAAAAGACTCATCAACACATAAAGAAAATCCATATTCAGATTGACAACATTCACTATCTTCCTCTTCATCACATGAAACATCAAAACATATTGTAACAATATCAACAAAAGAAGAACATCAAACAACATCAAACTTCCCTTCACTAACATCCCCCACATCCAAGAAGTCATCATGTGCAAAGACATTTGAGGTACTATCATATACAACTCCAAAATTTGACAAAGATTGTTTAGATTCTATGTCTCTTTCCACATCAAACTTTGGGGAAGTAACTTGATTGATTGAAGAAACATTATTGGGGAAAATATGAAGATCCTTATAAACACTTACATTCTTTTAAAAATCATGAGCCAACAAAGATAAAATTTCATCAAGGCTCAAGAAGACTGCCTCACAAATCTTCTCCTAGCTGTGATTATCATCTAGATGACATGAAGAACTTACAACAATAAAATCATTAGTATAACAATCTGGAACATCAAAATTATTATAACATTCATTCTCATCATGGCAAGAGATACTTCCCCTGTTGTTATATAATTGCTCAACATCATATTCACTATAAAAAAAGTTTATTTTCACTTTCATATCCATCTTCCTCATGCTTGTTGCAATTACTTGATTCATTTGCATTTGATTCCTTCTCTTCACATTCAGAAGATAAGCTATCTTTCTCTATGGACTCATCATATTCATTACTATCGTGACTTTTAGCACACTCATTATTATTATTATAAGATATAACATGAACTCTATAATTATCTTTTCCATCTCCTCAATGAATCTTTCAACCTATAATATTTTTTGCAATCTTATAGGTGCTAGCCAATTAACTAAATTAGGCACTAGAACATCAAGGAAAATAGTAGGAAGATAAGATTCCTTAGGTCTAGCATGAAAAGGAATCTTGCTAATTATTAATTTAAAATTTAGATAGCATTTTTCAACATTTAGACCTTGAGTACTTCCTACTCCAATTCTTATAACATCAAAAATCTTATTGGAGATCAATCTATTCAACATAGCAATGTTGTTACCCACAGTCTCCAAACTTTTAGAACTTGGCAAACTAATCTCAGATCTGAAATTTGACTCCATCCTAAAACAACATTTCTACCTCTTCCTTTTTGTGTTTAAAATTGCTGAATAGAGACAACCATTTTTTTTTACACTTGACTTCCATGAAAGAGAAACATGAAAATCAGAAATACCTCAAGTGCTGATGCAAGAATTTTGATCTACTATTTTGACATGGGTGCATACTAAAAATTCTTCACACCATTGATAAAACTTTGTAGAGCTGCTACCTCCGTGCAAGAGGACAAAGAAATTACTATTGTGATATACTTTTTACATTTCACTTTCTTATAACAACAACAACAACACTTTGAAACTTATCAAGAACTTAAACTTCCTTTTCAAGAAACTATCAAAAGCTTCAAATCTTCCCATACAACTAAAAGTACTTCAAATATTGCAATGAAATCAGCCAAGAAACAATTGGTGTAAAGATTTAGAGTCACCACTCACACTTTCCGAGAAATAAAACATAATTTGTCACTTGACAAATCTGAACCAGACCTTCAAATATAGAAGAGATGAAAATCATCAAACCACTCTTGTAGATTTAAAAATTTGAAAAAGGGAACACAAACTTATGTTCATTCTTGATTTTGATTTTACAATAGCAGTTTGAAAATAAAATTTGGCTGAATTGATTGAAGATGAATACTATTATCAATACAATTTACACTCAACCTCAAAGCTACTGCTACAAATGGATAAAGATTTGCTAGGAGACATGAATCTTCAACAATGAAATGGAAAACATTTCATAACCTTACTGTTGTAGCAATTTTTTCCTATTGTATTGAATCTTTTTCAAATTCTCAAGGTTTTTCTATCATACAGATTCTAAAGATGCTATTTATACCATAGATTCTAGTACTTTTAACAGTGAATTTCTTCATAGCCTCCCCAATAGAGTCACCATTTTTTTGGCTCCTGATTTAACAGATTTAAAAAATAACCAAGAAACCAGACCAATACATCTAATGCTAGAAAATTCCTATGATGGATGCACTTGACTACAATTCTTGGGCCAACTATAATGCTAGACCCTTCTTCCACTTTAGGCTCTACAAAGCCTAGGCGGGTGTACCTTAGATTCACTTATATGGTTATAGTGTTAAAACATACCCTTGAATCTTGACAAAGTAGATGAAAACCCTAAATCTTCTAATACTTATGCAAAGATCTTAGACATGGAATAGCTAATAACATGACCAAAGAAATTTCTAAGCTAAGTGAGGGCATCCTTTTGATTTCTTTTAACATTAAAAAGAAAGATATTTAATTAATGATGTTGGTTTTAGCAAAACATGATATGAACAACTTAACACTCTCATCCTATAGCTAATCAATGCCTCGTCTATTGGGTAATTCTACAAAACCCTAACACACATCCTTGAAAGTCATTGACATATCCCATACATCAAGACTTCATAATCTATCTATTCACCTTGTGAATCATACATCTACATCCTTCTGAATCTGATATTTGACCTCCCCCTTCATGAGATCTACAATCCTATGATGATGAATCAAGCATTACATAAATCCTTGAGTCATAAGCAAAATAAATCAACACATACAACCAATAGATTGCAACTAAGTTTCATAATCTTTGTTTACATAACACAAAAGATGACAAACATCATGAATGAGAGACAATATAGTAGAATAAAGACTAACTTGCTACTATATTTTTATTCATTTCTTTGAAAAAACACAACATACATAAAAATGAAATGTAAAACTACCTAATAGATCCAAACAATCTATATGATTATTTCTTGTTGTTCATTACAAGAGAACATGTGAAATACTAGAACCTATTATTGGGACTAAAAATTGAAAGGTCAATTTTGAGTACCATTGAGATAATCAAGCCCTATAAATGCTTTTGATGTGATTGTACTTGGTTGTACATTTGAGGCCCCTGAGGTGTTTAATGTTTCTAACACCTTTCATTTAGCATTTCTATGTGTTTCATGAAGTTAAATTGAGAATCTAAACCATTTTGTGAAGTCTCGTTTTGAGAAAATTTCAAATCTACATTTCACCCTAAGTGTCAAGCAGTGATAGGAGGCTATGTTTGCATCTAAATATCTCGCACCCAAAAATGTTTTGTGATTTGCCACATTGGGAATGTCTAGTGTCCATACTTGAAAGCCTATGTTTCAGATTTTGAGTCGTTTCGAGTACATTTGACTAGGTTTTGAATCCCTCAAAGTTGCTCAGTTATTGTTTTCATGTTGGTGCACTTTGCACATAATTCTCTAAAGCCTTGTTTGACGAGTTATATCTTTGACCCAATTGATTGAAATGCTAAATTTCCTTTTGTGTTACATTGTAGATGTCAAAAAATTGTTATGAATCAAGTTTTAGCTTATGACAATTCTGTTTGATCAGTTTTCAAATGCAATTCCAAACACAATTTTTATCTTTTTACTAGTGTCAATATTTGCAGATTTGTTGGAACCCCTGTTCGTGATGTTATAACTTGAGATACATGATTTCCTAGATCAAATGGATTGTATCATCATGTTGTCCACTAAAAATACTCATACTGTGTCAATTTTTAGGTCATGATGAATCCATTTACATACTTTCCCCAGTCAATTCCATTTGCAAAAAATGTTTTCTGTCAGTGTTTCCAGTCTGCTAATTCCAAGTAGCCTAATTTTACCACTCACCATTTGCACCTTGTTATTCGTCATGAGCCCAAATCAAAAACTTGTAATGTTCAAAAAATAGAGAATCAACACCCTAGTTTTCATCTTCATAAGTGTCAATTTGCCTAGTTTTTTAAGTCAAATCTGAACCAAATTCATTATTTTCTAACATGTTTTCTTGCAGGCAGTTTTGAGAGGTCAATTTTGACAATGAATATCTTTTGACCCCGAATTCATCATGAGATGAGGTTTGATAGGGCACAAGAATTCAAAGCAAAGAATCAGTATCCCAATTTTTAGAGCTTGATCAAGTGTTCTTGTTAGTTTTTAAGGCCAGTCAATGGACCTCGTAGCGCAAATATTCATAGTTTGCAGATAAAGGATAAAATGAGTTTTTCATGATAGATTATTGATCGAGTTTGATTCTAATCAGTTCAAAATGATCAATGGATCAATTACATTGGTCACTTGTCCAAAAATGAATTTTTTTTTAGCCAAAACCACCTTGGGGCTTGGCTAAATTCATCAAAGATTCAAGCTTCAAGAAGGTAAGTTGGATGATCACATTCCTATAGAGAAGGACAATTCACAAAGGGATGCACAAGACCTAAGAAAGTACAGAGCAAGGAGAGTATGGATTGGAAACTCATTTGTCTCTATGAGTGAAAAGTTTAGAGCTTGCAATTGCTAGTGATCATGACTTTTTATGCTCAAGGAGAGAACCGTCTATTATTTCTGGGAGGCTTAATTTAGATTTAGATCGTGTTGAGGATTGTGAAGAAATTGATCATGTTTCAACCAATACTATAGTTCTAGATCCTTCCTTGAAAACCTTAGCAAGTGGCTTTTCTCACAAGGAATCACAATTTCCTAGGGGTTTTGACTTAAGTGATGGATTCGAGAATAGAACTTATTCAATGGGTGTTAGGCATTGAAAGGAGGGAGTTTTCTTTTTGTTGAAGGCCATTCAAATCAAAGAGAAAGCTACACATGACAAGCATCAAAGGAAGCTTCAAGAACATAGAAAAGTCACTAGTTACCCAAGGAAATAATGTAATGTTTAGGTTTGAAGCTGTAGTCAAAGCCAAGAAGCTACACACTCATAGGAGAGTTGCAAGAAAATACTAGCATATTGAAAAGAATAAGTCACCATATGAAGAAATAAAAAATCATGCCTTGGGAGCCCACATGAAGGACATTTGATTGAATAAAAAATTCCATATTTTAAATTGAAGATAGGGCACCCCATTCAAGAGCCAGTAGAGAGCACTAAGTGCTTGAAATGGAACGTAGAGAGCAAAGAAATTTTGTCGCAGTCTACACAAACATCATAAATTTATAGAAGCTGATTACACAAGTTTGGAAGAGTTTAATCATACCAAATTGAATGGTTAAGGGCTGTAAACATTCTTACATCATTTGATTGCCAATTGCTACTCAGAACTGCAGTATGGTACCTAGATAACAAAGTTTGCAGGTCTAATTTTAAATGCCTCATGCTGATCACTAGGATAAGGAAAGAGCAAGGTCAAAGCCATCCATCGCAGGAAGAAAGGTTAATGCAAAAGACTTGTAGAAAACATGAGCAATCATAATCAGAGCATTCAAGCGCAGGAGTATGGGAAACCATATAAGACATTTGTCCCACATTGCTTATGTGGGGGAATTTGGAGTGGTTTAAATACTATTTTTTATACCATGCAATGTGTCTAAAGAAAGATTCTTTTTGAAGAGTTATGATTGTGTGTGGGTCCCAGTTAATAGTTGGAGGTGACGTCAGCCAAATTTTAAATGAAAATGCAAGAGCAATGATGTGGCATTGTGTCATGTCCCCTTTTCAAATAATTAAAAAATAATAATCTTTGCTAAGACAGGCAGGCCCAAGAAAGTGAAGTTTCGGAAAAAGGGAGTTAATCTTTGGAAACCATTGGACTAATAAATGATAATTATTATTAAAATATGTTTCATTAACCTCTCTTGGACGTGAGTTACAGTTATGCCCTTTTTAAAGAGGTTTGGAGGCATTTTGGGAGGGATTCCAGACTTGATTTTCGCTCATTCTTTGTTATTCTTCAGAGGCTGCCAAACCTGTGGAGAAGGAGACCCACGAACGGGAGTTTGCAGGTTTCCAAGGAGACCCAAGAATGGGAGTTTTCAGGTTTCTAGGAAGGCTAAGGATGGGAGTTTGAAGCCATTCCATGTGCATGCTCATACAGAGTTTGCCTTTGTGCTGAACAGTGCAGATTTGTGAGTTTCCGGGTGTATTTTTGTAAGAGTTTGGTGTTTGCGGTTGAGTATTTCATATCAGTTTTGGTTGCTGCTGTATTATATACTTTAAGCTGTTAAAATAGAGCTGAATATATATATTGGGACGTGATTAAACTTCTGAGATAGTTTATTAGTGTTGTGTGGTGTTTCCGGGCATTTTTGTGTTAATTTCGGGAGCCCGATGAGCATAGTTTTTGCCCTACATTTTTGAGCTGTTGTGTAAAGGCTATACGGATCTGGAAATGTCAATTTGTAGGTTGTTATTCTGCTGAAAGTTCTGTAAAAATTTCCATTTTCAGATTCATTAATAATTTGTGAAGTTGTGAAGCCTTTAGCACTATTTTCAACATACCCGATTTGGGGTTTCTTAAGAAATTTGGTGGATCTTTGTGATATCAGTTGTTTGATCTTAAAGATCTGATTAAAGGTTGGAAATATCATACAAAATCAGAAAAGGGACATTACAGTGGTATCAGAGCCATGATCTTGCCAGCCTGAGAGTTTGTAGAAGTTTGCAGGTCAGTTTTGACAACTACCCAGATCTTGCATTTCAGTTTTGAGAACTACCCAAATCTTGCATGTCATAATTTATGGTTGCATGTTTCTTCTAATTAGCTGCATGTCAAAATTACTGGGTGCATGCTACTTCTAATCATTTTCATGTTAGTTCTTGGTGAATTTGGTGGTTGTAGAAGTTTGTATGTCAGTTTTCACAACTACCCAGATCTTGCATGTCAGTTTTGACAACTACCCAGATCTTGGATGCCATAATTTGGTGGTTACATGTTGCTTCTAATCAGTTGCATGTCCAAATCTATAGTTTCATGTTAGTTCTTGGTGAATTTGGTGGTTGTAGAAGTTTGTATGTCAGTTTTGACAACTACCCAGATCTTGCATGTCAGTTTTGACAACTACCCAGATCTTGCATGTCATAATTTGGTGGTTGCATGTTGCTTCTAATCAGTTGCATGTCAAAATCTATGGTTGCATGCTACTTCTAATCAATTGCATGTTAGTTCTTGGTGTTTGAAGAAGTTATATCCTATTGGGGTTACACTCTACTTTATCCAGAATGGACAGGTATAGTACAGAGTCTCAGAGGACACGATCTTGGACAATTGATATCCAGAGTAAAAATAGTAGGAAGGATGGTTATTTAGACATTCGAGATAAACTTATGAAAATAAGCCATGACATGTCTAAACAGTTGGTTGAGCACCACCGTATAATGAATGACATGTTGTCCGACCCAGCTAAGGTGGATAAGTTGACTAGATTTCTATTTGGCAAATTTTCTCACAGGACAGATGACACAATTCACAAGAACTTGCATGAGGAGTTTGAGAAACTAGCTGATAGCCAGGTAGAGGTCTCAGATTCTACTCTGCCACAGGAGGTGGTGGGAAAGGATATCACACAGATTGATAGTAACAATCAACTTGATACTCAAATTGAGACAATTGTTTACAGGTCGTCAAAGGGTGATGCCACAGGTATTCAAGATGGTATAGTTACAACAGGCAGTGACTACAGTGTAGTGGGTTCAGATGATGATTATGAGGATGTTGTTGTGCAGGATGGTGAGATACCTGGTAGAGATGAGTAGACATTGAGCACTCATGACTTTGCTGAGAAAGAGTACCAGGCATAGTTAGATGCTTCATCACATGAGGTTGAGGCTGGTAGTACTTCACATGATTTGTCCAGCCAGCTGAAGGTGAACCAAGATAGTATTGTGACTTCATTATCTCATCATGACAGGTATGTGGAGTTAGTTGGTATTGGTCATATTACTTAGGTGAGGAGTTTGCTTGAGTTACTAGTTGATTCTAGTTTACGGATATGGACTCGAGATTGTTATATTGGCATTTGGGATTCAGTTGACTGGAGATCTTTAACACTTTTTGGTAGCAGTGTTTGTTTGGGTGCTATCATGGATTTGATTAGCAGATTACACGGTGTTGTCTTTTCTTGTGCTAGTATCTTGTCTGATGTTGGTATTAGTTTTTATACACCGGTGTTGGGCTTTGTTCATATATCCAGTCGACCATACTTGCTGGAATGTGTTGATGGTGTTTCATATTTGGCAGTGTGTATAGATGAGTCCCAGGATCATATTGGCATTGATGACATCTAGGAGGATGTAGTGGGAAATTTTGAAGACTTAGTTTCTTTGGGTATAGAGGAGTTGGACAGCAGTGCTACAGTTTTTGATACTCTGTATGTTGATATGAGCTTTAGATTTGATTCACAGGATATGGATGGTAATACTCTAGAGACTAGTAACTTTGAGGACACTCCTTCAGACAGTGCATCAGAGGAGGTTTGTAGGAGACAGTCAAGCCAGTGCCATCATGTGTCTAATCAGTTGAGAGTTAGTGACCAAGACATTGCTATCACTTGCCAACATTTCGATGCTGCTCGTCAGTTGTTAGTAGTTTATGGATGGGGTTCTCCTACTAATGATGAGCAGGAAGGAAGTTATCTTTCCTTGACAGAGATCCACTCTTTATGGGAGGCTATTCGGATTTTGAGACAGAATTATATGCAGTTGGTAGCTGACAGAGATTATCTTATGGAGTGGGGTAGTAAAGCATATGATGCATTGTTGGCCAAGGAAGATGAGGTGAGTGAGCTTACTGAGCAGCTTGAGGTGACTTCTGAGATTCTTGAGAGTACACAGTTGGCTTTCAAGGAGTCACAGTTTCATTTGGCTAAGGTGACCATGGAGTTAGAGCGACTACAGTCTTTATCTGATTCTATACAGTCACAAGCTATGGTGTTTGGTGATTCAAGGATGTCCATGGCTGAGATTGTCAGAGACAGTGGAGATGGGGATGCATCCATCCTTGATACTAACATTGGCATATCAGGTTCATTCCCAGTAGAGTCAGGTTTAGTTGAGTTGGGTATTGTAGCAGATTATTATATGCCTGATAGGGTGGTGGCCTCTAGTACTGAAGGCACAGAGACTAGAGATGTATCAAAGGTCATGTGTGATGTTGGTGAGTTGACAGTTGGCATGGTTCCTGCGAGTAATACTACTCCCTTGGTGATATCTTTGGAGGTAGTAGTCAGTTCCAACATGGTTGATGATCAATTGCAGTTAGTTTCATCTGGATTACAGTTTGAGCCACTGACTGAGATTGGCGCATTCTATCGGCATTACACTGTGAGGTACGCTCATCAATTTACCTTTGATGACCATGTTGATGAGATTATGATACAGAGATGTACTTTGGTTACTAGTGCTTATCATCAGTTATGGAATAGTTTGATGCCTCGAGATGAGAGTTGTGATGGGCATGACATGGCGACAGGTTCTGTAGTTGATAGCTTGATAATACATGACTTAGAGCAGGAGTTTTGGAGTGATGCTTCAGCAAGTGTTGTTATTGATTCTACTCCTTTGGCTATGACATCTCTTGACTTAGCTAGTGATCAGTCACAGTGGGTTGTATCACTTGTTCATGGTGAGCTATTGACTGAGGTTGGTTTTTTTAATCAACATTATATTGCAAGGTATGTACATCAGTTAACAATTGATCCTTATGCTGAGGAGTTGATGGCAGGAAAATTTGGTTTGGGTTCCATTTCTTGTTGTTTATCTTGTGATGGCTTTTCACCATCAAGGGTGCATGGGAGTTATGGTTATGAGACAGTGGCCAATGATCTACAGAGTTGTGTTGACTGCAGGAGTTGTACAGTGTGTGGATTCTCCATACTTGGTATAGTTTCATTTGAGAGCATTCACCATTGTTGCAGAGTTGGATTGTACATTCCATATAGGCCAATGGAATGCATTGATGGTATTTACTATGTTGGTAGTCCACTTTACTTGGGTTTTGATATTCTAAGAGTTTGTGTCTCATGGGTTTTTGACTGTGGTAATGGTGATTTTGGAGTTTGGTTGAGCTATAATTGCCAGTTTGATTATGGATTCCTCTTGGTCATATTGCAGAGGATCTTGCAGGAGTATGTGTTAATTGGTAGTAGTATAGTTCATGACTACATTTGGGATCCAAGAGGATTGATTGGTTTATTGTTTAGCCATTGCTTGAGGACAAGCAATGTTTGGGAGGGGAGGACTTGTCATGTCCCCTTTTCAAATAATTAAAAAATAATAATCTTTGCTAAGACAGGCAGGCCCAAGAAAGTGAAGTTTCGGAAAAAGGGAGTTAATCTTTGGAAACCGTTGGACTAATAAATGATAATTATTATTAAAATATGTTTCATTAACCTCTCTTGGACATGAGTTACAGTTATGCCCTTTTTAAAGAGGTTTGGAGGCATTTTGGGAGGGATTCCAGACTTGATTTTCGCTCATTCTTTGTTATTCTTCAGAGGCTGCCAAACCTGTGGAGAAGGAGACCCAAGAACGGGAGTTTGCAGGTTTCCAGGGAGACCCAAGAATGGGAGTTTGCAGGTTTCTAGGAAGGCTAAGGATGGGAGTTTGAAGCCATTCCATGTGCATGCTCATACAGAGTTTGCCTTTGTGCTGAACAGTGCAGATTTGTGAGTTTTCGGGTGTATTTTTGTAAGAGTTTGGTGTTTCCGGTTGAGTATTTCATATCAGTTTTGGTTGCTGCTGTATTATATACTTTAAGCTGTTAAAATAGAGCTGAATATATATATTGGGATGTGATTAAACTTCTGAGATAGTTTATTAGTGTTGTGTGGTGTTTCCTGGCATTTTTGTGTTAATTTCGGGAGCCCGATGAGCATAGTTTTTGCCCTACATTTTTGAGCTCTTGTGTAAAGGCTATACGGATCTGGAAATGTCAATTTGTAGGCTGTTATGCTGCTGAAAGTTCTGTAAAAATTTCCATTTTCAGATTCATTAATAATTTGTGAAGTTGTGAAGCCTTTAGCACTATTTTCAACATACCCGATTTGGGGTTTCTTAAGAAATTTGGTGGATCTTTGTGATATCAGTTGTTTGATCTTAAAGATCTGATTAAAGGTTGGAAATATCATAAAAAATAAGAAAAGGGACATTTCACATTGAAATGGAGATCACATGTCCATATGCTATGGATGGCACAAGCCTACGCTAATAAGATGCATGCTAGTTAAATATTGCAGGCATGCATAAATGCACCATGTGGTAGTGGGTCCCGCTAAGTGGTGATGTGGTGAGACTGGCAGAGGTTCAAAAGATGAGAGCTCAGATTGTGCCATGTGGTAGATCAAGTGATGTGCGTATCCTTGCAAGATGAAAGTGCTCACTAGTTAATAAATGTGAGCTTGCAGGTAGCTGACATCTGTCAATAGGCTAGGGTAGATGGTGACATGGCAGTACAACAGACAAGCCAATCAAACACTGCAACATGGTAGCTGGTCAAAGGGAGGTTGACCCCCAAGCTTTTAAAAAAAAGAGTTTTAATCATGAAAATTTTAATATTTTAAACTCCTCAAATGTGTGTGTAATATTATAAATTTAAAAAGTATTTTTCTAAAGTTATGACTTTAGAACTTTTAAATTTTTTATTTTTTAAAATTCAAGGAGTTGCAGACTGAGTTTTTAACATAGGGGGATGATTTTTAAATTGAGATTTAGGGACCTTCCTAGAGGCAAAATGGGTGCTCCAATATACCACTGCAACTGGAACAAGCTGAATTTTCTATTTTTGAGGTTAGTTTTTGCATAGGTGCTCACTAGTTTTAGCTATAAGCCAATTTGTCAATTATGGGGCATTCTCAACAGAATGAGCAGATTTCAATATTGGTCATCAAAATTAGTTATAGGGTAGTTATGAAGACTATTCGAAGCTAGAATGTGGAAAAAATGATTTTGAGAAGATTGTATTGCATTTTGGAGGCCTTTTAACTAATTTTTGGCTTAACCATGATTTAAAATCTGGCATCAAAAGTGGTTATTATTCCATCAAGTTTCTGAGATACTTTATGCTTTTGATAGCCAAATTGGTTAAGGATTTGATTCACCAATTGAAGAGAGAGATTAGGGAGATTCTTTTCATGACAAAGAGAGGGAATTTCAAGTGGATACATGTGAGTTGTAGAGTATATCCAGGAATTTATTCTTCCTATATCTATCTCATTCTTTCTCATTGTATTGGTTCCAGTTTCAGGGAAGAAAAAGTTCATTGCTGTGAGACCATTGGTTCCAGTATTTTGACATGTTTTCTTGACTATGACACCATTTCTTCAGCATAATCCTCTCACGTGAACAACAGTAGTGTAGATAATAAAACAAGTTCTGATATGTTAGGTGTTTTCATGTTTTAATTTTATGCATCTGAATGTATAGTTTCAACGAAATGAATACATATGAGCAACAATTTCACTAGTTTCATTTTGGTTCTTGTCTCCAATCTCAGCAATCTATAAGTCTTATGTGGTCTTGGAACAAAGATCTAAGATCCATTTGCATCCCCTTCAGGTTGTATGTTTGATGTATTTTTCTTTTGGACCAAAGGGCCAAGTAAATGCTTGATATGTTTAATAAGGTTATTGGTTACTTGAGAAGGATATTTTGTGAGAACAAGATCTACATGAACATTGATGTCTAAATCACAAGGTGATTAGATAGATTTGATGTCTGGGTATACAAAATATGTCCTGATGTCACAGATGTCTGTTTTGAATTCATGGAATTGCCCAATGGATTAGGCATTGATCAGTTATAGGATCACTTTTTATACTTCTGCATATTTGAGATTGTGTTGAATCAACATCATTAATCAAACATTTCCCCTTTCATGTTGAAAGTTATTCAATGTTAACCCACACTTAGCTTGCCATTTTCATGAGTTATGTTCTTAGCTATTTCATGCTTGTGATTTCTTTGTTAAGAATAGAAGAATTAGGTGTTTTATTTGTTATTCTATATTTTGATTATGCTTATTGCACTAGTCACATAATTGGATCCTAAGAGGTTCACTCACCTAGGTTTTGTAGAGCCTAAAGTAAAGGAGTGTAGCCTTATAGTTGGCCTGGGTTCTTGGTGAATTGTGTCCATTATTGGAGATAGCTTCCCATAGATACAATCTTATCTTCAAACCTTGAGAATTTGAAAAGAAGAGATTCAATACAGCATGAGAAGTGCATTAAAAGGTTTCAGCAGTAAGTTCTCTGATGTTCTTTCCAATTTTCTTACTCTAAATCATGCACCCCAGTGAAGTTTTATCCATTTGCAGCAGTAAGTTTGAAGGATTGAATGCAGATTGTTGTCACTATGTTTTATCTTCAATCAATTTAGTCGATTCTTATTTTTCAAGGTGATATTGTAATTCGGAGTCAAAATTGTTTTAAAAGTGTTTTCACTCTTTTAAGTGTTTAAAGATTTGCAAAGTTCTACAAGTTTACAATCCAGTTCAGACCTATCATGTTATGAATCATGTTTTAAAATCTTTCTCACAATTGTGAGTGGTGACTCTCTAAAGGATCTCTGTACTAGTGTAGATCGGTTATGTATAAATGTTTTCAAGAATTTTCAATCAAAATAGGGAGATCTGAAAGCTGTGTTAAGTTTTAAGCAAGAAGAGAGATCTTTATAAGTTTCCTAACCAATAAGTTTTGAAGTGTTGTTTGATTTGTTGTCATAAGATTTTGGAATGATAAAAATGAATCACAGCTATGATTTCATTTAGTTCTCCTCAAGGAGATGGCAATTCTACAAAGGATATGATCAATGGTGTGAGGAATTGAGATCAACACCAAGCTAATCAACAGATCAGTGGTTTCATGCAGCAACACTTGAGGTATTTCATTTTCATGATGTTTTTCTTGTCATGAAAGAAAGTAAGTTTACATATGCATTCTCTATCAAGTGAAGTTTTAGCACTAAGAAGAGGAGAATAGTTTTAAGGTTTTATAAAATTCATTAGATCAAGTTTTAGTTGGTTGTTTTTTAATTTTGTGAAGTGTGTTTGAAGTTGAGATTGGTAGATGGGTATAGATCTACTGCAATTAATTAATACTAAAAGTAATTTTGGTGATCGAGCTTTAAGTTTGAAGGATGTCAAGATTCATTTCATCAAGTATGCAGCCTATTAGTGAAGTTCCTAGATCCATTTCTACCAAGCAGTACATGCCATTAAGTTTTAATGGTGTTCTTGGTTTCCCAAATGTCATTCCCAATGATGTTAGAAAAAGTTTGCCTAAGTTTAATAGGAACCATATTGTTTCAGCTAGTCATCATGTTGAGTTGTTCAGTGATTTAATGGGTGACTATGAGATTTCTCATGAAGATATTCACATGAAGTTATTTGTTCAAACCTTAGAAGGTGATGCTAGAGGCTGGTTTTCTTTCCTACTAGTGTGTTCTATTTCATCTTGGGGTGAGTTTCATTTTTCCTTCATGGAGCAATTTGGACAAAGGCTAAGCATATTTGATTCTTATGATAAATTCTTGAAGATTCATATTCAGAGTGATGAACTTGTCCCTCAATTTAACATCAGATTTGCAAGAGTTTTGAATGAAATCCCTGAGAGTTATAGACCTGATGATCAAATGTGTTTAGCTATATATTTTGATGCATTTGACAAGAAAATGAATTATCTACTAAGGGATAAATAACCACATACATTATATCATGCTTTTATGACCACTAGGGTTATCAAGAATAATATGAAGTATGGATTGAGTAGAGGTCATTTTTCTATGAATGATTGCCAGTATAATGGTCATGAAAGAAAATTTGAACATCGTGTTGATGCTTTAGTTTCAAATAAGCATATCAATACCCCTATTGTAGGTTTTAATCAAGTGGAAAATTTAGATCAAAATATGTGTATAAGTAAGGTTAGCTTGGTTACAAATGATGCCACACATGTTCATGATTCTACAGTAGTAGGATCTATCTCAAACTTTGATAGGGTTCAGCAATGTGTTGATATTGTAGATCAAGAATTAGTTACATTACCAAGTTCTTATAATGTTGATTGTATATATGATTCTGTTGATAATGAAGTTGCTGCACCTAGATCTTAGTTTTGTGCAAGTGAGAAAGTGGAGAGTTGTCTCCATGATCATGAGTTTGATGTTGTTGATCTAACATGCCATGGAAAGGTAATACAAAATGAAGAATATGAATCACACTTATCTCAGTCATAGTTAGAAGAACAAAGTCCACATGTTTCTAATGCTTCAGCAATAGATAGTAATATGGATCAATCAGATATGCAAGAAATGATTTATCTTCTTCATAGATTGCATCATATTCAGAACATTATTAAATCTAAATTTGAAAGATAGTCATATCAAGGTGAGTATGATGAAACTGAAAGTCATCTTTCAAGTGATAATGAAGTTGCTAATCAATTGTATTATGAAGAGGCATCATGTGAATACAATGATGAGAGTTGTTATTCGTGTCAAGAAGAGGATAGTCATAGTGTATGTTCATCTTCATATGAATCAGATGCAAATTGGGAAGAAGAAAGAAATGACAAAAGTTGTAACTCTTATGTTAGTAGAGGTATGAGTTCTTTTCTTAAATCTGAAAGTGAATTTCTAGTTTAGAATTGTGCAAATTAGTTTGAGGTTGAAAGTTATGAAGAAGAGTTGTCTACACAATATGAGGATAAAAAGATTATTTATAAAGAAGAATCAATTAGTTGTGTAGACAAATGTCTTGAGGATACATGTAGTGATATTCAGCAGATAGATGATTCTAAGGCTAATGCATCTGCACCTATTGGTAAGATGAATGATGATTTGTTTGGAAGACATTTGAATCACCTTAATGGAGACAATACAAGTAATATTGATTCATATTTTACATGCTTCATTGATGGAGTCAATGGTTTGTCTTCGGGTGGTGATTCTAATTTTTCTTCACATGCTGAAAGTCTCCATGAAGATGAAATGGGTAATGGTTTTAAACTATACACTAATGCTTTATATGATGATTAGCCCATTTTTTGTCAAAATGTTCAAAAGGGATCACTATATGGAGTTATTAACCCGTTGTTTGAAGAAGGCATGGAATTTTTGAATTTGGTTCAGGATGGGTTTGATAATGATACCTTGTCTTACTATTGTAAGAGATCATAATGTTCTTCTTCTGAGTTTGATAGTGAAACTGATGATTATGTTGCACCTGATGAGATAGATGAAAAGGTGTTTGATGAAGTTGTTTTTGACAATTAGTATGTACCTTGCAATGAGTTTTATGATGAACTCGCTGATGTGAAGATTAATCTATTTTTTGATTGTGAAGAACCATTTGAACATTGTGGATTAGCTTCAAATTCTGATGTTGATGACATGTGTGAGTACAATTTAGAGTGTTCATTTGAGTATCATCTGGTTATACATAAGGATGCATATTTTCAAGGTATGTGTGACCTTTTTCCCCATGTTGACTATTATGCCTTTACATTTGAAGTTGATAGCATGCATGAATCAGTAAATGAAGAGGATTTTCAGTTTTGGTTTGATATATTTGAACATGTTGATCAGTACTTTCATAATGAACAAGTTGTAGAAAATGAAGCTAGTTGTTATATGCATTATGAAAGCGAAGTCATAGATTCAATTTTACCAAGAGAATTAATTCATGATGCTAATATAATTGGTGAAATTCATAGAAGAAATATTTCCACTTTACCTCATATAAGTTCAGATGAGAATCAAGTTTTTGACAGAGGTAAAGGTTTTTGTTGAATTTTGATGGCCTAGGGTCTTCGTTTGTAAATAGTAGAGGTAGTTGTTTTATCTTTCAATAATGTTGTTTGAGAGAGTTTTTGGGAGTGGTCTACTTCTTCCAGAGATTTGAAATCTTGCCATGTCTACAAGGGGCATGCATCCCCAGAGAAAGCCACTGTTAGGATTAAAAATTGCAAGGTCAATTTTGAGCACCATTGAGAATCAAGCCCTATAAATGCTTTTGATGTGATTGTACCTGGCTATACCTTTGAGGCCCTTGAGGTGTTTAATGTTTCCAACACCTTTCATTTAGTGCATCTAAGTGTTTCATGAAGTTAAATTGAGATTCTAAACCATTCTATGAAGTCTTGTTTTGAGAAAATTTCAAATCTGCATTTTACCCTAGGTGTCAAACAATGATAGGAGGCTATGTTTGCATTTGAATATCTCACACCTAGAAATATTTTGTGATACACCACTTTGGGGGAATGTCTAGTGTCCATACCTAAAATCCTATGTTACAAATTTTGAGTCATTTTGAGTACATCTGACTAGGTTTTGAATCCCTCAAAGTTGGTCAGTTATTGTTTTCATGCTGATGTAGTTTGCACATAATTTTGGGAAGCCCTGTTTGATGAGTTATATCTTTGATCCAGTTGACCAAAATTCTAAATTTCCTTTTGTGTTGCATTTTAGATGTCAAAAACTTGTTATGTTTCAAGTTATAGCTTATGCAAAATCCATTTGATCAATTTTCAAACATGATTCCAAATGCAATTTTTATGTTTTTACTGGTGTTAGTATTTGCAAATTTGTTGGAACCCATGTTCGTGATGTGATAACTTGAGATCCATGATTTCCTAAATCAAATGGATTGTATCATCATGTTGTCCACCAAAAATACTCATAGTGTGTCAATTTTTAGGTCATGACGAATCCATTTGCAAAAAATGTTTTCTGTCAGTGTTTCTAGTCTGCTAATTCCAAGTAGCCTACTTTGACCACTTGCCATTTGCACCCAGTTATTCGTCATGAGCCCAAATCATATCTTTTTAATTTCCTCATGATATAGAATCAACATCCCAATTTTCATCTTCCCAAGTGTCAGTTTGTCTAGTTTTTGAAGTCAAATTTGAACCCTATTCATTATTTTTTGACATGTTTTCTTGTAGGCAGTTCTGAGAGGTCAACTTTGATAACAAATATCTTTTGACCCCAAATTCATCATGAGATGAGATTTGACAGGGCACAAGAATGTAAATCAAATAATTACTATCCCAATTTTTAGAGCTCGATTAGGTGTTCTAGTCAGTTTTTAAGGCTAGTCAATGGACCTCAAGGAAAAAAAATTCACAGTTTGCAAATAAAGGATAAAATGAGTTTTTAATGATAGATTATTGATCAAATTTGATTCTAATTAGTTTGAAATGATCTATGGTCATTTGTCCAAAAATATATTTTTTTTTAGTCGGACCCACCTTGGGGCCCAACTAAATTCATCAAAGATTCAGGCTTCGAGAAGGTAAACTAGATGATGATGTTTCTATAGAGGAGGATGATTCACAAAGGGATGAAAAATACCTAAGAAAATATAGAGCAAGGAGAGTATGGATTAGCAACTCATTTTTCTGTGTGAGTAAAAAGTTTAGAGCTTGCAAGTACTAGTGATCATGACTTTTTATGCTCAAGGAGAGAACCGTCTATTATTTCTAGGAGGCTTAATTTAGATTTACATCATGTTGAAGATTGTGAAGAAATTGATCATGTTTAAACCAATACTATAGTTCTGGATCCTTCTTTGAAAACCTTAGCAAGTGGCTTTTCTCACAAGGAATCACAATTTCCTAGGGGTTTTTACTTAAGTGATGGATCTAAGAATATAACTTATTCAATGGGTGTTAGGCATTGAAAGGAGGGAGTTTTCTTTTTGTTGAAGGCAAAAGACCCACGCATTCAAATCAAAGAGAAAGCCACATGCACCAAGGATCAAAGGAAGCTACAAGGACATAGAAAAGTCACTGGTTACCAAAGGAAATAATGTAACATTTAGGTTTCAAGTTGTAGTCAAAGCCAAGAAGCTATACACTCGTAGGAGAGTTGCAGGAAAAGACCAACACATTGAAAAGAGTAAGTCACCATATCAAGAAATAAAAACTCACACCTTGGGAGCCCGTGTGAAGGAAATTTGATTGAATAAAAATTGGCATATTTTAAATTGAGGACAGGGCACCCTATTCAAGAGTGAACAGAGAATGCCAAGTGCTTGAAATAAAATGTAGAGAGCAAAGAAATTATGTTGCAGTCTACAAAAACATCATAAATTTATGAAAGCTGATTACACAAGTTTTGAAGAGTTTAATCATACCAAATTGAATGGTTAAGGGCTGCAAACATTCTTACTCCATTTGATTACCAATTCTTACTCAGAACTATAGGTGTGGTACCTAGATAACAGAGTTTGCAGGTCTGATTTTATAACAAAAGTTGTTCTAAATCAAAAACCTTTTGAAAGTAGCTATAAACAAGCCACATGTAATAAGGAGAAGTCATAGGTAGAAGAAGGCAGTAGAAGACTTGTTAGGAAGGAGCATGCAGCTGGTAACCAAACAAAGTAACCCGCTAGTTAACAAAAAACAAATGCCTCATGCTGATCACCAGGATAAAGAAAGAGCAAGGTCAAAGCCATCCATCACAGGAAGAAAGGTTAATGCAAAAGACATGAAGAAAATGTGAGCAATCAGAATCAGAGCATCCAAGCGCAAGAGTATGGGAAACCTTATAAGACATTTGTCCCACATTGCTTATGTGGGAGAATTTTGAGCGGTTTAAGACCAACACATTGAAAAGAATAAGTCACCATATCAAGAAATCAAAACTCACACCTTTGGAGCCCGCATGAAGGGAATTTTATTGAATAAAAAATGCCATATTTTAAATTGAAGACAGGGCACCCCATTCAAGAGCCAACAGAGAACAACAAGTGCTTGAAATGGAACGTAGAGAGCAAAGAAATTATGTATTAGTCTACAAAAACATCATAAATTTATAAAAGCTGATTACAAAATTTTTGAAGAGTTTAATCATACCAAATTGAATGGTTAAGGGCTGCAAACATTCTTACATCATTTGATTGCCAATTGCTACTCAAAACTGCAGTTGTGGTACCTAGATATCAGAGTTTGTAGGTCTAATTTTATAACAAAAGTTGTTATAAGTCAACAACCTTTTGAAAGTAGCTATAAAAAAGCCACATGTAATAAGGAGAAGTCATAGGTAGAAGAAGGTAGTAGCAGACTTGTTAGGAAGAAGCATGCAGCTGGCAACCAAACAAAGTAACCTACTAGTTAACAAAAAGAAAATGCCTCATGATGATCATCAAGATAAAGAAAGAGCAAGGTCAAAGCCATCCATCGTAGGAAGAAAGGTTAATGCAAAAGACATGTAGAAAATGTGAGTAATCAAAGTTAGAGCATCCAAGTGCAGGAGTATGGGAAACCTTAAAAGACATTTGTCCCACATTGTTTATGTGGGGGAATTTTGAGCGGTTTAAATACTATTCTTTACACCATGCGTTGTGTCTAAAGAAAGATTATTTTTGAAGAGCTATGATTGTGCATAGGTCCCAGTTGATAGTTGGAGGTGATGTCACCCAAATTTTAAACAAAAATGCAAGAGCGATGATGTGGCACTAAAATAGAGATCACATGAGAGTTTGACATGTATCCACATCTTGTGGATGGTGCAAGCCCTCAATAATAAGATGCACGCTAGTTAAATATTGTGAGCATGTGGAAATGTTCCATGTGGTAGTAGGTCCCACTAAGTGGTGTTGTGGCGATATTGGCAAAGGTTCAAAAGATGAGCGCTCAAATTGTGCCATGTGGTAGATCAAGCGATGGGCATATCCCCACAAGATGAAAGTGCTCACTAGTTAAGAAATGCAGGCTTGCAAGTGGCTAACACATGTCAGTGGGCCAGGGCAGATGGTGACATGGCAATACGATAGATGGGCCAATCAAACACTGCCACATGGCAGCTAGTCAAATGGAGGTTTACCCCCAAGTTTTCTTTAAAAAAAAGTTTTATCATGAAAATTTTAATATTTTAAACTCCTCGAATGTATGTGCAATATTTTAAATTTAAAAGGTCTTTTTCTAAAGTTATGACTTTAGAACTTTTAAATTTTTTATTTTTTAAAATTCAAGGAGTTGCAGACTGAGTTTTTAACAAAGGGGGATGATTTCAAACTGAGATTTAGGGAGCTTCCAAGAGGCGAAATGGGCGCTCCAATTTTTCATCTAAACTGGAACGATCTAAATTTTCTATTTTTGAGGTCAATTTTTGCACAGGTGCTCACCAGTTTGAGCTATAAGCCAATTTGTGAATTTTTGGGCATTCTCAATGGAATGAGCATATTTCAACATTGGTCATTAGAATTGGTTAGAGGGAAGTTATGAAGATTATTCAAAGCCAGAATGTGGAAAAAATGACTTTGAGAAGATTGTATTAAATTTTGGAGGAATTTTAACTAATTTTTTGTGTAACCTTGATTTAAAATCTTGCATGAAAAGCGGTTATTATTTCATCAAATTTTTGAGATACTTTATGCTTTTGAAAATCAAATTGGTTAAGGATTTGATTCACTAGTTGAAAAGAGAGATTAGAGAGAGTCTTTTCATGAAAAAGAGAGGGAATTTCAAGTGGACAAGTGTCAGTTGTAGAGCAGATTTAGGAATTTCTTCTTCCTATATCTATCTCATTCTTTCTCATTGTATTGGTTCCAGTTTTTGGGAAGAAAAAATTCATTGTTGTGAGACCATTGGTTCTAGTATTTTGACATGTTTCCTTGACTGTGACACCATTTCTTCATTATAATCCTCTCATGTGAGTACTAGTAGTGCAGATAATACAATAAGTTCTGATATGTTAGGTGTTTTCATGTTTTGAATTTATGCATTTGAATGTATAGTTTCAAGGAAATGAATACATATGAGCAATAATTTCACTAGTTTCATTCTGGTTCTTGTCTCTTGTCTTAGCAATCTGTAAGTCTTATGTAGTCTTGGAACAAAGATCGAATATCCATTTGCATCCCCTTTAGGTTGTATGTTTGATGTATTTTTGTGTTGGACCATAGGGCCAAGTAAATGCCTGATATGTTTTATAAGGTTACTAGTTACTTGAGAAGGATATTTTTTGAGAATGAGATCTAAATGAACACTGATGTATGAATCACAAGGTGACTAGATAGCTCTGATGTCTAGGTATACAAAACATGTCCTAATGTCACAGATGTTTGTTTTGAATTCATGGAATTGCCCAATGGATTAGGCACTGACCAGTTATAGGATCACTTGTTATACTTCTGCATAATTGAGATTGTGTTGAATGAACATCATTAATCAAACATTTCCCCTTTCATGTTGAAAGTTATTCAATGTTAACCCACACTTAGCTTGCCATTTTCATGAGTTATGTTCTTAGCTATTTTATGCTTGTGATTTCTTTGTTAAGTATAGAAGAATTAGGGGTTTTATCTGTTATTCTAGATTCTGATTATGATCATTGCACTGGTCAGATAATTGGATCCTAAGAGGTTCACCTACCTAGGTTTTGTACAGCCTAAAGTGAAGAAGGAGTGTAGCCTTATAGTTGGCCTAGGTTCTTGGTTAATTGTGTCCATTATTTGAGATAGTTTACCATAGATGCAGTCTTACCCTGTATACTTGGTTATTCAGACACTATTAAATCAGGATCCAACACCTATGGTATCACAATAAAAACTACCAATATGGTATCACAACAATAAGAAATTTCTCCAACATTGGAACCTCTACAAAGGATGAGAAAGAGAGAGATATAAAAGAAGAATAGAATCCTGGATCTAATTTGGAAGTGACATGTGTCAACTTGAATCTTCATTCTTTTCTATTATAAAACATCTCTCCTCTTTCTACCCATGAAATCTAATTTTTTTTCATAATTATTCTATAAAAAACTTGAAAATATCTCTTCTAAATGATGAAAACCATTGTCATTAAAATATCTAAGATGCATCATGAAATGCTAATAAAATCTAGATTTAACTGAATTGAATGTGCCAAAACTCTACCCTAACTACATTTTTACTATCATTTACACACATTCAACTCATCACCCTACTAGAAATCACATTAAAACTTAAATACCTGAATGCAGTTGTAGATTGATTATCTTGGATAAAATCTCATATAACCTAAAAAAATAACATCTTGTGCAAAAACAAACTCCAAAAATAGAAAGTTCATCTTCTCCCCATTCTAGCAATATATAATACCACTATATTTTCCCATTAAAAACACCCAAAAACCCATTTTGAAAAACACAACTCTATTAGAGCCTCATGTCAGCAAACCTTTTAAATTTTATCCAAAAATTTCATAATTCCTAAAGTTAAAACTATAGATTATACCTTTTAAAAATTTAAAGAACTTGCACATGATTTCAAAGGAGAAGGAATAAAATATTAAATTTTTCAAATTCATTTTTTCCTTCTTGGAATTTTTTCCAAGTTAAACCCCCTTTGACCAAGCTAACATGTGTTGCCATCTCATTGGTCAAACCTCTCCATCATCACCTATCACCAAGCACTATGTGGCACCCTCTGATTGGTCTCTAAAACCACTACCACATGTCAATCTGTGATTGGTTGTCAGAACTACCTATCATCGATGTCTTACCATCTGTTGATTAGACTACCACATCATCACTGACCAAGGCCTACTGCCATGTGTTATCTAGGTGCATTACTACTTTCATAGTTAGTAGCTGCTAATTATGCATGTAGAGATGTGCCTTTGTGACACATGTCCCCCACACCATGTCAACATCTTGCAACTTGTGCCAGGCTAGAAGTCCTTTGCCACATGTCAGTTCATGATTCATCCACCTGTCATCATGTCACCCACTAACTCTTCCTACCATACCAAAGCTAATCAGGGCCAACTACCATGTGGTAATTAGGCACTTCAGATATCTCTTAATTTTTGTTCATCTTTGCAATGCAGGGAAGCATCAACCATTAGATCTCACCATGTGGCAAGTTCTAAATCATCAAATTTAGTGATCCCATGTAATTGCCTTTCCTTGGAATACGTAGCACATCTCAACTACTAATTTTTCATATTTTCATGTCATGAAATAATGTTAGCATCTTGCATCAAAATTTATTTCCCTCAAAATCTTGTCAGTTGGGGACCACGAGAGAAACTTGTGGCTTCCAAAAGCACTTTTTCTTGTAGACATTTAGTGTTATGTGTGGCCTAGTATTTAAAGAGAAAAAATCCCCATCATGATATGGATGTGGGATTATATTTTTACCTTTTCTTCCACCTTACTGTTCTTTTAGATAATCCAAATCTATAGGGATATCTTGAAGGAGGATGATGTCTTGTTATAGATGAAAGAAGAGAGTCAAGTGTGTTAAAGTCCTTGGAAATCTCTTCCAACTTCTTGAGAAGAGAAAGAGGGATTTGGTTCTTGAGTTATAGCAAGAACAACATCTTTGGAGGCTCTAGTGTATACAATTGATTATGCATGATCAACATCATTGAAACTAGATTTGAGAAAGTAGAAGAGAAAGAGGGTGTCAACCATCATCATCCACAAAATGTTAGATACATCCTCCTCCTTTACCTTGCAATCGTAAAACTTTTTGGAAATTTGAGATTGATTCTTTCACTCTAGCGGACATATTGTAACAAGTCTATTACCTCCAAGATGCTTCCCCTATGGATTCAACCCTACAACTTATGTTATTAATAAAATTTGATGTGCATGCACTTGGGGTACCTTTGGCTATGATTTCCTCTAATTTTTATCCATTTTATATTCTCCCACAGAAGAATTTTTCATGGAAATATAGGTTTTAGTTTCAGTGGCTGAGTGCAATGATAATCCATTAGCATGAATTCATTTTTAGAATGTGGTCACCTTCATTTTGACTAGCTTAATTTTAAAACCTAAGGCTTCCACACATTTATTTATTTGGTGTCTCTTCCATCTTGTGTAGTGGGACAAATATGGAAAAGGAAAATTTAACAAACAATTTTTTTTGAGCTACTTGTTGTATGCCTAAAGTTATTCCACACTGGATGTAACCAAAACTTTGGGGAACTTATTCTATCTTGTCGTGAATCTCTTGCTCAATGCTATGACCTCCTCTTTGTGTGGTGCCCATTTATAGTAACATCTCCTCCATGCATTTTCTATTGAGTTCAGCTCCATCTCCCATCATGGAAGCTCCTCTTTGATGTTGCAACCCGCTCTTTGAATTGTTCCTTCTTCCTCTTTAATTGTATCTTTCACACTTTCAAAACCCTAATTTTGTTTGGTAGAATCATATCATTTACTCATCTCTTTTGACGATGGTTGTCTATAATAACACCCTTGTGTGACCTCTTAGAAATTTTGAAAACCACTTTAATTTTTTTGTAACATGTCAAACCCATATTGAATATTTTATAATAGATAAGCAGCTTCCCATCCCTAAAAAAGAGCTCAGAATCACTTATAAGATAATGACACACAACCTATCTTGCAATTTTCTTTGTATTTTCTCTTGTAAGGTCTTGGTCCTTAATGAGAATGATATACATTCTATCATACTCCAAATTATCATGACAAAACACAAATGAGACCTTTGTACATATTGTTGATTTGATGAAAACAAGCAAACCCAAAATGGGTCTGGCTAAATTAAAATCATTTTCAAGCAACTAACATTTCAAAATTGGTCCACTAATTGCCTAATACTAATTCAAAACAAATTTCACCACTAGAAACAATTTTAAAACTCATTTCACCTTTTATCTACAACCTATCGATTTTGTGCCCTGGGGTCCTTTGACTGGCCTTAAAAACTGATTCAAACACCTAACCAAGCTCTAAAAATGGGTACACTTATTCTTTTTTCCACATTCTTGCACCCTTTCAAATCTTGTCATGTGATGAAATCTCAGTCAAAATATATTGACCGTCAAAGTTTCCCTCTCAAAAGTACCTCCAAGCAAACATGTCAGAAAACAATAAATCACATTATAATTTGGATTTGAAAATAGGGCAGATTGACTATTGGGGAAACAAATATTAAGGCATTGGTTCAATTTCATGAGTACAACCTAAATTTGTGATTAGGGCTGATGATGAATAACTGGGTGCATTTGGCAAGCATTCAAAGTGGGCTACTAAAATTTTGCAAACTAGAAACATTGGCAGAAAAGCATTTTTTGCAAATGGAAAGGACCTGGGAAAGTATGCAGACAGATTTGTCAAGATTCCCAAACTGACATTTTAGAGTATTTTTAGAGTAGAACACAATAGTAAAATCCATTAGATCTCATCTATCATGAAGTTAGAGTTATGACATCCCAAATAGGGGTACTAACCAATCTGCACTTTATGACACAAGTAAAACTTTATAAATTACTTTTGGAATCGCGTTTGAGAACTGATCAAATGGATTTTTCATAAGCTCAAAATTCAAACATATAAATTATTTGACCTCTAGAATGTAATGAAAAAGGAATTTTTCCATTTTAGTCAATTGGTTCAAAGTTATAACAAGTCAAATAGAGCCTCCCTGAATTTAGAACAATTTGCATCAACATGACAACAATAAATGACCAACTTTGAGGGATTCAAAACCTAGTAAAAAAATAAAAAATGACTTGAAATCTAAAACATAAGCTCTCTATTATGGACAATAAAAACTCCCAAAGTAGCAAGTCATGAAACATTACTGGGTGCAAGATATTCAATTGCAAACAAGCCCTCTTATCACTATTTGACACTTAAGCAAAAATGCAGATTTGGACAATGCTCAAAATGAAACTTCACCAAATGACTTAGAATGGAAATTTATCTTTATGGGGCAAGTGGATATACTAAATGCAAGATGTTAGAAACAATAAACACCTCTTAGGCCTCGAACAGATAGTGAAGTACACATGCATTAAAAAATGCTTATAGGGCTTAATGTTTTCAATGGAACTCACAATCAGGGCTCCAATTTTGAGTCCCAATAGAGCTGATTACTGTGTATATTGATAGTTAATACTGTAAAATTTCAGATTTTAGTGAGCATATTTTTTGTATGTTTCATTGTGTGAAATCAAGGAGTATGTAAAGCTTTCTTTTAGTGTTTTAGATTACCATTTTAATGGTCCACAACATACCATGTTCCATACCATAGAGTTGATCATGAATTATGATGTTAACTATTGTTGCAATCCAAACAATGAATCAATATTCTTGAAAAAAATGTGACAGACACTTGTTTAGTGTTGGATGTGTTGGTTAGTGTTGCATGAATCTCTAGATCATTTGTGCTCTGACTTCCTAATTACTATACAAATTGACTCTCATGTCTACATGATCATCTATAAGCCAAAGAGGATCTATTGTACATAAGTTGTTTAGATGCACCTCCTAATATAGATAGGCCCTCTATAATCTGATTAGAAATATGATGCTTCTACTTTCTCACATTTTTCATGTATAGTTCAAAAACAAAACTTCCAAGGGATCCTTCAATTGAAGAAAATAGCTGACAGATATGACACTCTCATACATAAGATTGAAGAAGAATATGAAGAAGGTGTCACCCTCTATAATTATGCAAGCAATCTCCACCACTTATGATATGTGCATTATAATTATTTTAAGAAAGTTACCTCTAATGATTTTCCAAAGGAGAGAATTGAATTTGCATCACAAATCACTGCTCTCTAGTTGCCTTGTGGAATTCCATCTTTCCATTCACAACTCACAGAATGATGTTGCATCTATATTTTCCCTTTCTTTACACTGGGTAAAATTAGATCAGAACAAAGTTGTTGAACATATACTACAAGCTTTCCCTATTGATAGATAAAATAATAAGTATGTGTAATTGGAAGTTGATCACATGCATGGTAGTGGGAAATTTGGTCATCTAATATATCCTTCATAAACCTTTCAAAAGGCTTGTCACAACTTCTATAGTAGTTGATATGAGAGACATGGATATATTCACATATGACCCTTTTCAAAGTATAGTGGCTCAAGAATGAACCTAGAATACTCTGATGATGAGAAAAATAAGGTGTCTAGCCTTCTTTAAAGAATCTTCCTTCTTCATTCATGCCAAAATTAGAAACAATTGTTGCATATGAGATTTTATTAGTGAGAAATATTCTTCAAAATCAAACTTTAAGGAAGATATTAAACTAGGCACTAGAGAAGAGGGAGAAATAGTTGACAAAAAAAAGGTCATGATTTTATTAAATCAAAATATGGTTTGCTAGCATGAGCACTAAGAAACTTCAAAATTTAATATTGAATTAGATTAGCCTCTCAATTAGTGTAGTTGGTCTAATAAATTAGTAACATCATATTTCTTACTAGCCTACTCCATTCCACAACCAATCCTCAAATCCATTTATGACCTCCAACAGTTCTAACCAATCACCTAGGGTTTCAACAGATCCCTCATAACATCTAAAACCATGACCAATGCTATGATCATGGGTACATTCCTTCCACAAGTGTTCAAACACCAAAATTTTATAAAATGAGCTACTAGGATTAGCCCTCCAAATGACTCAAAACTGAGATATCATAGAAATATCCTTATTAACACCGAAAAACAATTGGCATTACAAATACCCTTTTCAAAGTACATAGAGATTTTATGATTTTCCAATTTCCAACCTATTCATATAGCCAAAGCACTATTTTAGGCTTAAAATGAGGGTTTCAAGGTTTTAGTGGTTTTTTTCTTCGAAAAAAACCTTAGAGATCTAAACATATCCTTTGGAATGGAGTTAGGTCAGACTTCCTTCTCACTTTCTACATGCTTGGATTGTTTTCCAAACTATGGTCCCTAGTGAAGTTGCATCTGCTTGCCTAGGGCATCACTTTATATATTCTTGTAGGTACTTCCAAGGGCCCTCCATCTTGGTACACAATGTAGATGGACCTTAGTTCCAAATCCCCAAAAACCAGATGAATCCAATGGTACGAAGTTTCCCTAATATTCCATATTTTAAATGTTGCCCTGTTTAGACCAGCAGCCTCACAAAAAAAAAAGAATTTCAAAACTACTAAAACCTAATTGAAATAACCAAAATAATACTACATACATATGAAAAAAATATTACATAGCTTTCCTAACACCAAATTCAAATCCTTTGATCCAACTCTATTCAAATGCCTTCAAAAGCATCAAGACTAGCAACCAAAACACTATGCACAGTCCATATAGTACTTTCTCCAATTTTTCCAACCCATTGAAAAGGTTTTCTTCATGATTTTAAATGTTCCACCATTTGTTTCATAAATTTTCCAAATATTTAGAGCATTGCAAACATGAATTTGTAAAATCTTGCAAAAAGGTTGCTCTCAACAAGAAAATGTTGTCATGACAACATGACAACATTTTAGCAACTTTTTACCAAATTGGAGTTAGACCTACAAAATTGTTCCAAAGACCAACTAGGCATATAATATGCATTAGAGGACCTCAAATAAAATATCCAAGGCCATAGGAACCTTAGTATATCATTTTACCCTTTTCTAGAACCTAAGTCACCTAGTTGACAATATTTTGTACTTTCTAGCAACTTGGCCATTTTGGGTCTTGCCAACTCTCCTATACACACCTAAGGAACAAATAGGCCCTATTATTAGACTATTGATGTGGCTAATAATCACTATAATCAAAAATACAAGGAAGCCCTAGGTTTCATACTAGCCTACCTAGGTGCTCCTGCACCACCAACTAGCTCACATTGACAAACTAAGAGAGTTTGTATCTTGGATGCTTAAAAATTGCAACTTCCCTCCTTGTAATGCCAAAATTAGATATATGGATGAAATATAAGAAAATAACTTATACCATGATAGAGTTAGTTACCAAGATAGGATGAATTCATTGATTGTAATTATATGCAATACATTACAATCTGACAATCATTATAAGATTGTAACCATATGCTATGATTCAAGTACTAAATGCTCAAGAAATTATACTACTAAATATAGGTAACCTAGTAATTTAGTCAGTTACACTAGATCACTTAAGTGTGAACTTTTCTTAGTCTAGATTTGGGATTGTTTGGTTGATAACAACCACTCTTTGCATCTGAAGTTGTCTAGTTTGCACATGAACTACATACTTCATGCCCAACACCATACATTACCAAAAGTATACGTTGCTCCAAATATATTACCCAAACACCTCTAATGAGCTGCAAAAGTCATTCCCAAGAGGAAATTAAGCTCATTCCAAATGTAAGTGTATCGTGTACCATTGACATGGAGAATTGAAACTCCATGCTTCCCAAAATTCAACTTTTAAAATGCCTTGATTACAAGGAAATTTTGGCGCTAGAATGTAGGGAAAAAATCCAAGCAGAGTATACTATACTATGTAAGATTAGAAAGCTTTCAATCTAACAATTGATTAGAATTGGAACAACATAATTTTATGGATTGAACATCACCCTTGAAAGTGTTCTAATGACAAAGTGATTGCACAAAGGGTTGAGTGCATTTACTCTTTTCAATGACCCCCCATATGAGCGCATTGATTTAAGAGGCAATATTATCTAAGAAAATTTCTTAATCAAAACAAGAGATCTATTACTGATGTGTAATGCATTTGGAATCTCTAGATGGAATAATTTCTCTTCACACTCTAGAACCAATACAAGAAGATATTTAATCCAGCCCTATTGATGTTTGTAAGCCATTTCTTGTTCTCTTTTTGGAAATTGCACTTCAATTTGTACTTTGTGAGTTTCATTTTCATATCAAGGTTTCTTTGATACTTTGAACTTTTAAAAAAGGTATTTTTACTTAATTTTTTCCATATAAATATTCTCATACTCTAAAATTAGTAATTACTTCAAGTGATCTTCTTTAAAAGCCCTTTGCAAAAAATACATACAAACTATTGTCAAGAAGTTCTTGATCAAAATGTAAGGGCTTTTCTATATAATTTGAAACTTTTGATGCTATCTTCTTCATAACTCCCCACAACATTATTATATCTTCATTCTTTCTTATTGTAGTGTACAAGAAATTTAAGTATGAAAATTGATATAAATAAACAAATCACAATAGTTCAAGCGTGCATTGGATTTTGATATATGTATGCATTCCTAAGAACTGTATAGAAATTTGAATTAATAACATAGAATTAAATCACTAGCATGTGGTAGGGATGGCTAGACAATTTCAAACTAAAAGCTAGAATTTTATTTATAGAGAGAAATTGAGAAGGTCAAGTTCAACTAATTGGATTTTTCATAGTAGGCTCCATAAAAGGGGCTTGCACCCTTTCTTTAACCATAAGAATGATACTATGGAAATATAAAGTAAAAGTTACTAAAGTAAAATAGATCTATATCTATTAAATGGGAGCTCCTCATATGTAGATATAAGCTTCAAGTTGGTCTCGAGGTACTGAAAGTTTCTCCACCAATTTAGGGAATTTGGTGTTGTGCGGAAATTTGCAAACATATTGTTTTTAAAATTCATGATATTAGAAGAGAAAAAGATACTATCTATTTTGATATAATTTCCATAATTTTTGACAGATACTCAAGTGACTTCTACTTAATTTATTTCCACATTATTGGTTTGCAATGTGTATGGGTGATAGTGTTGGAATATACAACCTATGAATTCCCATAAGAATAGATATGTAGAGAAAAACAAGAATATAAATTGAGTAACTCCATGCATGAAGCAAATGAGTATTATGAACAAACCATTTTAAATATGCTACTACAAATCTATAGAATTTTTTTATCTTATAGTGCAAAGAAGACATGGGAAAATAATGCAATGCTTAAAAGAAAATGCATAGGATAGCTTGGAAAATATAATTCAAAAGTAATAAAGGGGTTTTTTTATCTTGCATAACCTAAATAATAAAATAGAGTAAAGGATAAAATATTATCAAAAATTTGTACTTACCTAGTAGAAATCCAATGCAACAGCATCTAGTAGAGATCCAATGCAACACAAACTAGGACAAATGGCTCTAAAGACCAAAGAGGGATTCTATGGAAATAGAAAGAAATCATAAGTAGTGAGAGTGGAAATTATATTAAAGGTTTTTTTTAATCTTGTATAATATAGAATAGAGAAAAGAATAAAGTATTGTTAAAAATTTGTACTTACCCATGTTATAAAACCAATTGATAAAATATCAACACAAAAATATCTAGATCGAGAAACATTTTACCTGCTTGTAGTGCAAATACCCTATAGGAAATTCAAAATATAATGTTTGTGGTGCATATACCCAATGTTGGGAGATTTTTTGGAAGATTGGTATGATGATGATATATTGCATTCATGATTGAGTTTGTCATTGATGTCAACATTACATGTTTGGTGTTTTCTGTAGTTTCTAATAGAAGAATAACAAAAAAATCAAGTTGGTACAGATGAATAGTTGAGAATGATAACCACTTGAGGTTATGGGAGATATGTCTGAGTATCTAGCATATGTAGTTAATGTTGAAAGAAGAAAGGATAACTCTAGAATAAGTTATGTAAGTTTTGGTGATGTTTGTTTTGAGATAGAGTTTACACAGCCATGATATGGTAAACTTGTTATATCTCTTAGTAGAGTTGATATCTTAAGGATTGTGGTTGAGGAAATGGAGAAGACATGTTGAGGATGATGTGGCTAAGTTCACTCATCATAATATTGTATGTATGAAAATTTACTCAAATTGCAAGGCAGAAGATTTGTGTTATCACTAAGTGTAATGTGCTCTTAATGTGGTCCTATAATAATTAATTGAGAAAGACTAACAACTGACTCAAGGAATTATTTTATGGACTTAATATAAAGGAAGGACAATTTCATTTATCATAAAAAAGGATAAATGCAAATCATGAATGTTCAATAAGCAGTGGAGAGTACGAAATGAAAAGTTGAGCAAAGCAATAGGGAAGTGAAGGAAACTTCATTGTCAAGCTTTTGTTGAATGATCTAAGGTTTGGTATTTGGATCTAAGGTTTGTGACCTAGTCTACAAGGTCTAACAGTAATTGGTCTAATTGATATTATAGAGGAAAGGATAGAGGAAAGAAGAAGATAATAGTAAATTACTTGTTTGAGTAGTGAGCTCTTCTTGTAGTTGAAATCTCATGTTTGGGTAGTGGGCTCATCTTGCATACATTGTATCACAACTCCTAGTAGGGTTGGCACAACTACTAATAGGGATTCAAAGTCTTCTAACAAGGAATCATTGTAATAAATGTTTTAATAGATTCCTAATAGGGTCCATCTTCTAACAAGGAATATTTATATTAGTACATCATCTTGTGGGCATCATTCCCATTGATATTTTCCCTCTAATCAAGGATTTCCCTAGTCAACATATCTGGTATAGTTGTGTATATGCATCTTTGTAAGGTATCTATTTACTCTGGTTGAATGGTTAAGTTCATTTAAAGAAGATAGTCCAAAGTTTGATGGAACAAACTATAATAGCTGGAAGGAAAATATAAAGACGCATTTTTTGTGTATGGGTCCAAGATTTTGGATCTTGACAAAATCAGCAAAGAAAATCATTGAAGAAAAGGATTTGGAAAGTTTCTTTAAGGTAGAAAGAGATCTTTTCATATATGACATGAGGTATAGAGAAGTACTATTGACTGGACTTCCTGAAATTGAGTACAATTAGGTAAAATCACTTGTTACTTCACATTTGATTTGGAAAGATTTGGAAAATAGTTTTGAAGGTGATGAACATTTTAATAAGTTGAGGCTACAAAGTTGGATTTGTGCATTTCAAGATGTTAGGATGGTGGAAGATGAATCTATAAGAACATATATAGGTAGGATATCAAAAATTACTATACGTATTAAAGCTCAGGGAGGAACCAAACAAGATAATGAATTTATATGGAAGATATTGAAGATTCTTACACCATAATTCAAGTGAGAAGTTTAGATTATATAGGTTTTGATATCTTGTAGAAAAGATTTCACTAATGAGACATTGCTTGGAAGGCTTGAATTAGTTGAAAATGAATTAGACAATTTGGAGAATTGACTAGAATAGAGATAGCTTTCAGTGCCTTGAATATTTGACCCAACCTATCAAGGAGAACAAGTGCTAGAGGAGATTTTCACACCAAAAGTAGATCTGAGGAAGACATGATGATTGAAGAAGTAGTAGCCCTTCTAGTAAGAGGAGAAAAAGGAGGTAAGCAAATCTTTAAGTGTTGGACTTGTGATGAATATGGTCATTATGCATCCAAGTGTCCTAAAAGGGAGAAAAAGTATAAGGGAAGTTATAATTTTGAAAGGGATAGAGAATGTTTCTATGAAAATGAAGATGATGTTTCTAATGAACAATCATTAAGTGCTAGTGATGATGAAATTAAATTTGTGGAAATTAAAGAAGGAATTCTAGAAAATGTAGCTTTGGTATCACATGATGAAAAGAAATCTAATTGGGTTTTGATAGTGGTTGTTCACATTATATGACTAGTGACATGAAAAAAATTGTTGACTTCAAAAGTTAGGATGGAGGAGTTGTTAGAGTTGGAAACAATGCAACATGTCAAGTTAAAGGTATTGGATCTATAACTCTTGATGGTAAAACTAATACTGAGGATGTATACTTTGTTGATGTTTTAAAGCACAATCTTTTGAGTGTTGGAAAACTAGTAGACAAATATTATCAGATACAATTCATAGAAAAGACATGCATGATCAGAGATAAAGATGGAAAGGTAATTGGAATAGTAACCATATCTAGAGGTAATGTATTTCAGTTGAATTCTATTGAAATGACATGTTTGGTTGCAAAGGTAGATGACAATTGCTTATGGCATAAGAGATTTTTCCATATAAACTTTGGCAGTATTGTGAGGACTAGTAAAATGTTTTTTGTTAGAGATTTTCCAAAGATTGTGAAGCCTACTAACACAATTTTGAAGGAGTGTGTTTTAGAAAAGCATAGTAGAACTTCTTTTCCCAGCAAGAAGTTTACCATTATAGAAAAGTTGGAGATTTTACACATAGATCTCAAGGGTCCTACAAAGACTAGAATGATGATTCTAGCTGATGATTTTTCTAGATTGATGTTGGCTACATTTCTTAAAGATAAATTTTAGGCATTTGACAAGTTCAAGATATTCAAGAATGAAGTTAAGAATGAAATTAATGTGAAGATAAAATGTTTAAGATCAGATACAGGGGAAGAATTTGCTTAAAATGAATTTAACATGTTTTGTGAGGAAAATGGAATTAAAAGATAAGTATTAGCTCTGAGAACCCCTGAATAGAATGTCATTGCAGAGAGAAGAAAGAAATCGATTACATAAGCTACAAGAGCTATGTAAGCATAGAATGATGTATCCAAGACATTTTGGAGAGAAGTTATGAATACAATAGTCTACACTGTAAATAGAGCACAAGTTAGGAAGGACACAAACAAGACACCTTATGAGCTATGGTTTGGTTACTCACCTATAATTAAATATTTTAGAATATATAGAAGTAAATGTTAAATAAAGAGAGATGATGACATTGGTAAGTTTGATGCTAGAAGTGATGAAGTTATATTTCTTGGGTATTCATTGAAAAGAAAGGCTTATAGATGCTATAATCAAAGAACTAAAACTATTATGGAAAGTGAAAATGTGAGAATTGATGAAAAATTTAGAATCCAAGAAAGAATAGTTTACTACAATTTAGATGATGTTGTTGTTACTAAGCCAAGGAATGATGAGGTATTTCTTGAGACTAACAATGATTTCTAGAATGAAGGAGAGCCAAGATAGGAACAAAGCTCAAAGCCTTCAATAGAGCCAAAAATTGAGACAACAACACCTACTTCAAGAAAGAACATGATAAAGAATCACCCATCTGAACAAATCATTAGAAGTAAAGACAATGGTGTGATGACAAGGAGTAGAGTGAATAAAGAACTTTGCTTGATATCTCAAGTTGAGCCAAGGAATGCAGATGAAGCATGTAAATATCACTATTGGAAGCAAGCTATGAAAGAGGAATTGGTCACCAGACCAAAATATAAGAATTTGATAAGAACTAAATGGGTATTCATGAACAAGATGAATGAGAAAGGGGAAGTTGTAAGAAAAAAAGCAAGACTGGTATGTAAAGGTTACTCAGAGAAAGAAGGAATAGATTATGAAGATACTCATGCTCCAATGGCTACAATAGAAGTAATAAGACTATTCTTAGCCTATGTAGCACAAAAGAAATTCAATGTATATCAGATGGATGTCAAGTCAACATTTTTGAATGGAGAACTTGAGGAAGAGGTATACATTGAGTAGCCTAAAGGATGTCCTTTCATAGATGACAAGAACATAGTATGTAGACTAAGGAAATCATCATATGGATTGAAGCAAGCACCCAAAACCTAGTATGTGAGGTTGGACAAGCATTTGACAAAGCTTGGATATAGAAAAGGTATGGCAAATAGTAATTTGTATTGGAAAGAAACTGATGATGGTTTGATAGTTTTGGTAATATTTGTTGATGACATTATATTTGGAGGAAATGATGAAGAAATTAAGAAGTTTGCAGAAGAGATGAAGAAATAATTTTAAATGAGTATCATGATAAGAGAGATGAAATATTTCCTAGGATTGTAGATGGTATAGAATAAAGAAGGAACCTATATTTCTCAAACTAAGCACTTGAAGGATTTACTCAAAAGGTTTGGTTTGGAAACATGTAAACTTGTTGGAACACCTATGGTCTAGACCTAAGTTATCTACAAATGACATGACAGCTACTATTGAGTAGAAGAAGTACACATCTATGATCAAAGGAATGCAATATCTGACTCACACAAGGCTAAATATAGAAAATGTAGTTGGAATTGTTGCGAGATTCTAGGGTAATCCCAGAGAAGCACATTATGTAGTAGTGAAAAGGATATTTATATATCTAAAAGGAATTTTAAAATTTGGATTATGATATGATAGATCTAATAATTTTACTCTAAGTGCTTATACTTATGCAAATTGGGTAGGTAGTATGGATGACAAAAGGAGCACAAGTAGAAGAGCTTTCTTTCTTGGAGGACGATTGGTTTCTTAGTTAAGCAAGAAGTAGGATTGTACATCTCAAAGTAAAATAGAAGTAGAGTATGTTGCAATAGAAAATAATCGCAATCAATTTATTTGGATGAAGCAGATGCCGAAGGATATAAGGATAGAAATTAGTGACCCTATTTTTATACATTGTGGAACATCTCTAAGAATCCAATTTTTTAATTGAGAACCAAGCACATTTCTATTAATTATTAAATGTTGAGAGAAAAAAGTTGTAGAGATAGAAATTAGATTGGAGTATGTGAGCACACAAAGGAAAATTGAAGATATATTCACTTTTGAGTATTTGCAAGGTATGCTTGGGGTTATGCCCCTTCCTACATCTAAGTAGAAGATGCAAGAATGGATTAGTTTAGGGTAACAGAGCACAATTTTTTATCTAGATTGGATGTTGATGCTTCTTGTATGGGGGAGTATCTATGATGGATAGAGTCATCTAGGACTCTTGTTGATGTTGTTGTGAATAGTGTCTTTTGACACTCTAGCTGAATGAGTATCATTTGTTGAATAGTTTGATGTAGAGATATTGGTTGTAGAAACATTTGACATTGATGTCAACATGGAGAAGTTTGGGATGAAAAGAAATATGCTAAATGAGGGAGAAGTATTGCAATAAAACATTCTACTAAGGAGAAAAGTTTTGTAGTATGCTAAGGAAGATGTTTAGCATAAGCACAATATGCAGAGTAAAAGTTTGGTATTGAGCACATTGAGGTATATCATTGGGGGAGTATGATTGATGAAGAGGATTTGAAGATGAACAATCTTGTGTTAGTATTCTTGGAACTATATGTGTTTTATCTATGTTGCCATCAATGCCAAAGGGGGAGATTGTTGGAAGATTGGTTTGATGATGATATGTTAAATTCATGACTGAGTTTGACATTGATGTCAACATAGCATGTTTGATGTTTTTTGTGGTATCTAATAGAAGAACAACAAAAAGATCAAGTTGGTACAGAAAACTCGTTGAGTATGATAACCATCTAAGGTTATGGGAGATACTTTTGAGTATCTAGAATATGTAGTTAATATCAGAAGTAGAAAGGATACGTCTAGAAGAACTTATGTAAGTTTTGGTGATATCCAATATGAGATAGAGTTTACAAAGGCATGTTTGATAAACTTGATATATCTCTTAGAAAATTTGATATCCTAAGGATTGAGGTTGAGGATATGGATAAGACATGTTGAGGATGATGTGGCTAATCTTGCTCATCATAATATTGTGTGTACAAAAATTTATTCAAGTTGCAATGTGGAATATGTTTGTTATTGCAAAGTGTAATGTGTTCTTAATGTGGTCCTATAATAATTAATTGAGAAGGTCTAATAGATCAAGGAATTATTTTATGGACTAGATATAAAGGAAGTCTATTTTCCTTTGTCATAAAAAAGGATGAATGTAAATTGTGAATATTTGATAAGTAGTAGAGAGTAGAGAATGTGAAGTTGAGCAGAGTAGTGTGGAAGTGAAGGAAACTTCATTACTGAGGTTTTGCTAAGTGATATGATGTTTGTGACCTAGTCTACAAGGTCTGACAGTAATTTGTTTGGTTGATAGGATAGAGGAAAGAAGAATATGACAATAAGTTACTTGTTTGAGAAATGAGCTCTTCTTGTAGTTGAAATTACATGTTTAGGCAATGGGGTTATCTTACATACATTGTACCACAACTCCAAAGAGGGTTGGCACAACTCCTTATAGGGTTGGAATCTCCTAACATGGATTCAAAATTTCCTAACAGGGACTCATTATACTAAATGTTTTAATAGACTCCTAAAAAGGTCCATCATCTAACAAGGAATATTTATATTAGTACATCACCTTGTGGGCATCATTCCCATTGGGGTTTTCCCTTTGATCAAGGGTTTCCCTAGTAAACATATTTGGTGTAGTTTTATATGTTAATCTTTGTTTGGTTGTTGTTTACTTTGGTTGAATGGTTAAGTTTATTTGAAGAAGATAAGATTTTTAATTGTTGAATAATTGATTCACTCCCCTCTCTTAGTTATCTTCATGGACTATTGTTTCTAACATCCTATAGAAAATCCAAAATCTAGAAGGTAATGTTAGAATTTTCTATGTTAAAATAGATTTAGATTTAGCTATCCTAACATGGAAGAACTAGAGTCATATTTATCAAAAGTGGACTAGTCTAACTAGAGGTTTTTGAATTGGGATTTGTAGAACTTGATGGTTTCCTTGGTCTGACAAAAGTAATGGAGCATCTTTGTAAAGATGTGAGATTAATGACAACTTCTTGTCATAGTTAAATCATATGAATAAAAAATCTTGTTGCACATTATAATGGAAACATGTTCAAGAAGGTTATATAATTGATTATCAACAACCTATTTGGACTACACAATGTCAAGGGCCGAACCTTTAATAAAAGGGTGAAAATATTTAAGAGTATGTAATCCATAAAGATGTATATTTACATTCATTACATATATTCCAGTCTATATCATTAAGCATGGTGTTCTTGCTCGCCTATTCTAAAAAGAGTGAGATTACATTTCTATAAACTATCAACCCATGTTAATGTAGAAATTGTAATAAAAATAATGAAATTATCATCAAGCACTAATAAAGTTAAAGAATAGAGTTCAAGATTTAGCAAGAACTCTGGGTACTAATACTATGCAAGTACATGACAATCTTAAACATAATCATGTAAATCCATTTAGTATTCATTGTATATGACAAGCTTAGGAGAGGAGGTTCAAATGATAATCGTACCAACATTATAAGTTTTTTTTTAACTTAACAACATGTGACCATAGCATCCTCTATCAATGAGAAATGAGCAATTTATAAAATCACATCAACACTCATGCCATAACATACCACAAAGGTATAAATAGACAAAAAAGATGTTCATCTACTACATTTTAAGGAGTTAAAGAGTCATAACTGGAATTCAAAGTATTTCCCATAATAAAGATTTTAGTGACTGTGAGTTTAGTGACTAAATAGGCATTGAACCATTTGCAACATGTTACATACTCTATTGTTCACTATTTCCTTAGTTTACAATTTAATTCTTAGCAAATTATTGTGGATTGTATACATTGCATATGTTTTTTTTAAACATTTTTCTTCAACCAACCGATGAAGAGGGCTCAACAACCTGACCACATGTGCTAAAATATGAGGAATTGGCTCTAAATTTTACACCATATATGATAGACAAAAGTCATCATATTATAAAAGAATTATTTAAGAGTGATTTTGTATTAGTTCACATTGAAATAGGGGGAATTATTTAATAATTGTAACCATATTCAATGATATAGAAACTATGAAGTAAAATAACATTTACTTATAATCATTTACAAGATAGAGATCAATATTGTAATAATAGAAAAGAAGCACATACCTTCTAGCATCAACAATCACATTATCAATATATTTATATCTATATCTTGTATGGTTTTTGTATCCTACACAAGAATTAGTATCCTGGTTGGATTTTTTTAATATAGATCTTAGTTTCTATAGTCATAGTCATCTGAATCCATGCAAAAAATATAAAAGCCATACCTCTCACCTGCACAATGGGAAGAATTCCAAATTTAATTCTTTATTGATCTATAGAAGTTGTATACAATCTTTGTTCAATACTAGAATTAGCCCAAGTACTTCTATCATGTCTTAACAGGGGGTTTGAAGTCATGACTGATATAGATGACTCTTCATAGCTCAAAAAAATCATAGCTCTTCAAAAAATGCAACACCTCATTGAAACCCTAGAGAAGAAAAATATTAACCATGAAGAAACAGATTTATATAATACCCAGATATTTTATCGATAGAAAATAAAGAGTGAAAACTCCATACAAAGAACTAAATAAAATAATACATTACCCAATTCAAATAATTGCAAGAAAAAGTTAACTCCATACCAAGAAACTAGCACAATATTACAACAGAAAAGATGATAAATATTTGAACGACTCATAGTCTGCATCATCTAGCACCTTGGCACCTATAAACTAGTCAAATATTATTTGTACAAAAGCTATCTATATAGAATAATAATATCTATATTCATTATAAAAACATTGCATTCACCATTTCAAGACTGGCTGAAACTCTTATTAAATCTCTCTCCCATGAGGGGATGATGAATGATAAACAAATGCCACAAAATATCTAAATGAATGTACATGATTTTTAATTTTTGATTATATATAGCTTGAGTGGGTCAAAATTTTGACCAACTTTGGAAACTTTAAGTTGGTCAAAATTTTGACCAACTCGAGCATAAAAACTGAAAAGGGTATTGAATAACTATCTTGAGGAGTTAGGCAATGATAAACTGTGAGCCTCTTATCAAAGATGTCTTTGGTTTGAGTCTACCCATGCTTAATAAAATAATAATTAATAATAATAAATAATAATTAATCTTGTCTTCGGCCCGTTATTGATCAAGAAAAAAAAAACTATCTTGAGGAGTTGGTCTAAAATTTATGTCAAAATTTGACCTCTAATGTACTAGTGTATATGAAATATCTTTGTATTTTATTTCTAATGAATTTTTCACATGTGTCTACCCATCTAAGGCTTGTTTCAATCCTTCCTATAAAAGGATTTCCAAGATGTTGAGTTGAGGTCATAAGTCTGTACAACTTTAGTGTTTATGCTATTTTGTAGTTGGTCCAGTTAGTCTTTGGACCAATTTTTGTGATGTATTCAAATTTGGCAATCTAGGAATACAACTAAATCTTGAATGACAGTTTGTCATATATTGAGTTATTCTTGAGTTTTATATCAATAATGTACTATTTTCAAGGAAGAAAAATACAAAGGAAGGTTTTGCAATATCCATGTCTCTGAATTTTGTCTCAATTTCCATGTGTTTGTAATTTTGGGAGTGAAATGAACAAGGTTATTTCATTTTAATGCAACTTGGATGGGTTTTATATCTTTTCATTAATTTTTTTTAATTCAAGGAGTTAAGTAAATGCTTTTGTTGAATTGATAGGGATTTCAGGTATTTGGGAGGGATATTTATAAGAATGAAATTCAAGGTTAAATGCTAATAAAATTAATTATAAGGTAATTAATTAGGTCAAGTTTTGTTGGGTAGACTCTTTATAGAAATGGACAAGGCATTGATCATCATTACATATGCAAATTGATGAATTGATGTGGTTGCACAAACCACAAATTAAATCAAATCAATATTTACTTTTCTATAAAAAAAAATCAAATTGTTGGTCATTACTTGTTTGTAATAGTTTCCTTTAGGATTATAGTCAGTTGTTGTAATTAGGGATTCATTGCAAATCTAAGAAGAATTATTGACCATTATCTAATATAGTGGATATATTTGAAAGAAGAATATTAGTGAGCACATGTTTAAAGAGAGAATCATAAAACCAATTAAATTTCCACCCCTAAGGTGCAACCGCCTTGGCCTTGTAGAGCCTAAAGTGTAGAGAATCAATGTGATTCTATTGAAGTTGGTCCATATCTAAAGAAATTTTAATTAAATATAGGAAATAGCTAACCTTTAGATTGAGTCTTGTCTTTTGCATTCAATTATTGGGTTTTAGATCAACCTACTTGTTTTAAAACACCTTGGTTTATGGAGGACCTTACCTCCTAGCTCTAAATATTCAAGACATGTTCACAAATATTGAATATGGTTATATGAAATATATCATTGAGAAAATGCAAGAACATATTAAATTTACCTAGAAAGGAGAACTTGGGAATTTTAAATTTCATCATTATTCACTACTGGTGCTTCTCATTTTCTACAAGTATATTTGGTACTTCAGCATAGGCTTTGTTACACTTGTTTTTTTCTTCAACCTTAAAGTCAATTGTTTAAGTAATGGGAGTGCCTAAGTTGAAGTTGAAGTTGAACCTTCCAGCCAGTTCAAGTTCAACTTCAAGTTCTATCACTAGCACAAAATGTTAAAAATAGGCTAGTCATTCTCCTATTCATCAGCATTCATATTCACATATGGGGAAGTTGAAGTTGAAGTTGAAGTTTTAGGTCAGTCCAACTTCAACTTTAGGTTCATGTTGGAGTCTACAAAGTCAAAGTTCAAGTTCGAGTTCAAAATCCCAAAGATTGTCGGTGCAAAGTGCATTGTTCAACACAAAGTTATAAGTGTAGTGCCTCTTCCATTTGACTTTTGTAAGTCATCCTAATGGATGCAACCTTGCTAATCTTTTGTTGTGATGGGATCATGATTGTGACCCTGAGTGGTCTACACTGTTGAGGTGTTTGGGTTTATGTTTCTATATTAGTTCCATGTGTTTATTCTTTTGACTGATCTTTGAGATTATGATGTGATTTTTGGTTCGCTAAGGTTTGTGCCAGTGGTTACCAGGATCGATGTGGTATCATGAGGTTGTTCCATGATTACCTTGAGATGTGTGCAAAGATTGCACTATGTTCTATTAGCATGCCACACAGGACTAGGTTCCTGTAGCAGTGGTTAGTCATGTTTATGACTTTGTTTGCTTATGTGTTTTAAATTCCTTTTTAATGCAGAGTAATCAATCATTATTAAATGCTTAAGTAATTAGAGTGGATTGTTCTTGTGGGATTATTTGGTTATGTGCTGCAAACATTTACCTTGTCTCATTTCTGGTTAGAGAGATATTTGTTACTCATGTTATGTTTATATTTGAGAGGACCTGAGGGTCAGATGTTACATCTTGATTCTAGTATCATATATTTTAGACTACTATGTTGTTTAGTAAATCATATTGCATTATGATGCCATTTTGAGATGATAGTGTGTTTTATGATGATATCTGGTTATCTGGTATTTGGACATACCTCTGATTTTCTTATGTGATGGATTTAATGCTATGGTGATTTACTTCATTCTTGCGTAGCTATGCCTTTTGCAAATATGAGTGATGTAAATAGATTATTTTAATATAATTAAATAAATGGTTAAATTAGGTGATTTAATGCATTTATTGCTTCATCTATGTTATTATATGCAATTGCACTTGATCATGTTGTTCAGTGTGCAGGATTTATATCCCTGGCAAGGGCACATGGAGTTAGTGATTCAGCCTTTCATATTTTACCAATGTCGTCCTTGTATGGTCGACGTATCCTTTATTAAAATGTTTAATTTAAACCTTTCGGTGATTATTAAATCCAAAGTTATTGCATTATGTGATTAGACCAGTAAGTGTGTCTGTGCATTTAGAGGTTTGTATTGTCGTGAAAGTTGTTTAAGGTGATTTTTGTGTTTTTGGGTTTTCAGGATTTTTATTTGATTTATTTTAATTTTTGGCAACTTTTCCATAGATGAATTCCTATTTATAGGAATAGCCTGTTTTCGTTTGGGTCGATTCAACGTTTAACTAGAATTGCTGGTTAAATGCCCTAATCGATTATTCATCCGAAAAGTGAATAAGTATCCAAAGAGGAATTTAATTCCTCACTTCTCACTTTTGAATTAGAAAGTTGGAGAGTAAAACCCAAAATCCTCTTCATGAGGATTTACTATTTTGTTCGTTGTGGGAGATACAGGCATGGGATCGTCGCGAGGTTGGGCTCGTTGGATCCAGCTCAGGGAAACCTTTTGGCTGTGAGGTAGGGCTTTCCTATTTTATTATTTTTGTTTCATTTCTACTTCTATTATTGGTAGCCGTTTGTTTGGAGGCTGAGAACTAGTGTTCCCCTCCATTTCTATATGCTAGTTCTACCCGGTTGGGTGGGTATGAACATTTCCCTATTTTTTGGGTTGAGGGTTTGGAATTTTAAACCGTTATGCTAGTTGTTTTTGCATATGGTGTCCGATTCCATTTATTTTTGGATTTTTGGGATTTTTGAACCCTAGGGCCAAATGGGTTTTAATTTTGAAGTTTTCCATTTTTTTGGAGTTTTTACCTCATTTTGCGTGCCACCCTATTTTCTTGAGTTTTCTTGGCACAATGTGGGTCGTGGACCTGAATGATCTGTTTGGATATTAGTCAAACCACTATTGCACCTTTTTTTGCATTGGGATGTGTGTCACACCTGTACTCCCGACGTTGTGTTTAGTTGAGTGATTTTATACCTATTATAGTTTCTTTTAGACCTTTGCTTTTGTTTCGTGAATGCTAGGATTCGTGTGGAATCTATACTCTGAGATTGAGACCGGTTCAGTAAGTTCATGACTGTTGGTCTTATTGCATCATTGGGATTCATTTAGAATCCATACTCTCATAGTGAGGCCGGTTGAGTGATTTTATGATGTATGATTTTATTGGCTTTGGGATTCATGTAGAATCCGTCTTTCCTATCTTACTTTCAGTTGGGTGTTTTCTTTGCATTGTGTTCTCATTCCTGTCCTTGTGTTATGATCTTCGTGATGGTGGTACGCCACACATGAGTACATCTATGTACATTTGTCGAGTGACTTGCGAGGCTCGATCTTTCATGGTACTTTCAAAAGTTATGATCATTAGGGGTTGGGATGGGAGTATGCATGCCCATGGGCACTTGTCGTAGGATGAACATGGGTAGGGTAGGGTAGCATATGGAGGAGACTTCTATCTTGCAACATAGTGACCTTAGTCCCATAGGGTTGGCGAAGGATAGGAAGTTTTAAATAAGTGATAACTAAATAAAATGTGTGACTGGTAATAAAACTTAAGATAATAAAATGGTACTTTTGTGTATTGGCCTTCCATTGAGGGAGTTGAGCTACACGGTGTATTGGCCTTCCATTGAGGGAGTTGAGCTACACATATCAGAGCTTGGGCTTTTTGATGCCAAGTGACTCTCCATGATGTTAGCCCCTACTTAGCAGCCTTTTTGGCATCTGACCAAGACCTGTACTTCTTGCATTGTCTTAGGTTCTTGGTTGCAGCCATCATACTATCTGGTGTGAGTGTTAGCCATGGATGTTGTGTTTTATGTGTGTTTTTGGTTGGGTCATTATCTCCATCAGCACGGCGGGTGTGGACCTATGGGTGCCATGTGGTTGGGAGGCATAGCTACCTTCACCACTACTAGAGATCGATGTATAGAGATGATCTTTTGTTCTAGTGCAACCGTTGCTGGATGTCTTCACTTAGCACTTTGAGTTTCGGAGTAGGCTTTCTTCTGATTTATGCTTTCATTAGGATGCTTGTATATCATGTTTTGATGATGTTAGTTTATTTGATGCATTCCCATATTATGATGTTTAGCATATGATTAGATGTTGTGAATTGTTATATTAGCATATATGTTGCTTATTGTTGTTTAGCATGTGATAGGTGATGTTATCTACTGTAGGATTATCTTATGCTTTTCTACTAGCATGTTAGATTTCCTTATACTTATTTTGTTGCATGTTTTTAGTAGTGGCGTCCCTATTACGATAGTACCGACGATCTAATCGGTGGCTTGGGATGTTACGCGCGGGGGATGGCTAGGATTCACAATGGTCTTATGATGCTATTGATGGTTGGGAGGAACTGTGTACTTAGTTTGATTGTTCAGTTCACTATGATGATTATTTCAGTGTGTTCTTTGCTACTATAGTTTGGATGGATTGATGTTCTTCTTTCTATGTTGTTCTTGCACTCAAGTGTTCATTCCTCGAGCCTTTGTGGATCTGGTACTCCCTGGTGTGGAGGTTCTTTGCTCTTTCTTGGTCCTTTTTGCTTCTGGGAGTGTTTTTGTATTTCTATGGGCGACATTTGTTTAGCATGGTGTGACACTTCAAAAAGTATCGCACGCCCATGCAAACTATGTTGTACGACACTGTAAAGTATCCTACACCTTCTTGATAAATGTCGTACGATGTTGAAAAGTGTCACATGCCTTCTTGAGAAATGTCGTACGATACTGGAAGAGTGTTGCATGCCTTAAAGAGAAGTATCGCCCTCCCTTAGTAAAAAGTGTCACACGATTTTTGTGAAAACATGAGCATGCTATCAGCGAGCACTTGTCTTTGTGATCCAATATTTTTGAGAGTTGTTTTGGATACCCTTTTGGGTGTTCTTTGACCCTATGCTATTGCATTTTGAATTTTGTCGATTTCTCTTGAAATCGAGTTTTTGTGTTTCTTTTTTAGTCTCTTGGGGTTTAAAATATATCGTTTAAGTATAAGTTGATGTATACTTAATTTCTTATACTTATGATATATTTTAATATATGCAACAAATCATTTGAGATAGGTCTCAGACCTCTCAGAGATAAGTCATGGATTCTATAAAATTTCAAGGCTTCAGAAATCTAGACTTAGCCAATTTTCAGTGCTTCAGGATTTCAGGCTTAGCCAAATTTCAAGTTCCTACATTTTACCCCAGTTTGGTGTTTTGTTGATGAGTGGTTGTTTCTTGTGCCCTCATCTTGTTTGTGGTGGTTGTTGGTTTTTTTTGGATGTGTCAGTTTGGTAGTGGCATTTTGGAGATTTGTTGGTTGCTAGAATTGTGTTGAAGTCTTCCGTTGCAATCGTTGTGATCTCTGTATGGTGTTTTCATGTGCATTCATACTTGTAAAAAAAAGAACTTGGCTTGATTTGAATCCTTGTTTCCAAGGATCTCCGATCGGGGCATTACATTTGGTATCAGAGCCCATGTTCAAACATTGGGATCTCTGTGTTTATGTTGCCCATGTAGTTGTTGCTGCGTTGGTTGAGTGCAAGTTTGTTGGTGAGAACTCATGATCTTTGTTGCTTTGGTATCTACTCATGATGGACTTGCTTGTCCAGTAGATGCAACTAGAGTAGTGTATGGAGAAGGAAGTGAGTCTTCCTAGCTTTGTAGGTGGGATCGTTGTGCCTTGTTTGGTTGGTTGCGTGTGTTACCCTTTTTGGATGGAGCCATTGATTGGTTTCCATGTGTTGGCTTGTGTGCCTCTTCTTGTTTCTCCTTGTGGGGTTAGGTGCATTGTTTCCCTATTTTCTCCTGATTGCAAGTTGATGAATGAATCTTATTTGTGATTCTTTATTTTGTTGTTATAATGATGGAATGGTTCCTTTCATTGAAAATGAGTGTTTATTGTGAATCATTGCAAAGTTGTAGTTTGGCATTATATATTTGGGTTAATGACTTAAGTCCCCAATCTGATTGTTTCTTAAGCTTATGTAAAATTGTATTAATTTGATGCATATTTAAATGTTGCATTGCATGGAAATTATTGTTGTCTACATATGCATGAGGTTACTAATGGTATACTACTTGATGTGTGTGAGTGTGTTCTCTAACGATGCTAGGATGATGTATTCCTTAGCATTATGTTGTGATTTATCCCTCTTGTGTGACTGTACTCAGTCATCACTTGTAATGTGATTTGTTTGATGCCTTATTTTATTTGGCTGGAGGTACTTTCCTCATGTTGTTGGGCTAGCATTGGTTTTTAGTATTTTCCTCTCTTGGAGTAGTTGTCAAATTTTATCTATCGTTCTCTTTGTGGCAGTTGTCACATTTGACTTATTGTTGAAATGAGCTCTTTTTGGTACTTACTATTCGAATCGGCAATTCTCCCATTTGGGCTTTTTATTTTTTTTCATGATGACTATTCTGGATGTGTTTTACTACTGCCCAGTTGTGTGTTGTGACTCTATCATGTTCATCTCGAACCTCTGGTAGTATGTTCAAGGGATAATATCATGGAGAACATGCTAGTGTGTCTTTGTTAGATCTAAAGTTGTTATTGTAACTGAATGGTTTAAATGGTGATTAAACTTAATGTTATTTTTGAAAGAAATTGAAAGGTATGTACTTGTTTTATGGTGACTCTTGGACCCTTTCTTGAAAATCTTTCAATTTCATTTTGCATTAGTGCTTATGTTATGTTTAATTAATGAAATTATGAAAGAGAGTAATGATGGTTTCAATGTGTGAATTACCTTTCATTCCATGTCTTATGTTGTTTGGGCATGTGTGTTCTTGAGTGATTTTGGACATTTTGTTCATCGCTTGTCTTGGTGGCCAAGATTGTTGTTTTTCCTTTGTGTTTTTGTTTTGAGTGATGTCTCAGATCATAGGTCTTAGGTCTCTCTTAGCTTCTTCATGTTGTAGCCCTTGTTGATATCTTTTTGATGCTTTTTAAAAGGATTCAATCCGAGTTTGGATGTGAAAGCTATGGCTTCTAGAGTTGCTGAGTGATGTTCCAAGTACCTTTTTGAGTAGAGGCCAATTCAATCATGACATATCATATTTATGGCCATTGGAGAAGTTTAACTCTTCATGATATTCATATGGAAGAGTAATCTTGTCTTCATAATCTACCAGGTACTTGTTGGGGTTCGTGCTTGGGTTTTGTGTTTCCTTCTGCACTAACCCACCCCTTTCAGGTGTAGTGTGGTTTGTGAGCATTCCTTGTTTTGGATGATTTTGCCTTATCATTTGGGAGTGACTCAGTTCTTTGGTGAGTCTACATTCTCCTTTTTGGATGTTGACCTTGGCACATCTCTATATTCTTTCTCTCTTGAGAGAGTAGGCTAGTGTGGTTATGCCACTAGCTAGGTTAGTGTTCTCTTGTGAGTATGTTGATGGTTGGGGGAATTGTGAGTTCCCTAATGCATCTTGGGCTGATTTAGTGCAGAGGTTGAGAGTGACTCCCTCTCAGTCCTAATACTCTATAGTATTCTTCTCCCTAAGCTTATATCTTCATGTGGACTATCTCAGTCAAGCTTTCTCTTAAATCATTGACTTAAGGCTAGAGATTGAGTTCAGTGGTAGTTTGGGTGTAGTTTTCCTAGCATGGTGCTAGAGGGACATGGTATCATTGGACACATGTTACTATCTTGTGAGTTGGTATGTAGACTTTTCATGATTGTGTCCCCTGACAAAAGTCTGTGGAACCTTGTGGAAAGGTGTTATCTTGTCTGGTTGGGTTACGTTACCCTAGTTCCCAGTGATAGTTGAGCTTTTGTGCCTTGGTGAGGTGTTATGCTCCTACGCTTGGTGGTGAGCAATCTTTTGGAGTGTGTCCTTTTTTTGGTAAACTTTCATCCTCTTTTTTGTAAGGATGAGTTTACATGGATTCCAGAATGATCATGTGTGACATGATAGTATTCTTGGGAAGTTTGGGATGGTTATTCCCCATGATTCCAACTTTTGTTGGAAGTGCTTAGTGTTTTGACCTGGTTTTGTGGTCATGTAGTTGGTGCATGTCGTGGTTGGGCACCTGTTGACAAGGTAGAGTGGCTTGTTCCTTACCTTGTATTGTTGAGTCTATGGCTAGATGGGTTTTTTCTAGCACATAGAAGGTTCCTTGTTAGAGGACCTTGTGTCTGTGTGACACCCATTCTCTTGTGGTTAACCTATTTGGGGGTTAACATGATGGTTTGAGAATGTTGGAGTGTTTTGGGTTTGACTTGTAGAGAGTTGTTGAGTCATTCCTATTTCTTGCTTTTGATTTTTGTTCTTGGTGTGTTTGATTTCTATTCTTGGATTGTAGGCTTCCAGGAGTAAGCCTAGTCTTTGGGGTGGATGATGTAGTGCCTCTTCCATTTGACTTTTGTAACTCATCCTAATGGAAACAACCTTGCTAATATTTTGTTGTGATGGGATCATGATTGTGACCCTGAGTGGTCTACACTATTGAGGTGTTTGGGTTTATGTTTCTATATCAGTTGCTTTGTTTATGCTTTTGACTGATCTTTGAGATTATGATGTGATTTTTGGTTCACTGAGGTTTGTGCCAGTGGTTACTAGGATCGATGTGGTATCATGAGGTTGTTTTGTGATTACCTTGAGATGTGTGCAGAGATTGCACTATGTTCTATTAGCATGCTACGTGGGACTAGGTTCCTATAGCAGTGGTTAGTCATGTTTATGACTGTGTTTGCTTATGTGTTTTAAATGCCTTTTTAATGCAGAGTAATCAATCATTATTAAATTCTTAAGTAATTAGAGTGGATTGTTCTTGTGGGATTATTTGGTTATGTGCTGCAGACATTTACCTTGTCTCATTTCTGGTTAGAGAGATATTTGTTACTCATGTTATGTTTATATTTGAGAGGACCTGAGGGTCAGATGTTACATCTTGATTCTAGTATCATAGATTTTAGACTACTATGTTGTTTAGTAAATCATATTGCATTATGATGCCATTTTGAGATGACAATGTGTTTTATGATGATATCTGGTTATCTGGTATTTGGACATACCTCTGATTTTGTTATGTGATGGATTTAATGCTATGGTTATTTACTTCATTCCTGCATTGCTATTCCTTTTGCGAATGTGAGTGATGTAAATAGATTATTTTAATATAATTAAATAAATGGTTAAATTAGGTGATTCAATGCATTTATTTCTTCAGCTATGTTATTATAGGCAATTGCACTTGATCGTGTCGTTTAATGTGCAGGATTTATATCCCTGGCAAGGGCACATGGAGTTAGTGATTCAGCCTTTCATATTTTACCAATGTCATCCTTGTATGGTCAATGTATCCTTTATTAAAATGTTTAATTTAAACCTTTCGGTGATTATTAAATCCAAACTCATTGCATTATGTGATTAGACCAGTAAGCGTGTCTGTGCATTTAGAGGTTCGCATTGTCATGAAAGTTGTTTAAGGTGATTTTTGTGTTTTTGGGTTTTTGGGATTTTTATTTGATTTATTTTAATTTTTGGCAGCTTTTCTATAGATAAATTCCTATTTATAGGAATAGCCTATTTTCGTTTGGGTCGATTCGGAGTTTAACTAGATTGGCTGGTTAAATGCCCTAATCGATTATTCACCCGAAAAGTGAATAAGTATCCAGAGAGAAATTTAATTCCTCACTTCTCACTTTTGAATTAGAAAGTTAGAGAGTAAAACCCAAAATCCTCTTCATGAGGATTTATTGTTTTGTTTGTTGTGGGAGCTACGGGCGTGGGATCGTCGCGAGGTTGGGCTCGTTGGATCCAGCTTGGGGAAACCTTGGATTGCCACAATTTTCAGCCACTTCTGCGGGCATTTTATTTTTTGGTTTAGTTTTCCGTTTTTCCCTTTTGTTTGTGAGGTAGGGCTTTCCTGTTTTATTTTTTCTATTTCATTTATGCTTCTGTTTTTGGTAGCGATTTGTTTGGAGGCTGAGAGCTAGTGTTCCCCTCCGTTTCTGTATGCTAGTTCTACCCGGTTGGGTGGGTATGAACATTTCCCTATTTTTTGGGTTGAGGGTTTGGAATTTTACGCCGTTATGCTGACTATTTTTGCATACGGTGTTCAATTCTATTTATTTTTTGATTTTTTGGGTTTTTGAACCCAAGGGCCAAATGGGTTTTAATTTTGAAGTTTTCCAATTTTTTGAAGTTTTTACCTCATTTTGCATGCCGCCTTGTTTTCTCGAGTTTTCTTGGCACAATGTGGGTCATTGACCTGGATGATCCATTTGGATATTAGTCAGACCAATATTGTACCTTTTGTTGCATTGGGATGTGTGTCACACCCATACTCCCGACGTTGTGTTCAGTTGAGCGATTTTATACTTGTTATGGTTTCTTTTAGACCTTTGCTTTTGTTTCATGAATGCTAGGATTCGTGTGGAATCCATACTCTCAGATTGAGGCTGGTTGAGTACGTTCATGACTGTTGGTCTTATTGCATCATTGGGGTTCATGTAGAATCCATACTCTCGGATTGAGGTCAGTTGAGTGATTTTATGATGTATGATTTTATTGGCTTTGGGATTCGTGTAGAATCCATACTCTTGAATTGAGGCTAGTTGAGTGATTTCATGATGTATGATTTTATTGGCTTTGGGATTTGTGTAGAATCTGTCCTTCCTGTGTTACTTTCAGTTGGGTGTTTTCTTTGCATTGTGTTCTTATTCCTTTCCTTGTGTTATGATCTTCGTGATGGTGGTACACCACAGACGAGTATGTCTACGTACATTTGTCGAGTGACTTGTGAGGCTCAATCTTTTGTGGTACTTTCGGAAGTTATGATCATTGGGGGTTGGGATGGGAGTATGCATGCCCACGGGCACTTGTCGTAGGATGAGCATGGATAGGGTAGGGTAGCATATGGAGGGGGCTTCTATCTCGCAACCTGGTGACCTTAGTCCCATAGGGTTGGTAGAGGATAGGAAGTTTTAACTAAGTGATAACTAAACAAAATGTGTGACTAGTAATAAAACTTAAGATAATAAAATGGTACTTTTGTGTATTGGCCTTCCGTTGAGGGAGTTGAGCTACACGGTGTGTTGGCCTTCCATTGAGGGATTTGAGCTACACAGATCTGAGCTTGGGCTTTTTGATGCCAAGTGACTCTCCATGATGTCAGCCCCTACTTAGCAGCCTTTTGAGTGTCTGACCAGGACCTATACTCCTTGCATTGTCTTAGGTTCTTGGTTGCAGCCATCATATTGTCTAGCATGAGTGTTAGCCATGGATGTTGTGTTTTATGTGTGTTTGTGGTTGGATCATTATCTTCATCAGCATGGTGGGGGTGGACCTATGGGTGCCACGTGGTTGGGAGGTGTAGCTACCTTCACCACTGCTAGGGATCGGTGTACAGAGATGATCTTTTGTTCGAGTGCAACCATTGTTGGATGTCTTTACTTGGCACTTCGGGTTCCAAAGTATGCTTTCTTGTGATTTATGCTTTCATTGGGATGCTTGTATATCATGTTTAGATGATGTTAGTTTATTTGATGCATTCCCATATTATGATGTTTAGCATATGATTAGATGCTATGAATTGTTATATTAGCATATTTGTTGCTTATTGCTATTTAGCATGTGATAGGTGATGTTATCTACTGTAGGATTATCTTATGCTTTTCTACTAGCATGTTAGATTTTCTTATACTTATTTTGTTGCATGTTTTTAGTAGTGAAATCCCTATTATGATAGTACCGATGATTTGGTCGGTGGCTTGGGATGGTCTTATGATGTATTGACGGTTGGGAGGAACCGCATACTTAGTTTGATTGTTCAGTTCACTGCGGTGTTTATTTTAGTGTGTTCTTTGTTGCTGTAGTTTAGATGGATTGATGTTCTTCTTTCTGTGTTGTTCTTGCACTCGAGTGTTCATTCCTTGAGCCTTTGTAGATTCGGTACTTCCTGGTGTGGAGGTTCTTTGCTCTTTTTTGGTCCTTTTTGCTTTTGGGAGTGTTTTTGTGTTTCTATGGGCGACATTTGTTCATCATGGCATGACACTTTAAAAGGTATTGCACGCCCATGCAAACTATGTCGTACAACACTATAAAGTATCGTACGCCTTCTTGAGAAATGTTGTATGATGCTAGAAGAGTGTCGCATGCCTTCTTGAGAAATGTTGTATGATGCTAAAATGTGTCGCATGCCTTCTTGAGAAATGTCGTACGACACTGGAAGAGTGTCGCACGCCTTAAGGAGAAGTATCACCCTCCCTTAGTAAAAAGTTTCGCACGATTTTTGTGAAAAACTTGCACATTCCATCAATGGATACTTTTCTTTGTGATTCGATCTTTTTGATAGTGGTTTTGGATACCCTTTTGGGCGTTCTTCGACCCTATGCTGTTGCATTTTGAATTCTGTCGGTTTCTCTTGAAATCGAGTTTTCATGTTTCTGTTTTAGTCTCTTGGGGTTTAAAATATATCGTTTAAGTATAAGTTGACATATATTACTTAAGATATATTTTAATATATGTGAAAAATCATTTGAGATAGATTTCAGACCTCTTAGAGATAAATCATGGATTCTAGGAAATTTCAAGGCTTCAGAAATCTAGACTTAGCCAATTTTCAGGGCTTCAGGATTTCAGGCTTAGCCAAATTTCAGGTTCCTGCATTTTACCCCAGCTTGGTGTTTTGTTGATGAGTGGTTGTTTCTTGTGCCCTCATCTTGTTTGTGGTGGTTGTTGGTTTTTTTTGGGTGTGTCAATTTGGTAGTGGCATTTTGGAGATTTGTTGGTTGCCAGGATTGTGTTGAAGTCTTTTGTTGTGATCGTTGTGATCCCTGTATGATGTTGTCATGTGCATTCATACTTGTAAAAAAAAAAATCTTGGCTTGATTTGAATCCTTGTTTCCAAGAATCTCTGGGCGAGGAATAACAATAAGTTTCTCAAAAGTCCAAAATCCAAGGTTAGAACATGGTGGTAGATAATGAGATATATAATAAGAAAACAATATGTGATTCATGCACAGGTATTGTTGTATATGTTGTTATAGTTTTAATACAACCTGTAACTATAGATTTCTATCAGCAAAAGAAACTAACAATCATGTTGTAGGGAGCATAACTTTTTATTAGTTAGTTGGATTCTGCTTAATTTTTGATATGTTATAGAAAATCAAGTTTTCTAAATCTTCACTAATGAGATCTTCAGAATTTTTTCAAGATCAAAAGTTATAATAGACTGTATGCGGGTCTACCAACATACAAGAAAATGTAAATGTGTTGTAGTCAAAAAAATAGTCATGTTGCAGGGCCCACAAATTTTAATCTGACTATTGGATTGAGCTGAATTTTGGATATGTTTGAAGAAACCTAATTATCTAAATTCTCTCCTACCTGTTTTGTAAGATTCATCACAACTAAAAAGTTATGATTCTTTAAGTGCAGAAATATATAAATTACCAATGACAATTACAATATTATGAAAGTAATTTGTAACTAGCATATGCCACCTATTCAAGAATGCACATGGGATTAATTTTAAATTTGGTAAATAGATTTTTTATAATTTATGAAACTTTAAAATAGCTCAACTATCAAAATTCCAAAGCGATAAGAAGAAGATTATTCATGAGAATGATTAAACAAATTTTCAAGAAACCAAAAGACAACCCAAAGATGTTATTTATTGCAAGATTCAAATGTAATGGGGGTTCTTCTCTTCACCAAAAATTCTATAGCTACAGGATAGGGAGAATACATTTTTGATGTGTAGTGATTGTAACAGGGGGGGAGAATAGAAGTGTTATTTCTATTTTTCTACAACTTGACTATAATGATAGAGATAAAATGATATTATTATTGTTTTGTTATGCATTTGAAATAAAAGAGAGTTTCATATGTCAGATTCTAAAGTCAAAATATGGTTTTCTTGGATCAAAAATGATTAAACAGTCATTTCTTTCATCTTTTAGGTGCAGTTTTGCATTATCATTCTTTTTTAGCAAAATAAAATAATGTTTCTTTGCACTTCCCTTGTGATATGAGAGACTAGATAGGTGGTCATGTGGCAATTTGTTCATTTTTCCTTTCTTCATTATACAGTTTTAAAATCTTATAATCATATTTATCCCATAGTGATGGGTAAATGCTAGAAAGCTTTTGTGTCTTCTTATAAAAGACATAACCAACTATTTAAATTCTCTAAATATATTTCTAAGAGGGAGTTGTACCTCTCAATTTAGAGGAAAGCTATCAATATCATGATAGTATTTCCAATTCTTAGTGGTAATTTTTCTTCTATTTGGGCATCTTGAGTCATTCTTTGTATTTAATTTTGGAAGGAAAAAACTATTTAGTAACAATTTTTGGTGACTCGGCTAGGGAAAGAAAGCAATTTCCAGTGCTTTTCTTTTCTTATAAATATTAAGGTTACCTCCCTGAGGATAGAGGTTGGGAACTCTATATTTCAAACCTGCTGAATCTTTATTTTTGAGTTCCAAAGTTTATTATGGCTTTGGTTGCGACGCATCCATGGGAGGGATCAGATTAGACCATTTTCCTTGGTCCAATTTTCAGCCCTGCCTAAAAGATCATGGGAATACCTTCCCAAGTATTTTAGAGATAAGACTCAATATCCAAATGACCATATAAAAATAGTCACAATTGCATGTGGTATTCATGGTGTGTAGGAAGAAAATGTATCCATCAAGCTATTTGTTCAAAGCCTTGTGGGAAATGCTACTAATTGGTTCCAGAATTTACCAGATAGTTGCATCACTTGTTGGAATGATCTTGAGGTAAAATTTCTACAGAGATTTATGACTATGGTTGATTTTGTTAAGCTACTATTAAATTTATTTCAAATTAAGATCAAAGAAGGGGAAGTCATGAGATATTTGGTTGATAGATTTAATAGAAGTGTAAGTAAGATTCCTCTAGCTAGCAAACTGAAGCTGTGTATATTCAATGTTTCCATGCAAACTGAAGTTAAATTCTTGCTTCTACGATTAAAGTTGTAGAGGTTACAAGGTATACAAAGGGAGGCTATTAGTTTAGATGATGACATGATTCTAAGTGGAATGAAATGTACTAAACCCTCACAGGCTAAAATATGCCTCCAAGAATAGTGGTATTATCCAAAGATAAAACCCACATAGAAAAGGCTTTTTGTTAAAAAAAAAAATTCAACGCCCCCAATTTCTATTTGTCAAAATCTAATAGTTTTTAATAAAGAGGATTTTCTAATGGCTCTTTTGATTGAAGAAAATATTTGTGATAGAACTGGAGCATATCATTTACATGTTGAGTATAGTGATGAAGATCGTCATAAACCTGCACCTATTGAAAATGATTCTTTGGATATGGTACAAGAATTTGGTTTTCATGTTAAAATTAATGTTCAACATCTTCCTCGGTCATTTGATATGATGAATTTCTTTTCTAGGCTTTCCACTGAAGGGGAACTTGGTGATAATCATCTACATGAAAGCTCATTATTGGCTATGCCCTTGCAGGAACTCAAATCTTTTTCTTTTGAAATATCTAATGTTGTCCCAGCCATTGGTGATAGTTGGGAAAATGTGATAATTCAACAAGAACAACAAGGCAGCTATTATCTTGATACATGGAGGGAAAATGAAATCTTCCATCTTCATTATACCTCTCAAGGAGAAAGATCAAATCTAGAATTACCACAGTAGCAAGAAGACCCTCTGGAGGGCATTGTTGATGTTGAAACAAGTAAGAGCTTGCTGCCAAGTGTTTTCTTTTCTAAACTAGAATCTTTTAGATTTGATATTTTTTATGTATATTAAGTCGACCACTTTAATCAAGAAAGTGTAATAGATCATCAAGATCAAGAAAAAATTAAGGCTAGTAATGTTAAAACTAAAAATTTCTTGCATACTGCTTATGGCTGCTTCTATTTTGGTTACATGGAGATTAGAGAAGAATTTGTACAACCCAAAGCATATCAAGATCTTGAGAGGACTAAAATGCAAGAATCATTTGGTTTTGAAGTTGATATGGGTAATGAACTAATAGAATATGAGGTTTTTCATTTCCATGAAAAAGAAAATAAAGATTTCCTTAAAATTCTAGAAGATTGTGATCAGCCTATTCTAGAACATGTTTACTTTGAAAATAGACTTGGTGTTGATAACAAAGAGAAATCAGATTTAAAGAGTTATTCTCATTCTAAAAACTTGATCAAAAGAGGAAGTTGTGAGATAAATTTTCAGCATCATGTCAGTCAAATCAAAATGTTCTAGCCATGTGGAGATCAAGCATTGATGACACATGAAAAATTAGAAATTTATGGGGTTGTATGGCTATTTGGAATTGGCATAGTGATTCAAGGGTTGGTTAAAAACATGATATTCAAATCCATGCTTTTATTAGCTACTTGATGGTTTCTTGGAGTGGTGCATATCATTTTCCAGCCACTTTTCTACATTGGCATATATTTTTCTGAACCAGTTAATGGTTTTCCATGAGCAATCAGGTACATTCTTCTGAGTATGGGCTGCTTGCCTAGTTCTTTGTACATAAATTTTTTGTTGTGATTACTTTCAGTTTGTTGGTTTTTGGCTTGTTGTTAGCTTTTTTCTTTGGTGTTCTCCATGTCGTTCTCTCCTCTCCATAAGAAGTTCCTCTATCCTCTATGCTTTGATGACTCTATTCCCAATGGCTAGAAACTAGTCTCAAACAAAGATTGTTGGATTCTTCATGCACTTTATAGTCCATGTTCCCACTTAGAGATAATTGTTACACTTGTATTTTTCTTTAGCCTTAAAGTCAATTGTTTAAGTCATGGGAGTGCCTAAGTTGAAGTTGAAGTTGAACCTTCCAACCAGTTCAATTTCAACTTCAAGTTCTATCACTAGCACAAAATGTTAAAATAACGCCAGTCATTCTCCTATTCATCAGCATTCCAATTCACATATGGGGTAGTTGAAGTTGAATTTGAAGTTTTGATTTAGTTCAACTTCAACTTCACGTTCATGTTGGAGTCTGCAAAGTAAAAGTTAAAGTTTGAGTTTAAAATCCCAAAGACCATTGGTGCAAAGTGCAGTGTTCAACTCAAAGTTATAACTTGCTCAAAAGTCCAAGATCTAAGGTTAGAAGGTGGTGGTATATAATGAGATATATAGCAAGAAAACAACATGTGATTCATGCATAGGTATTGTTGTATATGTTGTTATAGTTTTAATACAGCATGTAACTACATATTTCTATCAGCAAAAGAAACTAACAATCATGTTGCAAGGAGCATAACTTTTAATCCCACTATTGGATTTTCCTCAATTTTTGATATCTTGTAGAAAATAAAGTTTTCTAAATCTTCACTGAAGTTTTTTTCAATATTTTGTGAAGGTGAAAATTTATAATGGACTGTATGTGGGTCTATCCACATACCAACAAATGCAAATGTACTACAATCAGAAAAATAGTCATGTTGTAGGGCCCACAACTTTTATTTTGACCATTGGATTAAGCTGAATTTTTGATATGTTTGAGGAAATCTATTTATCTAAATTATTTACAAGCCATTTTTCAAGATTCATTATGGATCAAAAGTTATAATTGTTTAAGTACAACAATATATAAATTACCAATGACAGTTACAAGATTATGAAAGCAATCTATAACCAGCATATGCCACCTATCCATGAGTGCACATAGGATTCATTTTAAATTTGGTAAATACATTTTTTATAATTTATGAAACTTTAAAATGGATCAACTATTAAAATTCCAAAGTGATAAGAAGAAGATTATTCATGAGAATGATTAAACTAATTTTCAAGAAACGGTTATAGAAACCAAAAGACAACCCGAAGATGTCATTTATTGCAAGATTTAGATGTAGTGGGGGTTCTTCTCTTCAATAGTAGTTCTATAGCTATAGGAAAGGGAGAACACATTTTTTATGTGTAATGATTGTAATAGGGTGGGAGAATATAAGTGTTATTTCCATTTTTCTTCAACTTGACTGTAATGACAGAGATAAAATGATACTGTTATTATTTTGTTATGCATCTGAAATAAAAAAGAGTTTGATATGTTAGATTCTAAAGTCTAAATATGGTTTCATTACATTGAAAATGATTATACAATCATTTCTTTCATGTTTTAGGTGCAATTTTTCATTATCATTCATTTTTAACATAATAAAATAATGTTTCTTTGCACTTCGCCTGTGATATGAGAGACTAGATAGGTGGTCATGTGGCTATTTGTTCATTGTTTCTTTCTTCATTGTACACTTTATAAATCTTATAATCATATTTATCCCATACTGATGGGTAAATGCTAGAAAGCTTTGTGTCTTCTGGTAAAAGACATAACCAACTATTTAAATTCTCTTAATATCTTTCTAAGAGGGAGTTGTACCTCTCAATTTAGAGGAAACCTATCAATCTCATGATAGTATTTCCAATTTTTAGTGGCAATTTTTCTTCTATTTGGGCATCTTGAGTCATTCTTTGTATTTAATTTTTGAAGGACAAAACTGTTTAGTAACAGACTTCATAGATAAGAATTTAGATCTTGATGGATATTTCCCATCACAATTATGGAGCCAGTTATGGGATAGGCATTACCTTTACTCTAGGTCTATGTCTTTTTTTCAATAATTTTAGTTCTTTTGTTATGAAAATGATACATGGCCAACAAGATACAATTATAACTATTATAGTGTTGAAGCCTTTTTATTTTAAGGATGATGTTAAATTAGATCATAAATGGGGAGGTGTATTTTTTTTTCAAAGTATTCTAGCTATGAGATTTTATTCCTTCCCTCAACCCTCACATATGTTGCTAAAATACATACCTAATAGGTTTGGAATAATGTAATTCATGTGGTAACTCATCATGATGGATAAGATATATCTATCCCCTAAATTGCACAAAGGAGCCTTCCTATGTAGATTTTTTAAGATTGGTGACTTTACAATTAGGAAGGAAGCTATTGATTATATTAATGAATTCTTGAGATATTATAATTTGTCTTCTACACCATATAGAATATATGATCTTGAGAATGCAGTCAAGAGTGTGTTAAAAGAGATAATAAATTATACTCTCCCAAATAATAAGGGATTTCCTCAAGGATACATAATCATAAATAACTTAATTGAGCATGATATAGAGGGGATACTAAGAAATTTTTTAGATGATATTCAAAGGGTTAAAAGGGAGTTGAAGAAGAGTGACCCTAATTTCAAGGGTTTTCTCTTAGAAGTTGCTTACCCTTTTTAGATTGGAAAGTTTATTGTAAAATTATTATCATTTCATGTCTCAAATGGCACAAGACCTAGGAGAAAATGATAGGGTAAATCCAGACTCTCTTGATCATGATGTAGGACTGGAAGAAAACCAAAGATCAACCTCAAAAATTTGCATGGGCAACCAAATGAAATGGGAGGCATAAAAATATCCTTATGCTTGAAAATTTTAAGGATCAACAATTTTATTTAATGCCTGGTAAGAGCCAATATGTTTTGTAAATGAGGTAGAGCTTCCTATACAAGAGAGTAAAGGAAGTTGAAAGTTTCATGACAGACTTGCAATTGATTGCAACAAGGCTGGATGATAAGATCATTCAAGTAGATAAGTCTCTAGAAGATGATGAATTTATAAAATCAAAAGAATTCAAAATATTCTTGTATAAAGTTAAGCAAAGTGAACTAACATTGATGTTAAAGTCAAGGTAGTCAAAGGAGGAAAAAAAGAACTCATTTAGAAATTATTGGTGTATAACCCTAATAGTGAAACCATGATAGTGATTGAGGCAAGAGATCTTGTACAAAGGATTTCTATGCTAACAGTTACTAGATGGGACTTGGGAACATCATTTGTGTTGGATTAGATAAGAAATAAAGACAAATCAATTTATTATGAAACCTTTGGAGCATAGGGTTTGCAAAGAGGCACTAGTTTCAATATTGGCAATAAAACATTAGTTGTATGGAACTTTTCTCCTAAAAAAAAAAGCCATGATTGATGGATCTAAAAGATACAATCAAGGGAAATTCCATAGTATGGAAATTGGATTCTAGCACTAGTAGTGAAATATCAAGTGCTCTAAAGCACTTTCTTTCATGAATGAGGCCAAGGTTGGACAAATTGAAGTTCAACTTGCCTGAACCTTTAGAAAATACATTGACAATAGAAATTTGTTTAAAGAAGTTCTCAAGAAGAGAAATGTATTGGGACAAAGGGTGAAGGAGTTGGAGGATAGTTATAAAGTGGGATGGTCACTTTAAAAGAACAATTCAAAGCTATGGAAGAAAATAAAATGGAAATGATGGATGGGGAATCAAAAGCAAAAAATAAACAAATTGCTCACATGACCAAAGATAAAGTTGTGGGTGCTAAGTATATAATTGTTATGGTGGATACTAAATGTCCACATTAGAATGATCAACTAAAGGTAGATGTGCTAAAGAGAATGTTAAATCATAGATTAGAGATATTGAAAATGATATCCCAACATGTTCACAATATCTTCATCTCCTTACAAAGAAAAAATCATGTACGCAATGAAGCTCTAACATGGATATCCACTATTTTTACTCAATGGGGCCCATACATTCAATTCTTTGACAGATTAATTATTTTGATATCCAAAAATTTAGAATTGCTTGATAAAATGTTCTCAGTAGTGGAGGTCTTGGAGATGGTGAAAGAATTGATTGGTTTCTTTAATAGAAAGTCACATGTAATGTAAGGTAAAGTGAAGAAAATGAGTGAAGGAATTCATAATTTTAGTCCCTTAGTTGTTCACAATAAAAATAAATTGAAGGACTAGTAGGAGTGGTCAACATCCTTTGATCACATCATAAAAATGGAAAAGGTTTTAACTTATTTTATGGGGATATTGACTACAACTTGTTCTACGATCTAATTGATTCTTTTTTGTAAAATTGAAGTGGACATGAACATATTTGTAATAGAATCGAGGCCATCATAGATGGTAGGTGGAATAATTTTTTTAATGTTCTAGAAACTATTAGAGGAGCTAAATGCCCAACTAAAGGAGAAGTTTATTTAAGGGAAGCAGTTGGTGAAATAAAATTCTTTCTCATGGGAAGTAGTTATAAGACATGGTGATGAGGACATGAATCATATTAGGGTATCTTACCTTTGCATTCACTTGATGTACACGTGTATGACAAAAAAAAAAGACTTTACCTATAAATGCCCTTACCCAATACCATATTATAAACCCTGAATAACACAAATATGGTTAGAACTAAGAAGCATAAGGAGGTGAGATGTCATGTCCTTGTCTCTCATGAGAGGTACATGAATTATCGACTGTTACCATGCACCTTATGATAGAATGATGATAAGTAGGTTCTTGGATTTAGGTATTTGTAGTAACTAGAAAATAGGTTAAATGCATAACATACTATGAGAAAATCACAAACTCAATAATCATACGTTAGCACCCACTAGTCTACCATGAAAGCCAAACTAATCAAAAGAAGCGAACACAACGTTCAAAACCCCCTCTTTCATTTCTAGCTCCCATGTCCTTATTTCTTCTCCAAATGATTGTAGCTCCAACTTGCCTATAGTGCACACCATATTGAAGCAAAGTCTTTGATAAGGATAATGCCATGAGAATACTAGAAGTGTGATTTTTAGTGTAAGAGAAAGAATGCAAAATGCAAAGAAGCTACAAACTCAAAGACTAGAAAAGAGAGGAAGAATGCTCATTTTATAATTGTCACGGAGGATGAGAGCATTGGATTTGTCACCCTTAGATATGTGATGTGGCAAGATATTCCTTTGAGAATCCATGATGCATATGAAAAAATATGCCAATTGAAAGATTCTATGATGCATGGAAGTCAAACTTGGCTACATGTGTAAGAGAATCTATGATGCATCATAAGACACCTCAAGCCCACTTAAAGCCAAGAATCTATGACAAATAAGCAAAATACGGACATGCATAAGAGATTAAGAATATTTGATTATGACATATCTTATCCAAGTGTCAAAGGAGAATCCATGAGGTATCATATCCAAGTGTCATGATGATGCAATATTTGAATTAAAATTCCTTTATTCCACAAAATAGAAATTAGTAGAAAATGGAATTAATGATGAAAATGTGACTTAGAAAATTGTGAATTTCCATGTTTTGCGGATGGTGAACAAATTAATTAATAAAATTAATTAATTGAGGATGATAATTAGGAAGAATAATTAGAAATAATAATAGGATTAAATTATGGGTTATTTAATCCTATAGAGGAAATTAGTATATGATTGGCCAAAATTGATTAAATAAATGCAACGGTATCCTTTGATGAAAATGTGATGATGATGGAGATTGAATATAATGATGATAGATAGACCAAAAACATGGTCAAATTGATTGATTGAAGATGATAACATGTCAAGGACACATGACATAGATTGATTGATATGTAACATTTAACTGACATTGTAAATGCTAGAGGATCAAAATTGATTTAAAAGGTTTGATCATAATAACATCGAAGAACATTGTCAATGTTATTAAAATGGTTGATAATTCCATGATCCAAAATTGAAACCCTCAACAATGTCAAAGATTGGATGACATGAATGATAATTTGACCTAGCACTAAGAGTCCTGAAAGTACTAAGGTCAGATTGATAAGATTTAATAGATTGATAGGTTTCCAAGGCACTAAAAGCCATAACAATACCTAAGAATAGATAAATGATGATTGATTTGGGATGTATGATATGTTATGGGTTGATTAGGACTGATTTTGAGTTGATTTGGGGTGATTTTGAGTTGATATGAAATGGTTTTGAGTTTATATGAAATTGATGTGAAAAGGATACAAATGATGAAATATGGTCAATTTTGGCCAATAGATCAAAGCTATTAGAATGAGAAAATGGGAAAACTTAGTATGAAGAAGTTATTCAATCGTAGATACAAATCATTTTTGAGCATCTAAATTTTGCCCCTCTTTGATAAAATGTGATTTAGAGCATTGTGTCAAAGAATAACTAGTGAGAAAGATAGAACATGCCCCAATAGGGATGATATATATGGGTGCCCCCTAAAAAAATTGAATAAGATAAGCATATGATAATTCAATTTGTTTACAATGAGAAGACAAAACTATAGCAATTGATAGATCACAAATCAAAGCTAAAATGTGAAAGTTATGAGGTCTAGAGTGTAGAATGGGATCAATGAAGAGCTTGAAAGTAATTGCATGGGTTACCACTCAAGAAAGACACAAAATGATGAAAATTATAGTTTATTTTGTCAAAAATGAAGATACAAATCCAACGCAACTAATGGATTGCAAATATTAGTTAAAATACAAAAGTTATGGGCTCTGTAGTGCAACATAGGGACTCCGAGAGTAGTTATGGGCATTCTATTGCCCCAAGTATGCCCAAAGCTCAACCAAGTGCATCGTGTATGCACTTGGTAAGACCAAGTGCATCATGATAGTACCAAGTGTGCCCATGATGCACTTGGGAAGCCCAAGTGTGGTTAGAAAGTGCAAGATGTGCTTGAGAATGCTCCAGGGGCATAAAACAACATGATGGAGGGCAACCAGGAGCCCAAGAGTAATCTCTTGGCTTATAACTCAAGATAATGAAAAAATAATGAAAATTATAGCTGATTTTTTTCACAAGAAAGATATGAGTCCAATGCAACTGATGGTTCATAAATTAGAGTTGCAATGGAAAATTTATGGCCTCCAAAGTGCAACATAGGGGCTCAAAGAGTAGTTCTGGGCATCCTAGGTCCCCAACAACACTCAAAACTCTTCTAAGTGTGTCTTGGATGCACTTGGTAAGACCAAGTGCTTCATTATAGTACCATCTACACCCATTATGAACTTGGGAAGCCTATGTGTGCTTTGAAAGTGCAAAATGTACCCTAGAAGGCTTTGAGGGCCAAAATCAACCTGATGGGGTTCAATCAGGAACCCAAGAGTAGTTTCAAGGATGAAAACTCAATATGGTGACCAAATAATGGAAATTATATCTCATTATGTTCGCAAGAAAGATATAAGTCCAACACAATTGATAAGTTTTAAATTAGAGTTGAACTACAAAAGTTATGGCCCGCGGAGTGCAACATAGGGTCTTTGGGAGTAGTTTTAGGTATCCTAGGTCCCCAAGTGAGCCCAAAACTCATCCAAGTGCATCTTGGACACACTTGGTAAGCCCAAGTGCATCATGAGAGTACCAAGTGCACCCATGATGCATTGAGAAGCCTAAGGGAACTCAAAAAGTGCAAAATGTACCCTAGAAGGCTTTGGGGGCCAAAATCAGCCCAATTGGACTTAGAATGACCTAAAACTATGCGTGCATGCCCAAAATGATTGAAAGATGTCCTAAAATGAGTGAAATCATAAAAAAATGGTCATAATTGGTCAAATATGGTGAGAAAAATGTCAAACTAAGGTTGAACCAAGTGGAAAGCCATAGAAAGTTGATTGACAATGTAGGATGATGCAAGAATGTATGAATGCAAGATGAAGATGATATGGTGAATTGGAAGACATGATCATGGTGTATGAGAATGAGATGAAGAAGAAACATGAGATGAGAAGATGTTAGTATGATGGAAAGACTTTTGCTTTTGTAAAGTGCACTATATGTCAAATGGAATGCAACACATCATGGCATAAAGGGCCAAAGCACAAATGCAAGCCTTTTGTATAAACAAGCATGGTGCAAATAGAGAATGACCTTGTCCATCCTGAGACATATGTACATGCCACAGACTCTCAAAGGTACATTGTAATAGACAAAAATAGAAAAAGATGATCATGAACCATCCCAACCACTCTCATAGATCAATTTATATCATTGAGTTGCATAGGAACATGATCAAAGAAAAATAGCATGAGTCAAAAACTATTCTTGTTTGTTATTACTCTCTTTTTTATGTTTTAGGTGTTTAGATGGTGTTTGACATGTTGATGATGTGATAGTTCTGGTTGTCGATTTAGTTGAAAGGTTCATAGTAACATGTTTGATTGACTATCAATTCACATTGCTCGAATAGTGTGATTGTCTTGAAAGTGTAGTGCTTTGAGTTTCAATTTTCAAAGTGCAAGTGTTTATGCAAAAGGGATGGTTATGTACAATGAAGATGTCAAAGGTTTATTGCAAATTTTTGATGGGTTTTGTGATTTATAGGGTTTTTGAGGATATTTGATTTTTTTGTGTCACTAATTTCTTCAGGACATTTTACGATTTTAAGGGTTTATTTAGGACATTTTATGACTTTGATTTTTTTCAAGATCATTTTATGATTTTTAGTGCTTTTTTCAAGATATTTTATGTTTTTTATAGATTTTTCCTTAAAGATCATATTTGAATTTTTAGGATTTTTTCAAGATCATACAAGCCTATACAAGTGTTAGCTCCAATCTATTATGTGATAGGTCCAATGGATAAAAAGTGCTAAGGGATATGCCCCCATTTCAAATTCAAACTCATGCACTGTGTGGGTGATATGCCCCCAAACAAGATGCAAATTATGTACAAAGGCCGAATGATAGAGTATGTACAGACTGGTGATGCGTTAAGAAGGATAACAATGGATATCAACTAGTTTGTTAGCCATGGTCAAGGAGCCATGGATGTCTTGCAATAGGAAAGATATGATCAAGGAATAATAGAGGGGGAAAAGACTGGATGGAATCCTGATAGATGGAGGAGAAACAACTGATTACACATGGTGCATGTTTGCTAGGTTTTCACCATGGTACTTGCCCAAAGTGCCTATTTGCCAGGTTTTCACTTGTGGATGGAGTTTTTCTCTTGAGTCAATTTTTTGTGCCAAGATGCCTATTTGCTAGGTTTTCATCAAGGCATCCATTTTTTCATGACTTTTTTCACTTTTTTCTTTTCTTTTTTAGTACTTTTGCAATTTTTTTGATATTTTTTCAAGACTTTTTTCAATTTTAAAATTTTTTTTTTTAGGACTTTAAGATGGAATCACAAATGTTATTGATGAATGCTAAGAAGATATCTAGTGTTGATGCTACTAGCTAATAATCTTTGGATCCACAATTGACCATAACTACATTGAATTCATTCTAGGTGTATAGCTAACATAAAACCACTGGAAAGGCCTCAAGATATACCATCATGTAACATATGTAAGATAGTGTTTACCTCTTGTGAATCATGGCATCTGAGGATAATTGGGTCAACAAATATGTCATGTGGTATGTCACTGATGATGACATGTGCAAAGGTGTGTGGGATAAAGATTTGATCTTGGGTGTTCGGCAAAGTAGGTAGTTGGATTTGAGGATAAACAACTGGATATAAGGGAGGGTTGAGAGGGTTGAGACCAATGACCTTCCACATGAGCACTGATCGAGAGAGCTCCAAAAGACTTTGTTGCATGTTGAACACTAGAACACTGATATTCATGGCATCATATTTTTCATCTTGTATCCTTGGGACCTACTTAGCTTTTGATTTTTCATGGTCTAATGCAACCTTTCAATTTTCACCAGGAGACCTATGCTTGCTATATTTTTCTCTTTTCACTTTGTAACTAGAAGGTGGAGTTGGCTCCCCAAAATATGCCAATGTGTTCTCTTTAGAAGAAATTGCTTCTTTATGATCATCAATCATAATGCCTTCATAGATTTCAAAGTCTATTATAAGAGTGTCATCATTATCAAATCGATCAAAAATTGGTGGTCCATGTTGGTCCCAATCCAAAGGTTTGGGATAACTTGAGGGGATGTCATCATTAGTGTTGAATGGACTTTGGTTGAAGGTAGATATATGGGTATCTAAGTTAGTTGGGTCATTGGGGTTATGCTCAAAAGGTAGAGGATTGTTGGTTTCAGGTGAGATATCCTCTGATGCCTTTTCATCATTCAAAACATCCATAGTCTTATATGTAGGTAACATAGTACTAGGAGGACATATTTGTAATGGTTTAAATCCAAGCCCCAAAATACGAGGTCATGCTTTTGTAGTGATAGGTTCAATGATTCCTTGTTTCTAAGATCCAAGACCACTATAGCCATCATAGCCTTTTTTTTGTATGATAGTAAACCCAAGTCCATACTTGCTAGGAGATATCAAAATGGGTTTTTGGTCTACTTGTTCTTTCTCCATACAAACAAAATTATTCTCATTGATAGGAGTGGCATCTTGTGTATTAATCTCAGAGTGTTCGTCTTGCAATAGTTGTGATTTACCATAAGATAGGGGAGAAAATGGTGACTCCCTAATGTGATAGACTCAAGACATAAAGTACACTCCACACCCATTGTCTTCAAACTTCATATTTTCCTTGGCCTTACTAAGGAGTATATTAGCATCCACATACTTAGAGGAATATGTGGGTTGTGCTTCATTTTTTGTTAGGATTTGGTATGTAGTAACATCTCTTATATTAGCACAAAACTAGAAACGATCTGGATCACTAGGGATGGTAACCTCCACGTTGTCATAGGAAAACTTTAGACATTGATGATATGTAGAAGGGACTACTTTCATAGCATGAAGCCAAGGGCATCTTAGTATCATGTTGCAGTTGATTTTGATATCTAGGACATGGAACAATGTGTCTTTAGTAGCTAGGCCAACTCTGATAGGTAATGTGATTACACCCTTGGAGAAGTGTTCACCATAATCATAAGTTTTTATTGTGATTCTTCGAGAGGGATCCACATCATCTTTAGAATAACCCAAACCTTTTACAACCTTAAGAGTATAGATGTTCAATCTTGCTCCTCCATCTATTAAGACATGTCTAACTTTGGCATTATAGACGAAGACTTCAAGATGAAGGGGATCATTGTGGTTAGATTTGTCCTTAGGAATATCCTGAGGGGAAAGGGTGATATCCTGTGATGCAGATAGGTTCCCAACCATGGCTTAGAACTAGGAAACATCCATGTTATTTTGGACTATTGACTCTTTAAGGGCTTCCTCCAAGATCTACTAGTGTTGGGGAGATGCACGTAGTAGGTCTCAGATGGATATTTGTGCAGAGGTCTTGCCAAGCTGTTCAACAAGGCTATAATCAGATGAAGTAGGATCAATAGGTCTACTAGGGGGTACAAATCTAGTAGAAGTAGTAGGTCTAGATGGGGCTCCATGTAGGGTGATCTTTCTATGGCATGTAGTGATAGGGAAACGAAGGTCTTCAACCTTTAAAGTGAATATGGATATGTAGAAATCTGACTCATTGAAATAGTTGACAGTGTAGTCATATGCCATGCATGTGTAATTCACATTAGGTTGTGAGTTTGAGTTTGAATTAGAGGGCTTCTCTTTGTCATGATTACCCAAAGGATCTTTGAAAATAGTGTGGTTAGACTTGGATGCTTATAGTGATGGATCAACTATGATGACACCATCATCAATGAGGTCTTGTATTGCATGCTTTAGTTGGAAACATGATGAGATCTTATGTCTTTTGGTGCAATGGTAATCACAGTACTTTTTGTCATCCCACCAATTGGCTTTAGTCAATGGTTCATCTTTGATCAGGGGTAACTATAGGAAGTTATTACGCATTAACTATTGTAGTGCAGTCTCAAGAGGTATCCCCAATGGTGTGAATTTCCTTTCCTTGGACCTAGGATGTCTTTGAGGATTGTCTTGTGTGGAAGTCTCAGTTTTCTATTGTGAAGTTAATGTTTGATTGGGATTTTGTGAATTTTTAGGTCTTGTACCTTTCAAAGTTAGTTGAGGTTGTTCTATGCTAATCGTGCAACCATCAACAATGCCATCATTAGTCACATTCTTGTTTTTGGAGAAAAAATTTTCCTTGTCATTAGAGGCACTGGTGTTTGTGTTTTCCTTGTTTATCTTGAGGATTCCCTTACAGATAAGAGAATCTTAAGTACTAGCCCCCTTTTTCATCAATTTAGAAATAGTTCTTTGGATCTTGATTTTGAGTTCATACATTAAGTCTAGGACTAAGTTTTCAATGCACAAATTTACTTGTTCTTTAGGAATGTCTAGTAAGCATTGACTAACTAAGCTTCTCAGTAGAGTAAGAATGTGATGAATGGTTCTCCTACCTTTTGTTTAGTTGAGCACAAATTAGAAAGTTTCACCTCATTTGTAATGTTAAAGGCAAAGTGGGAGATGAACTTGTCTATGAGTTTTGACCAAGATTTGATATTATTGGGAAGTTTGGAGTACCATTCAAGTGCAGACCCACCTAGAGAATGAGGGAACAATCTCATGAGGTAAGTGGGCTCATCACTGAGTTTGGTACATGAAGCAAAAAATTCTTTGATATGATCAATAGGGTTTCCTTTTCCTTAGTATTTTTCAAACCTTGGAGCCTCAAAGTGTTTTGCAAATGGAGGCATATACAGACTATTATCAAATGGGTTAGGACATAGGTCCCTTTTTGTATATAGAGCCTATTTCTTTTGGACTCCCAATGCCTTTACTTGTTTGGAAAGTTGTTTGAATCGTTGTAATAGCTCTTCATTGGTATTTTGTATGATAGTATTTCCTTCAAGTCCTTTGTGTCTATGAGTAGACCATTTCCTATGGTGAGAACTATGTCTACTCGGCTCTAACATTTCTATATCTGATGAGTCTAGTGAAGTGTTGCTAGGTGGTGGAGGTATGTTGGCACCTCAAAGATAGAAAGGTTCCTATTTTTGGGGTACTTGTTGTGGTATTTGATGTGGCACTTGTTGTGGGATTGATTGTGATTGTTGTACCATGTGTTGTTGTTGTGCCACATGTGGCAGTTGCTATTGGGATACCTCTATTGATTGTATGTGAGGCCATGTATGTGCTTTTTGTTTTAGAGGTATTTGTTAAGGTTGTTGTAGCACATGTTGTTGTAGCAATAAATGTTGTTGATATGTGATTTGGTGCTCAAGGCATCTTTGGTATTACAACTATTTCTTGAGTTGCTCTTGTTGTTTAGCAAACATTACTTGTTGTTGTTGGAATTATTGTTGATACATTTCATGGAGGTCAAGTGGGTTTATGTTGGACTACATATTAGGGATGTTGGATATTTGCACCGCTTGAGGTTATTGTTGTGGTGGTTGATGTTGTTGTTGATATGTTGGATGCGAGTTTGAAATATTAGGTCCTTGGACTATCATAAGTTGATGTTGTTGGGGTAGTTAGTTATGTCCTTGAGAAGTGATCATCATGTTGGTATTGTTTCTTTGGCTCCTTTGTTTGTTAGAGGTTCCTCCTTGTGACATCATGTTGACTTGACTATGAGATGTGTTCCTACTAGGAATGTGTGTAATGTCAATAAGAATTTTCCTTTGCATGTCAATAGGGATTGCTGTAGTTAATGTTGCACATAGTGTACTCGAAGGAGGCTCCATAATATTTGATGTCATACCACTTGGTAGAGTTAGGAGCAAAGGTACACTTTGTTGATTTTCCTCCAAAGGAGGTATGTATGGCATCCCTAGAGTACAAGTCCCTTTAGGTGCATCTTGTTGTAGCATCATGTGACTAAAATCAAGTCTTAATGTCCTTTTGGGGTGTTTAGGAATTGGTGGTATTTTTTCAAACAAAGGGTTAACATTGATGTGTTCAAATGTACTTTGGAGGATTTAGATGGTTGATTCTTGATGGGACCTTATAGGTGCCATTACCATGTTTGAAAACTCCAAAGCTTGCTTTCCCTTATCTAAGTCCAAATTGATCATGGGTTGTATGTTTTAAATGGTTGTGTTGGTTTGATGTTTGGACTTAGGTCCTTCCACATTTGGGTTGAATTTGACAATTTCTTGGGCTATCAAAAGTTTAAAGTTCTTGCAAATATTTTTGTCTTGACATGCCCTATCCACTTATTCATTAGTGATGCCATAATTAGTGTTAGATTAATCACTCAGGTGTATAGTACCTTTTTGTATGTTTCATGTGTTAGGGTGGAAGGTACTTGTATTAGGTTGGCTAAATTCGAGGGAATGTGATTGTTCATCTTTGGGTGTGCTTAGTACACTTCCTCCTCTTGGTGGTATTGGTACAAATATAGGTTCAAATTTTGGACTCCATTGAACCATCCTATGTGTAGGGGAAGTGTATGAAGGAAATCTCATGGTAGGTGCATTGTTCATGGTTTGTTGTGTCATAGCTTGATTATGATGATCTTGTAGCTACATGATCAAGGGGCCTACAAGTAATGGTTGTGATGCCTCGATTTGGTCTTCATCAAATGTTTGTTGGGTTTTCTTACTCTTCTTCTATTGTGGATGAGGTTTGGGTTGTGCTTGTACCTTAGAAAGAAAAGTTTGATAAAGTTCTTCAGGTCTTTGGCATAATTGTGCCCTAGTAGGTGCTGGCATGATACCTAAGAATGTAGATGCAATGGAGGGAAATCTAAATGGACTTTTCTGCCTCCCAATTGCACACCTAAACTACCAACTTTGATCAGATAGTACTATTGGCTCCTGATTTAACAATGTTTAAACAACCAAGTATGCAAGGCAAGAATGCATCTATGGGCAGTTATCTCCAATAATGGACACATATCATCAAGAACCTGGGCCAACTATAAAGTTGTACTCCTTCTGCACTTTAGGCTCTGCAAAACCTAGGTGGGTAAACCTCTTAAGATCTAACTATGTGACCAGTGCAATAAGCATAATTAGGATCTAGAATAGTAGATAAAACCCCAAATTCTTCTATGCTTAACCAAGAGATCACAAGCCTGAAATAGCTAAGAACATGACTCATGAAACTGGAAAGCTAAGTGCGAGTTATACTTTGAATTCCTTCCAACATAAAATGAAAATGATTTAAAATATTGATGACAGCAAGACCCAAGTATGAGCAACAAGATTTAATGATCCTATCTTTGATCATTGCCTTATCTATTGGGAAATTAAATGAATTATAACCATACATCTCCTGGAAATCTTAGACATATTACTACATCCAGATCCCTAATCTATCTTTCACCTTGTGAATAGATATTTGCATCAAAATGAATCTCATACTCAAAATATCCCATCATGAAATCAGTAAACCCTGTGATAAACACCAAGAGGTTACATGGCTCTTTGTTTCATAAGAAAGGTATTTCAATCACAGAAATCACTAAATAAGATGCAACCTAATCTATGGTCTTGTATCATAACTAGAAAAGATTACAGATCCACAAACAGGAGACAAGATTCAAACCGAATTTGAAACCATTGCTGCTCTTTATTTGCTTTCCTTGAAACCAAATACATGAAAGATGTATAGAACACTTCATAAATCACCTAACAGACATGAACTATCTGTATTATCTGCACTATTGCTGTTGACATGAGAAGAAATTGCTGAAGAATGGAGGTGGAATCATAGTTATGGATCCAAAGAAGTGGTCTCATAGAATGACTAAAAATTTCCTACCAACATTGGTTTCACAGTAACAAAAAATTGGAACCGCTGGAAAGAATGAAAGATAGAAAGATATAGAAAAGGAAAGAATCTCGGATTTGATATTTACTTGACAAGTGTCCACTTGAAATTCAATCTTCTAGCAACTGAAAAACCTCTTTCTTCTTTCTTCCCATCTGATCTGAGTAGGTTTCATTATTGTTCTATTACTGATTTGCAAAATATCTCTGTTCAAATGATGAAAGCCTTTTGTTTCACTAAAATATCTTATTTGCCTCAATGAAATACTAATGAAATTGAGATTCAACTGATTTGAAAATGGTTAAAATCACCTCAAACCTCATTTTCATTGCCTTTTAACCATATTCAAGTCATTTCCATGCTTGAAATCAAATTTGAACTTCCATACCTGAATATTGTTGCAATTTAGGTACCTGAGATAAATCCTCCTATATCTCAAATAGGCTGCTACCTATGCAAAAACCAACCTCATATTTGGAAAATTTAGATCATCCCGATTTCGGTGGTATATTGGAGTGCATATCTAGCTTCTCGAAAATGCCCAAAAAATTGATTTGAAAAATGCTCCTCGGGTAAAAATGCTTAGGTCTACAATTTTTAAATTTAAAATTTGAAAATTTTAAATTTATCTAAAGTTATAAATTTAGAATAAAATCCCCTTTTGAAATTTAAAAAACCTGATGTACCCATTTGCAAAATTTTAAAAAATTTGCACTTTCAAATATTTACAAATTTTCCTTTATGCTACTTTGGACCCACTAGGCGCCACCCAGGCTGCCATGTGGTAGCCTCTAATTGGCTGCCTATTTTCCACATCATCTCACATGGGAGCCATTTCCACCTGGTGCTTGCCTACTTTCTGCCATTTTTAAATCCCTCACATCTTCATAATGCAGGATTGCGTCGCTCGTTAGATCATCACACGTGTCACAATCTAGCAACTCCTACCTCAATTTGCTTTGGAATTCCACCTCGTCATCTCCTAGGCCCATGCTGCCACATGGCAAAAGTTCACATTCCTGCAATATTTATTTCTCGTGCACTTTGTTTTTGCGGGGAAGCAAGCACTGCTAGATCTTGCCACATGGCGTCATCTTGTTGCACTTGAGCTTGGGCGCCATGTCAGTGATGTTGCTTTTTCACGTAAAAATTTGGCGACATCACCTTCACCTAGCAAGCTACCTCATGCACGGGTCCCACTTTGTAGCATTCAGCTTTTTCCTTTTAGAAAAGCCCTCTCTTTGAGGCATTTTAGTATATGCGTGGAGTTCTATTTAAAAAACTAAATAGGACCATCCACAAAGGATGTGGGATAAATGAATTTTTATTATCCTTCATACATTTTCATTACAACGACTTTCCCTTCATCATTATTATTTTTTATGGGGAAAATTAGGTAGTAGGAAAAAGTGCATCTAAAGTTGATTGAGAGCACACTCTAACATTCTTTGGGCAGAAAATTTGATGGTATCTCACTGCGATCTCCTGCATACGTGGATTTTTTTGTCCCAATTCCCTGCCTCCACTATTTCTCACATGCATGAACTTCTAGTGGCCTCCTCCAATATGTTTGTTGCCTCTTAGTTTTTATAGCTTTCAAACTATGCATGGGGAACTTTTTGACTGTAGTCCTTCTCACCATGGAGGCTTTGGACCCCTAGATCCTCTGTTTCTAACTTCAACGCCCCTTTTTCTTTTGAAATAACATTAGCCCTCTTTCTTCAAAATAAGAGGCAGAAATTGATTTGCCCATTGCATGAGTCCCCTTCAAAAGTGTGTATTTCTTGGGTAATGCCTTTGTTCTAGTCTTTGATACCATGACTCATCATTTTTTAACACTGGTGCTACATCCTTTCTCCTGCTAAAGCCATGGATTTGATTTTCTTTTATGATTGCATGAGGTAGCTTGTTCACATGGCATAAGAGCTACTTTGAAATGTGTTCTAATTTTTCATTGCTTTTGCCATCGATTTCTCACATTAAAATAGGTGCTCGGGTAGCTTGAATGTTATGGCACATCATGTTGGAGCCGCCGCCCCAAATTCTTCCTCTACCGTGGGCCTTTTCAATAAAGTATTTGGTCTTTTATGTGGATGACCTCTCTTATTTTATACTATGGGTTACTTTGTTGAATGGCATGGGGATCTTTGTCGTTGCACTAGGTATGAGGAACTCCCTTGGCATGATCTTGACTGCAATAAATACATCTATATATAATTTAGGCTGACCCATATTTTCTAGACTATGCCTTGTCAATTATTTCATAGATATGTTCATTATTTTGAATTACAACTTCTAGTTCCCGACTAGATTTTCCCCAGTAATCACCTAGCACCTTCCCTGATTTGTTCATGGTAAAAGATGGTCTCCCATTGGTGACATGATTTAACACTATTGTTATGACCTATAGTAAGTCACATATTGATGGAACCCATCTCCAATTTCATTTTGGCAATGCCCATGATCCAATTTAGATGCTCTCCTCCCTTTATATATATTGTTCTTTCTGTGATGGCTTCCTAAAGCTTCAGTTTAAAATGGAGAACACATAAAATCTTATGTAGGTATTGGACCTAGGTTATCTTTTTCAATAAATGGTTAATACCTTTTAACTCACTTCAAAACTGATCAATCTAGGCAAAATTAGTTGGGCCCCAAAGTGGGTCTGGCTAAAAAAAATTTGTTTCTGAATAACTAAACTGCAAATTGATCCAATAATCTCCTTGAACTTATTGGAAACCAAATTGATCACTGAATCAACACTAAAAACTTATTTGAAATATTTTCACACCATTGTGAAATCTCTGCCAAGAGGCCTATTGCTTGGCTTTAAAAACTGATTCAAACACCTGACAAAGCTCTAAAACTTAGGATCTTTGTTCTCTCTGACATGTTCAACAGGCCTGCTAGATCTCGTTGCATGATGACATCAGGGTCAAAAGATATCGACCTATGAAGTTGCTCACTTGAAATTACCTGCAATTAAACATGTGAGAAAGCTAGAAATTGCCTTTGGAAATGACCTGGAAAACTGGGCAAATGGGCGCATGAGGTTCTGAAAATTGGGACATAAGTATATTATCATGATGAGAGTATAATTGTGTGATTTGGGCTCATGATGAATCACAGGGATTATTTAGAAAGCATCTGAAGTTGGCTACCTGGATTTGTAGGATAGGAAACAATGACAAGATAACAATTTTTTCAAATGGAATGACCCTGGAAAAGTGTGCAGACGGATTCATCAAGATTTGGAAACTGGCAAACTTGTAGTATTTTCAGGGTACTACATAGGGGTACAATCCATTTGACTTGAAGAATCATGGATCTCAAGTTATAATGCCCCAAACAGGGGTCTCAAAAAGTTTGCAATTGCTGACACCAGTAAAATGTCATAAATTGCATTTGGAATCATGTTTGAAAATTGATCAAACAGATTTGTCAAGACTTAAAAATTGAAACATAGGAAGTTTCTGATGTCTACCATGCAACACAAAAGGAAATTCAAGATTTTGGTCAACTGGATCAACGTTATAGTATGTCAAACAATGCCTCCCAGAAAAGTGTGCAAACTACAAATGAATGAAAACAGTAACTGACCAACTTTGAGGGATTCAAAACCTAGTCAAAAAAACTCAAATTACTCAATATCTGAAACATAATGTCCTAGGTATGGATATTAGATACTCTCAAAGTTGCTAATCATGACACATTTTTGGGTGCGAGATATTTAAGTGCAAACATAGCCTCCTATAAAATGCAGATTTGATAATTGCTCAAAATGAGACTTCATGAAATGGCTCAGAATGTTAGTTTAACTTCATGGAATTAGTGGACAGGCTGAATGAAGGGTGTTAAAAACATTGAACACCTCACAAGCCTCAAGGGTACAGCCAGGTACAATCTCATGAAAATGCATTTATAGGGCTCAATTCTTCAATGGTGCTCAAAATTGACCATGCAATTTTTAGCACCAACAAGTACCAAGTGCACCCATGATGTACTTGGGGGTCTAAAGGTAAGCAATTGGTAAGTAGGAGGTATGCAATGGGTAAATAGAAGTGCTAGGATGCCTAAAATGCAAATTTTGAGTGTTTTGAGTGATTTAGAGTGTTTCCTAATGTCTTGGGATGCAATGCAAGGTGTGGAAGTGGAGGTTAGGGTGTTGGAACCTAGAATAAAACACCTAATTACTAGGTGCATTCTAAAACTACCAAGTGCATTCTAAAAATACCAACTACACACTTGAAGTATGTAATTGATAAAATAGGGTTGCAATTGGTAAAACAAGGTTGTGGTTGGTAAAAGAGGTCAAAACTTGATAATTAAGATATGGGTATGCAAAATATGAGTTCTTTTGGGATTTTTAAGTGTTTAGGGATGTTATGCAATGTGAGGAAATGCTAAATGAATTAGCATTTTGACATGCAAAGTTCAAATGTGATAGGAATATTATGCAAATGCGAATGTAAGGTGTCATTTTGAAGGTATGCAAAATGAAGATTATGGTATGCAAAATGGACATTAGGGTTATGTTTTGGACTTGTTAATGACACTAAAGATAGGTATATGCAAGGTGTACTATGCAAAGGATGATGTTCTAGGGTTCGTAATGACATTTGGGATATGCAAAATGAGGGTAAATGCTCAAGAAGGCAATTTGGTTAATGGACAATTTGATAAGGTTTGGTAATGAAAATGATGCTAGGATTTTGATCAATGCAAGATGCAGGGGATATACCACTAGGGTAAGTCAAAATGATTTTTAGGAATATGATTATGCTAATGATAGAGGTATATGCAAGTTTATGAACTTAGGTAAAACCTTTAGAAAGTATTTTGTCTAGGAGTTTAACCTTGTGATAAAGGATTTTGGATCTTGACCAAAAACTGAGAAAAGATGAAAAGATAAAATTGATAAAAGATGACAAGGTAAATCTATCAAGACATAGATAGATTCTGACCCAAGAAAATAATAAGAAAAGATAAAAAGACTAGTCAAGATCCATTATCCATCAACACCAGGAGATACTCTAAGACTCATACTTTGTCTAGATATTTGACTAAATTCAAAGGTTTTGGGGGTTCAAAATGATGTTTTGGGGACTCAAAATGGTGGTGATACTAAGAAGATATGTAATACGGACAATGCCTATGATGCAAAATGGGATTTTGGATGCAAGATGCAATTTTGGGTCAAGTGCAGAATGGGGAGGTATAGAGGCTCCTAGATGGAGTTTTAGGGTTCTAAAGTGTAGTTAGGGGGCCAAAAATGGTCATGCACTCCAAAAATACCAATTGCATCATTGACATAGTTGGGGCTTGTTTGGGTGTAGTTGGTAAGTTAGAATGAAGGTTTGCTAATTCTGAGTAGTATGGTTGCCAAACTGATATGCCAAGAAGCTAAGATGTTGGGGTTGATGTTAGGATGGGCTGGGAGATGTAGAATAGAGGTTATGACCTAAGGAATGATGTCCTAAGTTAAGGCAATGAAGACTAGGTGATGCAGAATGCAAATCTGGGCAAGCTAATGAAAGGAGAGCTAACCAGGTATCTAAAGACATAGTTGAAGCTAGAAAATGTTATCTGGAATCCAAAACTAGATTTGAGGACCACCAAGTGCACCCAGATAGTGAAAACTACATCAATGAAATAGTTGGTAATTTTTGGATGTAGTTGGTAATTTCAAGATGTAGTTGGTAAACTGGGCTGAAACTAAGGCAATTCTGGGAGCTAAGATTTCCAAATTGATGTCACAGAGAGGTACACAATAGGGGATAGTATTAAGACTAATATGAATTCTTAAAATGATTCTTAGGACACCCAAAATGATGTTTAAAGTTTTCAAGATGAGGATTGGGTATGCAAAGATGCAAGGTGGTGGATGCAAAGTGTAGATTTTGAGATTGGAATGCAAAAACTAAGGGAGGTAAACTAAAACCAAATGGATGCAATATGAAAGCTAATGGATACTAAATGAGGAATAAAAGGTGCAATATGAATTCTATATGATGCAAGAATGAGGCCTAGACTAGGGCGAATGCAAGTGAAGTATATGTGAGGGTGGGATCTACGTTTTGCTAAGCATGTTTAGGAGCACAAGTTGCCATGTTTTCCAAGGTTTGAATGTGTTGAACCAAAGTTTGCAAAGTTTGGATGAAGGTTGAAAATTTTTGACAATGTGTAATGTTTCAAGAAGGTTCAAGGTGTAAATTTGAATGTTGGCTATTATCTTGATTAATATTTCACACACACGGAAGACACATTAATACAAGAAGAGTTGTTGCTAAAAGTGAATAAGCACACCACAACCTAGGCTTTTTGGACTATATCCACTGAATTCCTACTTGAACTAAAGTGTAGTCATGCTTAGCTAGAGTGGACAACCTAGGATCTTGGAACCATAGGCTCCCCCTTACAGTGCACTCACTTCTCAGGGCTACCAAGATCCGCTTCCCAAGGGGTATGACTTCCCAAGGAATTTTTGCCTCTACTAAGGACTGCAAAAATGTAGGATGTCTTCATGGGCATGGGTGACCGCTTGAGCTAGTGGATAGAAAGGATTTTGGCCACTAAAACATGGTTTTTAGTAAGGGCATTCCATTTGGAAAGTGAATGATAAACTTTTGCAAAAGATCTCCCAGCTCTGAGAATCAGGGTTTGACGCACCACAAGGGTACTGGAGGAGAGCTATCATGTAGCAATACCGTCAACATAGCTTTCACCATAATTGAGTTTTATATAGAAGTTGGAACATTGACCTAGCTTTTGGCCTATTACCACTTTGAGGTCATCCCCTGGCATACCCAATATCGAGTATCTTGGTCCAAGGCAGGCCTCCTCTAGAAGTTACATGGATTTCTCTTAAACCCAAGATCCACGAATGGAGAGGGGAGAGGATACATACAATGTAACTCCTAGGGAATTAAACACTATAGAAACACCAAGCAAAAAAGAAAAATTTTATTTTAAGCACCAAAAAAAGTGTTATCTAATCTAGGAAATCCACACACATGGTTTTGACAAACACAGAATGGTTTTCGACAATGCCTTGCAAAGAAAGCATTAGTAATCTATTATGATCATGTCTTCATCCCACAATTTCCACATGCTACAAGTAGACCATTAGTAACACAAAATCCTCTAATCTATGTTCTAGAAACAAAAGGAAACCTTACATGTAGATTTTGATTGATGTGTATGTTTTTTCTGAACCAGGTGTGTTATGACAGAGCAGATTGCACCCTAGTCGGCCAAAATGGTTCAAAACATCCCCAAGTGCACCCAGATAGTGTAGATTACATCAATGATGTAGTTGGGGCCTAGTAAGGCATAGTTGGTAGTTTTACAATGTATTTGGGAGGTCAAGTGCAAACTGTGGGGAAATGGTGCCCTAAATGATACCAAAAAATTACAAATTTTGACACCTACACTACCAAGTGCACCCAAATAGTGTAGACTACATCAATGATGCAATTGGTAAGTTTTGGATGTATTTTGGAAGTCAAAAATAATAGAAAGGGATTTTGGTGACTTTTATGCTCTTAAAATTGTTCGTAGGGGTCCCAAGTGTGCCCTAATAGAGAAGAGTGCACCCTAGGACAACAAGCTGACAAAATGCATAGAATGAAAGGATACAACCATATTTCTAGACCCCTTAATTAATCTAGGTGTGAAAAAGAAGAGAAGATAATCATTATACCCTTCCAAATGAGCTCCTTTTTTGCACCTACAAACACAAAACAAGAAAACCCAAGTTGATAAGCATGTTCACATCAGGTTCACCAAAACGTAGTACCTAGAAAGTGGGTTAAATATATAACATACTGTGAGAAAATCACAAACTCAATAATCATATGTTAGCACCCACTAGTATACCATGAAATCCAAACTAATCAAAAGAAGCAAACACAAGGTGAGAAACCCCCTATTTTGTTTGTAGCTCCCATGTCCTTCTTTCTTCTCCAAATGATTGTAGCTCCAACTTGCCTATAGTGCACACAATATTGAAGCAAAGTCTATGATAAGGATAATTCCATGAGAATACTAGAAGTGTTATTTTTAGTGTAAGAACAAGAATGCTAAATGCAAAGAAGCTACAAACTCAAAGACTCAAGAATTATGACCTCCAAAACCAGAAATGAGAGGAAGAATGCTCATTTTATAATTGACATGGAAGATGAGAGCATTGGATTTGTCACCCTTACATATGCGATGTGGCTAGAGATTCCTTTGAGAATCCATGATGCATATGAAAAAATATGCCAATTGTAAGATTCAATGACACATGGAAGTCAAACTTGGCTAAATGTGGAAGAGAATCTATGATGCGGCATAAGACACCTCAAGCCCACTTAAGCCAAGAATCTATGACAAATAAGCCAAATAGGGAAATGTGTAAGAGAATAAGAGTATTTGATTATGACATATCTTATCCAAGTGTCAAAGGAGAATCCATGAGGTGTCATATCCAAGTGTCATGATGATGCAATATTTTATGGAATATTTGAATTAAAATTCCTTTATTCCACAAAATAGAAATTAGTAGAAAATGGAATTAATGATGAAAATGTTACTTAGGAAATTGTGAATTTCCATGGTTTGCAGATGATGAACCAATTAATTAATAAAATTAATTAATTGAGGATGATAATTAGGAAGAATAATTAGAAAGAATAATAGGATTAGATTATGGGTTAGTTAATCCTATTGAGGAAATTAGTAGATGATTGTCCAAAATTGATTAAATAAAGGTGACGGTATCCTTTGACGAAAATGTGATGATGATGGAGATTGAATATGATGATGATAGATAGATGAAAGCCATGGTCAAATTGATTGATTTAAGTTGATAACATGCAAAGGACACATGACATGAATTGATTGAGATATAACATTTAACTGACATTGTAAATGATACAAGATTGAAATTGATTGAAAAGGTTTGATCATAATAACATCGACGAACAATGTCAATATTATTAAAATGGTTGATATTGCCATGATCTAACATTAAAAGCATTAACAATGTCAAATATTGGATGACATGAATGATAGTTTGACCTAGCCCTGAGAGCCATGATAGTACTAAGGTCAGATTGATAAGATTTGATAGATTGATAGGTTTCCAATGCATTGAAAGCCACAACAATACCTAGGAATGGATAAATGAAGATTGATTTGGGATGTTTGATATGTTTTTGGTTGATTAGGATTAATTCTGAGTGATTTTGAGTTGATATTAAATGGTTTTGAGTTGATATGAAATTGATGTGAAAAAGGATACAAATGATGAAATATGGTCAATTTTGGCCAATAGATCAAAGTTAGTAGAATGAGAAAATGGGACAAATTAGTATGAAGAAGTTATGAAACCAGAAATGCAAACCATTTTTGAGCATCTACAGTATGGCATGATTGGCATCCTACTTATTAACATCACACCTAAGATCTTATTAAGACTGATATACATTGTAGTCGTTATTGTCATAAGTATCATATTCAAAATTTTATCAAGTTGATAAGCTAAGTGTTGGAATTTACAAGTGGGAAGTATACTTCTAGAGGGTGGGAGGTGTGAATCAGAAGTACCAAACTTTAACAAGTAAAACTTTTAACTTAAATCAATACATGCATGAAACATATTTAAATAAAATGAAAGTAAAAGCATGCATGAAAATAATTGACACCATATTTCATCTCCCAAAAACACTTCAAAATGAGAAGGTAAAGCTTGGGTGGGGATGACAAGCACAACTTACTACTATAGCAATAATGTATCTTGTCAAGGCTATAAAGTTTTACCATGAGCCATGGTCTTCCCTATTAAAGCCTTTAGACCCTATTAAAAGTGTACCTATCTATAGGATTTACAAAACATTCACTTGGAATGTCACCCTATTAAAGGATTTATATAATGGCTGTTAAAAAAACCTAAGTTCATAGGATTTCATTCTACTAATACAATTGTTAGAGAGTATAGTAGAATGTTTCACCCGATCACTTACAATATTCTATTGCTGATTTCAAATCCTTGTTTTATCCAATTTGATCTTCTCTAATCTTATTTGAAATTATTTCTAGTGTTGATACCTTGTTCTACAAACTGATCTTGCAATTCCTCTCTTCTGCTAAGTCACCTTTATTATCCTCTTATCACTTCAACCTTTTATCCTTCTATTTTTTGCTCACTTACACTCTATTCTCTTCCTTGAATTATGGGGCTTTGTCCTCACTAAAAGGTTTTCATGTTAGGTATGAATCTACAACTGAGATTCATCCTTTGTGCCTCTTTAGCATTCCATTTTTTTGATTGGTTGGATGTTGATTACATACAGAATCAAATATATTTGATTTTATCTCTAAGCTTTGAGATCTATCCATTAGTTATCATGCAAAATTATTTACATCTTAGTTTATGAAGGCACAAAATCTTATGTCAATACTGTGTTACTCGGTACTTGCTGATTACTTATACTCAACACTAACTGAAATTTTGTTTGGCTTAGCACCTATATATGCTCGACATTTTTTGTTCACTCAGCACATATACTTGCTTGGCAATGTTTATTTACTTGGCACCTGAGTGACTTGACACCTACTATCTTTCTGACTTGGAACCAATTGTAACTTGGCATTTGAATATATTATATACATCATATGTTGCTAGATTGGCATGAACTTAACAAATAGCTTAAGTGTGTTGACACTCAATTGTCAAAACCATTCTAAGATCAACAATCTCCCCCTTTGATATGAGTGTCAAAAACACTTAACTATACATTATGTATCTAACTCCTTTAAGTATAACACAATTATTTTTTGGCATATATAAAAAACTTAAAAATTTGTTCAAAATTTTGTGAAGGTTTATATACCTCAAATTTTGTAACACCCCTTGAGTTCATCTACCTTTACTCTATCCAAAAATCTCTCTTAGTAGATTTGTCTCATGCTAAATCATTCTGATGCTCTTTATTTGATGTTCTCCATTTCTATGCTCATGTTATTTACTCCCCCTTTGTTTTCTTTTTCCTCTATTGGTTTTGACTCCCCCTTTTCACATGTATCCCCTTGCAAATTAAATCTCCTTCTGGCCTTTTGATTTATCTTTTCAATTTCTCCCCCTTTGCTTAATTTCTCCTCCTTTTTGATACTCATGTTAAAGGGTCTATACTCTAAATAAGTATTTGGCTAAGAAGGTTTTTTTTAGTTCCATTACAATTCTTAGAGCAACATCCTAGTTTTGTGGTACAACTTTTACAGATTTTATTTGGATAGTTGTATTTTCTGCAAGGTGAACTAAGCCACGTAATTTAGAAAGATGTGGATCTTTCTTCAATACATTTTCTGCATAGGCTAGTTCTTTTTGTAGAATCTCCATGTGAGGGGTTAGGGAAGATTGAATCTAAACTAATTTGGCTCTTGTATTAGCCTCATCTATTGTCAATATAGCTAGTTCCTTCTATGTGTGAAGTGTTGTATGAAAATACTTCTCACCTTGAGCTAGATCTTTTGACAATTGCATGCCAAATATCTTCAAATTTTTTTCCAAGTTTATTATTCTTTGGTTGGTTTCCTATGTGAAAATTGAAGGATCACATCATTTTGTGTACAATGAGAATATAATCTCAAGTACTTCACTTTTTCTATCTTTTTAGCTAGTTCTACTTGAGAAAGTGCTATCTCACTATATATTTTCTCATTTACTTTTCCTTTAAACTTCTTTTCTGACCATTCCATAAGTTTTGCATTGGTGTCATGGTCTTCACTTTGCAGCTAGTCCACTATTTCTGAAAGTTGCTTCATAATGGGGTTTGTTTCATCGGGTGATTCCATGATAAAGGCATCTAAGAAGATGTCCTTGATCTCATGTAGTGATTTCTTCTATTTATACTCATTTCTAGGTATCTCCTACTTCTTCTTCCTTTCTAATGCCTCTTACATTAGATTTATTTGTTAAAGAGTAATGTTGTCATAGTCATATTTGGGAATGACTATCTCTTCATCCAATGTTGGGTCTCCATAGTGAAGTACCCTTGCTACTCTTGTAGAGCTTGAGCCTAGTGTTGAGATTTACAATGGCATGGTACCAATGCTTAGCTTAAAAGCATTGTAGGAGTTCTTGTGGTTGAAACATTTGCCAAATTTTTAATTACCTCTTGCTCCTTTTCTTTTGGACTTTTCTTGTCCTCCTCTAATTTATCTTTTTCAATCACTATTATCTGAGGTGCACCTTGTTCTTCTGCAATAGGTAAAAAAGTGTCTATCTACCCTATTTTCTCCTCTATAGGCTCTTTCTCCTCTATACTTTGAGTCTTGTGCTCAATCATCAAGACTTTGGTTGTGGAATCAACCTTGGTAGATGTATCAACTGATGTTTTCTCTATAGGTTGTCCACTTGTAGCTAAAAGAATGATAGAAGGTGGTTCTTGTGGATTCACCTTATCCCTTATTAAGTTAGCTACATCTTTGTACAACTCTTCCACACTAACCAAAATTGGATTATTACATAATTGTTCTTGTAAAGTGGTTTGGTCAAGGATCTTCTTGAGATCCTCTATAGTCAATGGATTGATGTTCTAACTAGAGTTGTTAGGAACATCCTTTATAATTATTGCATCTTTACGTGTAGAGGTGTCATGTGGAGGGCTCAAGAGTGGTAATTGTGTGTCTAGAACACTCTATTCTATTCGTTGCTCCTCAACAGTTGCAACTTTAGCTATTCTTTATTGTGTCTCCTCCATTGTGCTATCCCCTTTCTCTTTCTCAGCTTTGTCTTCTTTATCATTTTTCTCCTCTTCATCATTATTTTTTCCCCTCAAAGGGATCCTCTTCTCCTAGTTTTACAGTTGTAAAATTGTATATCAACTTCCATATCTTGGTGGATTTATTTACAACATCCTCAATGTTGTTTTGGAGAATGTTGAAAGCTCTATATTTGGGAGAGAATTTTCTCCCATGCTTCTTACTAGCCTTGGTAATCTATCCTTTTGTAAGCTCTAGCATTACTCAAGATAAGGTAGATTCTCTTATTTCTTTCACCATGTTAAGGCAATAGTGCTATTTATTTTCAATAATAGAATATAAATATTTAGGTATTGAATTGTCAAGTTCAAGTGGGGTTTTCTTGAACTTAGACATCATGGTATATACTAATTCTTCAACCATGTTTTTCTCTTCCCTACTTAACTTAGTAAATTTAATATTCTTCAAGCCACCTAAGTCAACATTATCTTTAACATTGTCACAAATGTTTTCTAAATCATATTTTAACACATGTATAAACACTCTAAATTGGCTTGTGTCCTCTGACTCTATCTTCTCTTCATCTGAGTCAAATTGAGCAACATATTTTCTTCTTAGTCTTTTCTTTGTTGGTCCTTGTTTCTTAGTTGCCTTCTTCTTCTCTTTTTCCCACACCTTCACATTTTGAGTGGTAGCCCTTGTGATGGCTCTTGTAGTAGGCTTTGTAGGGCTTGGCTAAGCTGTCTTCATTTTCTTTGTCTATGTTGCAAGCTATGTATTTGCCTTTCTTTTCTTGGGCTCTAGTTTGGTTGGTGCTTCCTTGGCTTGTTCCTCCTTGGCACCTTCTTCCTCTTCATCTTCTCCCATGACTTGTGTCAGGGAAAGTGGTTCTTTATCCTATTCATCTTCTCCTTCATCATCTCCTTCTTCATCATCTTCACCTTTTTTACTTCCTTCTCCAAATTTGGCCTTAAGTTTCTTGACCAACTTATATTTTTTCTTCAATACTGATGTTGTCTTCAGTTACATTTCAACCTTTGATCTTACAACGTCATAAGTCCCAAAGGTTTTTTCATTTTTGTCAATTTCTTCTACAAGCAATGTTGTGATTGCTACTGAGGCCTCATCAATCTTTATTTCATGTCCTAATGGCCTTAGCCATCTAATTCTTGATACTACAACTTGAATATAAGTATAATCTATATCAACTAAAAAGAGAATATCATTGATGTGTTGCTCTACAAAGGAAACTAGAATTTTGAGTCTTTGCTTCATTGACTTCTTGAAGTCCTCAAAATAGCTTGTCATGATGATTTCAAAATTGTCTCCCATCTGCTCTATGTACTCATTAATCTGTATAGCTATAGACTTATTTTCCTACCAACCTATCTTTCCAAAAGAAGGAAATTCATTCTAAACATAAAAGAATGTACATATTAAGATTGACCCAAACTTACACTAAGCACTCTTTGATCTTCTTATGGCTCCCAAATTCTCCATTATCTATTGCAGTTCTAACTCTACTAGATCATATGTGTGATCTTTCTTTATAATTTTGTATCCCACATCCATTGCAATGCAAGGCACACTATTCAATCTGCTTAATTGGCAGAATTTGTGTGAGATGACTCTTAAAAAAAACTCTATGAGTGGGTCTCTGATTGTCTCTATGGTCATACCCCTATTATTCCATTGTGCCCCTATGTTCTTCTCAATGACCTCCTTGGAGTCACTTCTCAGGGTCCTTGGCTGATCTAGGGTTGGGTAACCTATGACTTTATGTATAATTCTCTTTGCCAACTTGACTAGCCCTCCTTCCAATGACAAGAAACCATCATGAATTCTATTCAACACTAACCTAATCCATTCCATCTTGAAGATCATAGGGAAATCTAGGGCATGAGTAAGTCCCTTCTTCTCAACAATGTTGAATTCTTCCTTCAATGCCCCATTATCACATAGTTTATTATAGGCTTGCCTAATCTCCATATCACCTATCCCTCCAATTTTATAGTTGTAACACTTCTTGACATCTTGAATGATAATAACTTTTGGTCAAATGATGGATAACGCACCATTAAGGTCATTTTTGTATGCCACCTCTAGGATTGGCCTAAAATTTGGTTGTTTAACCTCCTTACTTACTAACTAAACTTCAAAGGATTCCTTGTCTTTAGGGTTTCTCAAGCTAGAAATTAGTTTTGCTAACTAAGGTTTTGGTTATTTCAAAACAACATAGCTCAATACTTGAGAAATACCTTGAATTGATGAAATCATTCTAAATTGCTACTAGAATATGCTCAAATTCTTTGTCTTTTCTTGAAATCACCTCTTTTCTTCATTCCCTCTTTGCTCTATGTTCATAGTGATGAAAAATGATCAAAAAATGAATGTTATACCCTTCAATACATAGTATTTAATGCTTAGTGCATATATAGTTGGATACTCGGCTTGTATACAATTTCTTGCTTTACTTAGCATCAATGTGAATTCCACTTCACTTGGCAGCTATAGAAGTTACCCTTACTCAGCATCAACTAACATAATTTTTTCTGATAACAACTACTCACTAGGCTCCAACTAGTTTTGGCTGAAAACTTGACACACACTAGGATTTTACTTGGTAGCTAAAGGCAACTTGTCACACTCAATAGTAGGATGAAAACTTGATGTTTTAAACTTACATATTTATTCATTCTGATTTATTCTTTTTAGTGCTAACTTGTTTTGGAACTAATGTATGATAACGCATTGAATATTAGTTCCATATACCTTCTTCTACTTAGTTTGATGAAGTGTGACCACTTGACCTATTAGGTGAAGTGATCCCTCCATTGGATGTGCTACTTAAATCTCTTCTCTTCCATGTCTTATTCATCTCTCCTTTAATGTGTTCAACATCTAATTTCCCTTTTCCTTTGTTGAACTCAAAGTTGGGTACCTTTGACCTTGTTGGGCAATACTTGCTAATGTGACCTATTTTTAGGCAGCTAAAACAAGTGGTTTGACTTAACCATCTATTTTAGTTACCAGTAAAATGTTTTCTTATGTAGTTCTTAGGAATATGTCCATATTCTTGACAATAGTGATAGCTCTACCTAGTGTTGTAGTCCCAATTGTAGTGATGTACATGAATTTTTTTCTTTCCTATTTTGTTTGGTGACCACATAGGCTTGGATCTACATTCAAAGGCTCTATGTCCATAATTTTGATAGTTGTAGTAGTGACCTTCAAATCTTGGTGTCTTGATGGTTCTAGTCCTATAGTCATGTGCCTGATGATCTTGCTGGTTGCATTTGTAATAGTGACCCATGTTTTTAGGTTTTTCATGTTGATTTCCATTCTTGCTCTTGCATACATTAGCATTGTGTCCTTTCTTACCACAAAAATGACAAGTGGGTTTTGAGTTCTTAGCTTTGTCACTTTTTTCTTTAGCAGTCTTGGATGATTCTTTTTATTTAGTGCTGGTTTAACCTAGTCTTGATGTGTCATTGCTAGATCTTGGAGATTTCAGTGGTTGCTCAAAATAATTGATGGCTTCATTAGGCTTGTTGAAGCTCTCTACAATTTCTCTTTTCTCTCCTCAAATCATTTTGCAGTTGTTCATTTTTCAACCTTAGTGCAGTGATCTCAATGTCTTTCACATTCAACTCATGATGAGCATTCATCATCTAGCTTAGGGTATCCAATTGCATGTTGGATGTTCTTGCAAGCTCAATTGACTTCTCTTCTAGCCTATTGGCTAGGGTTTTCTTATCATCTTCTATCATAGCCTTATTTTCAATGGCTCTCTTCTTCTATTCAGTCACTTCACATGGCATCATGGCTTGTGATTCTTGCTCAAGCTTCATATTTTTGATCTCTTATGCTTGAGAATTGTTCTTCTCTATTAGGTTTTCTATTGCTACATCAAACTCCTTTGAGTCTCTATTTGCAAATACTTTCGTGGTGTCAATCTCTTTATATTGTGTATCATTCTCATCTATGGCAATGTGTTTCTTCTCTTTAGGGATTTCCTCAATTCCTCCCTAGCTTCTTCCATAGAATGTCGAATGAGATGTGTTCCAATCTCCTAGTTCTCTATAATCTTCCCAAGCTTGTAGACCTCCATCTCTAGATCTTTTCTCCAAGATGTAAAGCTTCTCCTATTGAGAACTTAGCTCTAATACCAATTGCTGGAATTTACAAGTGGGAAGTATACTTTTAAGAGGGGGGAGTGAATGAGAAGTACCAAACTTTAACCAATAAAACTTTTAACTTAAAACAATACATGCATGAAACATATTTAAATAATATGAAATTAAAAGCATATATGAAAAGAGTTGACACCATATTTTATCACCTAGAAACCCTCCAAAATGAGAAGCTAAAACTATGGTGGGGATGACACTACAACATACTACTATAGCAATAATGTAACTTGTCAAGGTTACAAAGTTTGACCATGAGCCATGGTCTACCCTGTGAAAGGCCTACACTATTAAAAGCTTTACACCCTATTAAAAGTGTACCTATCTAAAGGATTTATAAAAAATTCACTTGGACTATCACCCTATTAAAAGATTTATACAATGGCTATTAAACCAACCTAAGTCCATAGGATTTTATTCTGCTAATACAATTGTTAGAGAGCATAGTAGAATGTTTGACCTGATCACTTATAATCTTCTATTGTTGATTTAGGATCCTTGTTCTATCTAATCATATCTTCTCTGATATGATTTGAAAGTATTTGTAATGTTGATACCTTGTTTTGCAAATTCATCTTGCAATTCCTCTATTCTGCTAATTCACCTTGAATATCCTCTTATCACTTCACCATTTTATCTTTTGTTTTTCACTCACATACACTCTATTCTCCTCCTTGGAATATGGGGTTTTGTCCTCCTTAAAAGGTTTTCATGACTTTGGGTTAGGTATGAATCTACGAATGAGATTCATCCTTTTTTCCTCTTTAGCATTCCATTTTTCTAATTGGTTGCATGTTGATTACATGGGGAATTAAATAAATTTGATCTTATCTCCAAGCTTAAAGATCTATCCATTAGCTATCATTCAACATGATTTACATCTTAGTTTTTGAAGGCCAAACTCTTATGTCAATACTATGTTACTCAACACTTGTTGATTACTGATGCTTGACACAAACTAAAATTTTACTTGCTCAGCATGTGAATATGATTGTCATCTATTGTTCACTTGAGACATATACTTGCTCGACAATTCTTGTCTACTTAGGACATGAGTGACTCAACACTTACTATCTTTTTGACTTGGCACCTATTGCAACTTGACACTTGCATATATTATATTTGAGATATGTTGCTAGCTCAACATGAAATTAGCAAATACCTTATGTGTGTTGACACTCAATTGTGAAAACCATTCTAAGATCAACACTAAGACCTTATGGTATAAAGAATTGAGATGTTATAGCTTAGAAAACTATGTTGATGGGTTCATATTACATTATTATCTATTAGGATAGTTGTTTTGGGAGGCCATTGTTAAAAGATGAATCAACACATGCCCTTGTGAGTACTAATAATAATTATAGATAGAAATATTTACTATAGCATAAAGAGTTCACTCTAGCAAGAAAGAAGAAGAACCAACTGCAATGAAGAGTCCATATAAAATGAGTCAAGTTACACATGCCCATTCAATATGAGATAGAGGCTCTTATAGTAGACACCCCTTTTATATGGATGCTTATGATCATTGGAACTAAACCAACAGAGAAAAAGAAAATAAAAGATAGTGCCCCAAATCCTCACTGCTCTAGTGAAAAGAGAAATCTTTGAGTGGCTCAAAGAGACATGATAAAGTGAAAGAAAAAAAAGAAGAAGCTCAACATATTCCAAAAAATTTCATCATTTCTAGTTCATTTTTTGTATGAGAGGATTGAAGTCAAGTGTCAATGTTCAGAACATATATGAAAGAAATCTCTTCAATAGGGTGACAATAGTAGACAAAAATAGTTAGAATAATTGGTGATTGAAGTCAAAGAGGAATCTTTAGTAAGAAGAATCTTGGTAGGAAACTAAGCAACAATAGATAGAAATAGAACAAATGGTGACTGATGCAAGAGATATTTTCCATGAGAGCAATCTCAAAAGTGACACGAGGGATAGTAGGAAGATGTAGTTAGAACAACTGGTTACTATCATGAAAGAAATTTTCCATGAGAGGAATATCAAAAGTGACACTAGTAATAGTAGGAAAACATAATTTGACCCCTTGAATAAGTGATCTTTGATTTCACAAGTGACCTTGTTTGGAATCGATGAGTTAGAGACCATCCTTGCTGAGAAAGATATACCTTTGGATTCTTTGATATTATGCTTGGAGAGTCCTAGTAATCTCTTGTCCACCCACTTTCATAAAATTTCAATTTTAATTATCTATAAATTGGGTAAATCATCCTTCTAGTCCATATGTTCTAGGCTATTCACCCAAAGCTATGGGAACCTCTATGGTAGTGTTGGTTTATGTCTATTGCAAAATTCTATCTTATCACATCTCTTTTGGACAAGTGAGTATGTTACTATCCTAGTTTGGTAGCAATGTTTCTTAGGATTGTCCTATCAATTAGTACTTTTTCTTTCATGCTAGTTACAACTAGATATCAAGTAGGTCAAGGAAAGTGATCTCAAGTCATCTTTAAACAATTATCTTTAGTTCAAACTCATCAAATACATAAGGGAAAATAACCTATATTTTTTCAATCACCTAAGAATATTCCAAAAGCTTTGTTTGACCCTAGTAGTGACCTTATTGAGTTGATTACACCCTTAGCATCACCTCACTCAAATATGGATATGAATTTTACAATGGCTCCATAAAATAAGAATCAAAGTGGTGAATACTATGTTGAACTTTTGAGTGGTGGTACCACTCATGAAAGTAGACCAACCTCAACCCATATTGGGGATAGATATTTAGATGCACACCAAAGGGCTGAGAAAGGTAAGCATTATACCTATCAAGAAGAGAAATCCCAATAAGATGATCAAATTAGTGAGCCTTCTAGCACTCATGTGAATACAACATTTACCGGTAACCATTTTAGATAGTCAAGACCATATACACCACTCATGACACCTTTAGGTTATGCAAGTGAAAGACTCAAAGTACTAGAGCATGACAAAAAATTCCTTCTAGAGGAACAAGCTAAGAAGGAAGAAAAATTTAGATGCCTAGAAAAAGAAAGGAAAGTTATTATTGAGATAGAAAGGAAAGTTTTTCAAGAAGCACAAGACCTGCTTATGGCTCTACAACTTGACAATAAATTCAATAATGTGCACATTGGTGGTGGAAAAACCCCTCCTTCATTAATTTCTCCCAACACTCCACAAAATGGAAAGCATTGGAGAACACCTTCACCATCTCCTAGTCTTAGAGGAAGGAGAGCTTCAAGACAAGATGATGATAGGAGACCATCACCTCCTAGAGTTCCAAGAAAACTTTCACAACATCCTCAACATGATCCAAAATATGGAGGTGGTAGCTTAAACTTTGACCACAATTCTTATGAGTTTGATGGCTATGCAACAAGACCCACATTTTCAACAACACATTGAAGCATATATAGAACAAAATAGAGATGCATGCTTTCAAAATTTAATCAAAAAGGGTGCTAAGGTTCCTTACAACTTTTATGTAGACAAAAAGATTCAAAATCATGATCCCTCTATGAAAGAAGAAATTGATCAATTGAAGAAGTAGCTAATGCAAATATCGACACCCATGAGTTCTTTTTCACTTGATTCAAGGTGTCCTAATCCTTTTGAAAAGAGTATTGACATGAAATATTTTCCTAGAAAAATTGAGATCCCCCAATATGAAAAATATGATGGAAATGGGGATCCAAATGGTCATGTGCATCAATTCTATACTATGAGTTTTGAGTTTCATCATGAGGACTCATACCTTATGAGATCATTTCCAAGGAGTCTTAAGGGTCAAGCAATGGAATGGTTTACCAATATAAATCATCCTATTCAGATTTTCCTGAGTGAATTCAGAGATTTTTTCAACACTTTGCACACAATCTTCCGCAATCTATCTCACTATTGGACTTATGTCACACAAATAAAAATCAAGGAGAATCCTTTGTTACTTTCTTGCAAAGATGGAGATGATAGTGCTCTCACTATTTTAGGACTATTCCTAAGAAAGAAAATCTTGAAATCTTCATTAGTAACATGGTTCTTGAGATGAAGTACGAAGTTAAGAAGGTGGTTTTTTATTCCTTTGATAGCATGGTTGAAGCCACATTTAGAATTGAGGATTTTTTGTAGGAGCAAGGTATTTTGACAAAAAATGGAAACAACAACAACAATGGTCAGACTAACAACAATAATAATAAGGATAAAAAAAGAACACATATTGAAATAAGAATGAACAAGTGGTTAATGATGGAGTTGGAGATTTCTTTAAGCTTAAAGACCAAGATATTTACCATTTTGCTAGTGCCAATCAACAATGTAACAAGCCAAGATATCAAGAATGACCTAAAGGAGAGAAACACAACTTTACACAATTGGGTGAGTCATATGAAGAGATATTCACAAAGCTCTTTGCTCATAATCTTGTGCACCATTATGATGACACAAAGTTCCACATACCTGAAGTTAAGCCATGGTGGTGGGATGAGAAGGCCTATTGCAAACTTCATAATCGCATTGGACATGATATTGAAAACTATGGGAGATTTTAAGTATATTGTTCAAGATATTATTAAGAACATAAAACTTGAAATAGATGGATTAAATACCAATTCTGATCAAACAACATTCAAAGAGCCTTTGCCCAAGTATGAGAAAGGGGAAGCTTTTGAACCTAAGAATGGCAAGGCTATAATCAATTACAGTTATGAAAATGTAGAAAATGTTATCAATATCCTTGAGGTTGTATAAGAAAGTGTCAACATGATGGGCAATAAAGATCCTAGCGGCTATAATTTAAATTTGAGGTCTCCTATCTTTGGTGAAAAACCTATTTTGGTGCTAAGAGGTGCTCCCTCTAGAGAGTCATCTCAAGGTCCACTTATCATTAGAGGACCCAATTCAATCTAGTCAAGTAAACCTAAGCAAGTGTCTTCCCAAAGTCTCAATGCTATTACATGAAGTCAAGGTCCCCTTGTCATCAAAGGACCTAGTTCAAACCAACAAAGTAAGCCAAAACAAGTGCAATCCAAGTATGTTTCTTCAAAACTAGTGGTTATTCCAAGGTCAAATTATAATCTTGTTAATCAATTGCAAAGAACCCCCACTCAAATTTTGATCTTTGAGCTTTTAGAGTTGTCTCTAAGATAGAAACAAGTCCTTGAGGATGCTTTGCACATGGAAAATATACCCTACAATTTAGATGTTGGTCAATTCCAAAACATGGCTAGTCATATTGCTATCCCTCATTACCTTTCCTTTTCAAAGGAAAATGATAAATCTTTGAGCCATCCACACAATCTTGACCTTCATATTGATGTCGCAATCCATAGCACCTATGTTAGGTGGATGTTGATAGATGGGGGTGCTAGGCTCAATAGTTGTTCTTTGCATCTTTTAAAGGCTTTAGGTTATTCTAAAAAAGTTATTGATACCATAAGGAAGATTACTATCAAAGCCTCTGATGAGGTAGAGAGAAGTTCAAATGGGTTGGTCATCCTTCCCATTAGAATTGGTCCTATTGAAAAGGATATTTTATTCCAAATAGTTTAAGATGGACCCCTTGCATACAATATTTTACTTCGTAGATGATGGATTCATGATATTCAAGTAGCGTCATCTACCTATCATCAGTGTGTTAAGTTCCCTTACAATGGAATAGAGATTTGTATACCTAGGGATAATACTTTGTCTATTAAATTGATTTCAGCAAGTACTCATGTTCCCCTCAATAGAGAAGCAGATGATTTTGATGCAACTTTAGCTAAATGTAAAGAAAATTTCAAATCCATAGAAATTGGCATGGGGGATATTGGCTCAACTCCTTCATAGCATTAACAGTTTCACCTAGGTCTTATAGTAAACCTTTGCAAGAGATGAAACCTTTCTCTTCAGCTATGTGCCACCATTCAAGGCCTCATTCTTGAGAAATCTTGGATATAATGACTCATAGAAATGTGTCAACATTTTAGCATTAATGGTTAATGTGTGCCATAAATATTGAGCCAAATGTACCATTTTTGGACCTTCATCCATACCCAAATTGACTTCTTGTATTTTTTCAACTATGAAGGAATGAATGGAGGAGAGTTGTTTCCACCACCAATGTGCACATTGTTGAATTTATTTTCAGGTTGTGGAGCTCTGAGAAGGTCTTGTGCTTCTTGAAGAGCTTTCATTTCTATCCCAATAATAACTTCCCTTTCTTCCTCTAAGTATCTAAATTGTTCTTCCTATTTAGGTTGTTCCTCTAGAAGGGTTTTTTCTCTCACACTCAAGTACTTTGAGTCTGTCACTCACATAACCTAAAGGTGTCATGAGTGATGTACATGGTCTTGATTGTCTAAACTAGTTACTAGAAAATGTTGCATTCACATGAGTGCTAGAAGGCTCATTAATTTGATCATCATATGAGGATTTCTCTTCTTGATAGGTATAATGTTTACCTTTCTCAGCCCTTTGGTGTGCATCCAAATATCTATCCTCAATATGGGTTGAGGTTTGCTTCTTTTTATTAGTGGGACCACCACTCAGAAGTTCGACATAGTATTCACCACTTTGATTCTTCTTTTGTGGAGTCATTATAAAATTCATATCCATATCTAAGTGAGGTGATGTTAAGAGTGTACTCAACTCAATAAGGTCACTACTATGGTCAAATAGAGCTTCTGGAATATTCTCAGGCAATTAAAAAAACATAGGTTATTTTCCCTTACATCTTTGATGAGTTTGAACTAAAGGTAATTTTTTAAAGATGACTTGAGGTCACTTGATCTACTTGATATCTTACTATAACAAGCATGAAAGAAAAGGTACTAGGCAATAGGATAACTTGAATAAACATTGGTATGCACTTGTTGAAAAGAGATGTGATAAGATAAAATTTTGCAATAGTCATAAACCAACACTGCCATAGAGGTGCCCACAACTTTTGGTGAATACCATAGCACATATGGACCAAGAGGATGATTTACCCAAATTGTAAATAATTAAAGTTGAATGTTTATGAAAGTGGATGAACAAAAGATTACTAAGACTCTCCAAGCATAATATCAAAGATTCCAAAGGTATATCTTTCTCAACAATGATGGTCTCTAACTCACCAATCCCAAACAAGGTCTATTGTGAAATAAAAGATCACTAATTCAAAGGGTCAAAGCACAATAACCTAAGGTGTAAACATGCTTCTAAAAATGGTTTAAGTAGCCTAATTCGAACCGAATCAACCTAGGAAGACTTGATATAATAGGATAGAAAAGAAGTTTGATCATAAAGTCTCAACTTAGGAACTCAAGTTTTATTTTTTTAATATCCAACTAGGTGCGATAAATTTTGAATCATGAACTAAACACACAAGATAACAATCATGAATTTCAAGTAAACATCTTCAAACAATGAGCAAGAGACAAAGAAACCTTACACATGACCATGAATAGTATTGTATTATTAGTCTAATGCATAGAACAACCATTATGTATGTTCTCAAAATATTTTCCAATCATGCAGATATTCCTAGAAAAAATAATTTGGCAGCACTATGATTCTTAGTAATGTTCAACTTTACAACTTTTCCAATTCGACAACACAAAAAAAGACTACACCTATGAGGGTTTCCCACACAAGGAAATTTATAGAGTAGTTGCTACTACCATGTAAAAAATGGCTATTACTACTTGAGGTTCCATCCAAGTGGTTGACCCTAATAAGACCGGAATATGGTCTATTTTACCATCTCATTTTTAGTTGAATTTGCAAACTTCCTAAAGATTTTAATGTTTAAGAACATGATTTTTATGATAATTTAAAATAGATATGTGCGTGATTACTTTCCAGGACTAAAATGAATATGATATGAAATGATATGTCATTTGATTACAAAATAGTGAGAATAATGTTTTTCTTTCCTTAGCTAGGTTGGGTAGTTCTCCTCCAACAATGTGATATAGGGTAAACTAATTTAGATGACATATTTTGAATTAGTTTTGATCCATATTATTACTTTGGAGGCACTAATATTTTGTAGACTTAAAGGTGAAGTCCACTCAACTAAGCAAAGTTAGTAGACCAAGCAAAAAGCAGGAGTCAAAGCAGTTGCTCTGGTTAATTGATAGCCTTAAGCAAAGGAAATCTAATGGTTTTGAGGTCCTAAATTCCTATTACATTTAGTGCCAGAGTTAATTAATCTATTGTAATATTCAATGCCAATATTTTTTTTGATAGTTGATGGAGTCTAGAATCTAGGAATTTTGTTCTTAGTTTGTGCTTATGATTTGAAGTTTGTGTTCCAAAGAGATTTTTGTTAATTAGTTGTTTTTAGTAGAAACAAGAAGTTTTTGAGTTTTTGAGTACTAAATATAATCTTTTTGTTTATTAGTATGTACATTTACTATTTTTATGAATAAGAAGATCATTTTAGGTTCCCATCTTTGAGTCATTCCACTTCACTTCTCTATGAGGGACCACACAGAGAGTGAACTAATTAGTTAGTATAGGATTTGACTTTAGTTCATAGAACTAGAGTAGACTCTATTGTTCCTACAACCACTAATTGAAGAATTAGTGAGCTATTCCTATAGCATAGGTAGTTGAAGTAGTTCTCAGTTATATTTTCATGCTTTGTTAAAATAGATTTGATTCTCAACTTTAGCATGGATTTCCTATAGCATAAGCATTTGAATTTCCATAGAATAATTCTTAATTTGGGAGAAGTTTGAAGCATATAATTTGTAGACACCATTTCAAGTTTATGTCCCTGGTTGATAAATTAAAAGAGTCCAAATGAGTTGGGTTAGAATCACTCAGGATGACCAATTCTAGGTTAAGAAATCCATTACTATAGGATTTTGATCCCTTTCTTTGGCCAACCATTTTTGGTGCCATTACCACGGATGGTGTTAATTCAAACCAATCATTGTATTTGCATTTATATTCCTTGTAGAATAGATTTTAGTGTTAAAGAAGCATGTTATGCATAGAAGAAGAGACCACCTTAGGAGTTTCCTTCCTTGTGATAATTAGGAAGAACCATTCAATGATTTTCATCCTAAACTAGATGAACCCCAAAGAGAGAATGACAAAGATGAACCTTTTGAAAATCTATTTGTTGACATTCAAGTGGAAATACCTCCTTCATCTTCAAAAGAATCACTCCACTTGAATGAACTTTTTGCTAAACCTGAATATCAAGATAATCCACTAGCCATTTTTATCTATTAAGCACCACCTCTTCCTCCAAGAATGGCAATGCCTTCCTTTCCTTTTCCTATTCCACCTCAACAAGGGAATCAAAATTTGAAGAACATACATGCTACTTCCCTTCCAAAATTCTATGGCCTTACTATAGAAGACCCTAAAGCCTTTCTCTTTAAGTTTGACATTCTTTGTAGGGGCTATGAATACAAAGTTGATTTCCATAAGTTGAAGTTGTTTCCCTCTACTTTAAAGGAGGTTTCTCTAAGATGGTTCATGGGGTTGGGTGCAAATATTGTAGCAAACTAGACTAAAATGTGTAATTTGTTTCTTCAAAACAATAAAGAATATTGTAGAGGTCAAGATATGAAGGGGGATGACATTTTTTAAATGTCATAGAAGGAGGGTGAAATTTTGGAAGACCAAGTTTCCAAATTCTTATTCAATGTGCAGTGGAATACACAACATAACCTAAATGAAGAATCTAAGAAGCATCTTTTTCTAAGATTTGTGCAATAAGAAAGCATGGAAGCAACGAATCTTCACCTTTTGGCAATCCCATCTCATTTTTTCATCATCATTTGGAGAATATCACATGCAACATAGGTCAACCACATCACCAAATATTTATTAGATTTGGGTCCAACATTTGTGGTAGTTGCCCATTATTTATCACACGATTGGTCAAAAATATTGTTCCAATCACCAATGCAATATACATTTTAGATACATTTATTTGAAACATTTCATCATCCTTTGCATGTTGTTTCTTATTAGCCACATTCTTTCACCATTACTAGAACCAAATAATCTTCCCTTGGGTTGGGCATCACCTACCATTTTTCCAATGTGTGTTGACCACTAGCCCTACTATGGGCTTGCATAGGAGGGTGTGTTTCACCTACATTTGAAATTCTCACTTGTTAATCTTGCATAATTTTCCAACCTAGATTGGACTATAAGATATTATTATTCTACACAATTCACTCTTTTTTGGTCTAGAGACTGGCATTTCTTATTGTTGCCAAAGTTTTAGACTACTGAGTGCATTGCCCATTGACTTGTGGACCCTAGTTTTTGTAAAAGGTAAGTGATTTAAAAAAAAAAAAATTATGTCGATAGTGGTACTGGTTTTTTTTTAGTTTTACTGTCCACTTTCCATTGGTGACTAGACATCTCACATGCTAAGATAGCCTATAGGTTGTTGGAATTATTCAAGACTATGCTAGGTTATTAAGAGGGGAGGGGTGAATTAGTAACCACAAAACTTTATCCTATTTAGATCTTAACTGCAATAATCCAGTAATCATTTAATTCATGAAATCAAATCTAACTACATGCATGAGAAATTGAAAACATAAATATTCATGGCACATGAATACAATGATTTGGTGACACAAAAACCTTCCAAATAGAAAGTAAAACTAGGGTGGCAATGATACCCACAAAACTTCAATATTATAGTTGGCCTATTAAGGCTTACAATGATCACTTCTAATGATCTTCCTTGTTAGTAGCAGTTAGGACTGCTAGGTTCACCTTGTTAGAGGATTTACAAACATACAATGAAGTATGCACTCGGTAAAAAGATTTGACAAAAAGACTATTAAGTCTACTTTGTTAGAGGGTTTTGGACTTGTTCACCTATTAGAATGAAATAGTAGATCTCTGACTTACAACTGATTTGCTGATAGAGTTTCTTTGAAGTACTGATCACCTTTATGTAATAGATATAACTTTGTTGATATGGCCTTACAATACACTAGCTGCTAATTCACATTCACATGGTTCCTTTATTCTTCATTCTCACTTTTCATTCATGCATATACACATCTATCTATATGGATATGATAAAATACATTATATATATATATATATATATATATATATATATATATATATATATATATATATAAATCCAATTTACAAAATTACAAAGTCAGCTTAAATGAAGATACTCAAGTTCTAAAGATTGACTTGGTGAAGTTTTAATACACAGCTCCCACTATCATTACCCTAAATTGTCATGCATTCAATATAAGTAGAAGCTCAATCCATCCTAATCATCTCAAAGTACTCTTGATCTCAGTCTACACTAGTGACTTGGTAGATACTGTGTAACTTGGTAGAAACTGAATTCCATGTTTACCATGCATGTACTCAATAAAAACTAATCATTTAATCACTTAGTTAACACTAACTTCACTTTCATGAATTGATGGCTTGCTATAAAGTATGAAGCTTGGTAACCACTAAACTAATTAGTAAATATTGTAGGACTTCACACTACCTAAGTTTGCTTGGTAACCACTAGAATGCTCAGTAGGAACAGTGAAGCTTGGTAACCACTAAATTACATAGAAAACATCATAGACTATTCAATGAGCTCGATAGGAAAATAGAATCTAAATAAGTGTTGTCACTAATAAAAAACTTGACTTAATGTCAACAATCTCCCCCTTTGGCATTCATGACAAAAACATTTATCAGCCAAAACTTATATACAGTGTGATACTAGCTTGGTACTGCTATACCGTTTTGAGATTTTTCAAAATTTGTCTTTGTAAGTATATACTTTCCTTTCCTTTTTGTTGCATGATTATCTCCCATAAAATATACATACTAAGTGTTTCTCCCCATATATACATAGATACTAACTCTCAAAGATATATATATATATATATATAGTTTCTCCCCTCTTTTGACAATAATGCCAAAGATTTATTCAAAAATTATTTATATAGAAACACGAATACAAGAAAGAAACTCAAAATGTAGATTAAGTATGAGTGCTAAAGTCTTATCCCAATTTGCTTGCAAAACTTTGCATGTATGTAGAGAAATTTGAACTTCTGTAGAGAGTTCTATCATGTGATCTGTAATTGAGAAGTTGTTGTCATGGATTAATGTTTTTGATTAAACAATGTTTTTTTGCATTGTGTCCATGATGGGAAGGATCATATTCTAAATATCTATCAGTGAAGACCAGATCCTTGCTTCTTCTCTCAACAATTCTTCCTACATATCTGATAAGAATCTAATTTTCATATGATGTGCATAGCTTGAACTAGGGTCAAGTTGCAACTATTGTGCACTAGCCTTTAGATCATCATCAATCTTTGTTAGTTTTCTCTTTATTTCCTTTGTGAACTTGGTAATATTGCATAATTTTCCAAAAAGTGATGTTACATTTGTGCAAGAGTTTTCAAGATTGGTCAAAATCTAGGAAAGCTCCACTTGTTGAATAGCAATTTGCTAAGCAATGTGTTGAAAGACTTTGTTATCAAATTTCTTCTCTACTTTCACCATCATTTTTTCTTGACCACTAGAGTCCTCTCTAAACTTCTAGACTACTTCTTCTAATTGAAAAAAAATGTTTTGAGAAGTATCAACTTCAACACCTATTACCTATATTAAAATAATCTTAGTGTTTTCTATGATTTTATATTCTCAGTCTCTTTCCTCTCTCAATTTCTTTTATTTCACTTTCTTATGGAGGAGTTGACTAGCTATTTGCATTTGATCTGTAGTGGCATTATCAAAATCCCACTTTGGAATCTCAATCTCCTCATCTAGATTAATATCCTCCTCTATCTCCTTTCCACTCAAAATTCTTATATGTGGTTGAGCCTTGGGGTCAACCGACTTTGTACATACTACCTTAGAACCTAGAATGGAAACAATAGTAGAGATAGTAGGACTAGTAGTAAAAACTAAGATAGTACCAAAAAATGGCATACTAACTGGAATGCTTACTGAGTCCAAAAATGATATACTTATAGAAGTATCCAAAGTTGTAGAAAATAAAACCATAGAATCCAAAATTGTAAAACTCAAAATTGTACTTACTATTGAAGAACACAAAATCGTAGAACATGTTGTACTCATTGCTAATGAGCCTAACTTGAAAAGTAAAGAAGAGGGAGGCTACAACTCAGTAGATGAAGTGGTACACACTTCTATTAGTGATATGCTAAGCTATGAGGGAGTTAAGAGAGATTGGACATTTGATGTATCTATTGCGATCATAATCATACTTCCTGAACCTGACTCCAAACTTTATGTAGCTACTGATTTTCTTGGAGAATGAGGAAGTGAGGCAATGACTACTACTACTATCTTCATAGGATTAGTCTCCTCATCATCTTATTTGACTTCCTCGATAGCTTCTTCCTCTTTGTCTTCTTCAACTTCTTCATTCTCAAACTATATTGTCTCAAAGTTTGTTCCTTCTTCCTCATCATCATTGTCATCATCCTTGACCTCTACTAGAGAGTCACTTGGTTTATGCAAGTCATAAGTATTCTTCCATATTCCTATAGCATTCTTGACTACATGCTTTATATCTTTAAAAAAAATTAAATGAGTATTGAATCTAAGAGTCATTCTATCTTCATATTTCTTCATAGATTCTTTTACCTCAGCATTGGTAATGCTTGGTAACAACTGCCTTAGGGTTTGATCATAGATATCTCTTTCTATCTAGATGGTTGAGTCCCATGTTGGCTTCAATATCTCTAATAGATCATTAGAAATTTGAGAGGCTATCTGATCAAGAGAATACTTCCATTTGCCCATCTTGGTTAGCACCAATTCCTCAATCTACTTCTTCTCAGCCTTTATCTTGGTCTCATACTTTAATGATTTGAAGTTGGTTATGCCTCCACCTTCTTCCATTTATTTTAATCTTTCTTGGAAGGTGAGAGGAGGCTTGCGAAACACAACTTCACTACCTTTCATCCTAGATCTTCTGGTAAACACTGTAGTGGATGGCTTGGGTGGCTTGGTGATGATCACCTTACCTTTCTTCTTCACTGGCTCTTCTTCCTATCTTGAATCATCTTCATCCTCTACTTCATCATCATAATCTTCTCCTTTACCCTTAGTTAACAAAAGAGGTGTGTTGGTTTTGAGTTTTTCTATTTTCCTCTTGCCTTTGTTAATCGCTTGTGGAAGCTTGGTTTAAAGCTCTATTCCTTCCTTGGCCTCATCATATGTTCCAAAGTGTGGTGCTTTTGGATCAACATGTTCATTTATCAAGGCCTCAATTATGTCTTTTTCTTCATCAATGTTCACCTCATAGGGAAGAGGTTTTACCCATACAACTCTTGAAATTACTACCTAAATGTAGACTTTGTCACTACCTACCATGAAACAAACATCATCTTTGTAATCTTCAACCAATTTATTGGGAATCTTGAATCTATTATTCTTTTTTTCATTTAAGACATCAAAGTAGTTAACCATTATGCTAACAATGTTCTCACCCATTTCTACAATGAACTCATTAATCTAAAGAAAAACTGGCACATCCTTTCTCCATATGGTTGTACCTTTAGAAGGGAAAAACTTTTGAACATAAAAAAATAGACATGTCAACAATGAACCAAATTTACAAGGATTTTTCTTGGATGTCCTTATACTTTTCATTTTTTTGTTGCACCATCTCAATAATAAGTCTACAAGATCATATGATGGATTTTTCTTGATGAATTTGAATGCCATGTCTACTATTTCACATGACACACGATTGACATGACTCGAACTATAAATCTTGTGTGCTATTACATGTATGCCAAATTTTAGTTCTGCATCTATTACACTACTAATCTTCATGCCTCTGCCATCCCATTTGGGTAGGGTTTTCTTCTCTAAATCCATCTAACCTAGGGTTTTAGTAGCTTTTTCTTTGAAGAGCATAATTTTAAAAATAATCTGAAAGGCTTTCCTAGCTTGAGATGCATACAATATACAAATTATGCTACCAATGCAATATTTTTAAGCTAATAATAGTCTCAATCATCTTCAAGCTTGGTCTTCGTTAGATAAATCATATTCTTAGTGATCAAAACTAGTTGCTCAAGCCATAACTAACTGCTATGAACTCAACTTAGGATGTATCTGATGCATTTGATTTGGAAACTTCAGGGTAGGTGGGGAATGTGGGTTAAACCCTTATCTTCCAAGTGCTTATGCTCAAGTTTAAGAACATCATTCACACATAATTTTCCTAGGAAATAATCCATCTCTAGGGTTCCAATTTCTTTAATTACACACTTAAAATGAGTTTAGATATTTTTAATGAGTAGTACCTTAGGAGGGATTTGTGATTGCACTCCATTTGGATTGAGAGTTTCCACAATTGCTAGTACATGTTTGAAATCTTGTGGTTTCCATTCGACTCCCCAAACCAATGTTTCTAACCCTTTCTTTGCCTTTCTACTACTGCTTGATGTTGCCATGACTACTTGGTGGGTTATGAAAAACTTGAAAGACTTTTATTGCAAATTCTATTTGATATCGCTTGATCACTCTACAATTTGCTTGATAGCAACAACACTTTAAGATTTTGGTAAAAAATAAATTCAACTTCCTGCCTTTTCATAACATTTTTTCATTAATTTGTGGTATGAAAGTAGCTATGATGACATCATTATGTACACAAGGCTATCATCCACTATTTGTTTCGATCACTCGATGAATACTTCATAACTCGACAGCCAAACATGTGTGATTAGTTACTCTCAACCTTGCTCAGTAGAGTCCATGACCCAACCTTACTCGATGATAACTGATATTGATCTTTTGTTATCCCCTTTTTGCCAATAGAACCTAATAGAGAAGTGCTCTATTATCTTGAATATTGATTTGGACCTTTGCTTCCTTTCAATTTGGAACTATTTAGATGTGATCTTGATAACGCAGTTCCAATTCTTACTTAAGAACTTAGTTGGAAATGGTGGAGTCACTCACTTCTTGAGTGACATGACCATCATTACTTGGACTAGCTTCCTCGATGGATTTAGGAATCTATTTCTACCTCATTTTATTTCTAATTTTATCTTCTTTTTCTTTATTTTCATCTTCAATTCTACCTATATTCATGCAATTCTTGGCTAGATGACCAAGTTCCATACAAATGAAACATCTTCTGGTTATATCTCTCTTCATTGTGTGATTTTTAACATAGTTCATGCCAATGTGTCCATACTCTCCATAGTAATGACATCTGCACCAAGTGTTATAGTCCCAACCACATATTGCTTTCACAATTTTCTCTGCTAGATTCAATGATTTGGTTATGCAATTTGATCCCTTGTGACCTTGTTTCTTGTAATTGGGAAATTTGCCTTCAAATTTTGGTTTTTCTTTACATTCATTAGCCTTGTAACCATGCTAATTGCAATTGTAACATTTACCATTGAATTTTTCTTTTCCATTACTCCAACATTTGTTTGATGTATGACCTATCTTACCAAAGTGATTGCAGGTAGGTCTCTGATTCCTTTGAGCACCTTGTTTGGAGGATTCACCTTCCTCTTTGTATCCAATTCCTATTTTACCTTTTTTTCTATAAAGATTTTGCTCATTTAGTTGATTCAATTGATTCATGTCTACTTGGGATTTTATCATTCTCTCATTAACTTGTTTTTCAATGTTTAGATTATTTTTCAATCTTTCACTGGTTTTCTTTTCTAATCTCAGCTCACCTGTTATTCTTTCATTGATTTGTCTTTCTGAATTTAGATCATTCCTTAATCTTTCATTGATCTACCTTTCACTCATGAATTCTTCATTTGTATTGGAGATTTGATCTATTAGATCTTCATGCTGAAGGGATTGGTTATTGATCTCGTTGTTTCTTCCATCCAATTCTTCTTTCATCTTGTTACTTTGCTCCAATATTTCACATAGTCTTACTGACTAAATTTATTATTCTCGTTTGAGCTTTCTTATTTCTTCTTGTAGGGAACCATTCTTCTCTTAGAGTTCTTTGATTGCATCATTTGCTTCATTTGAGGTACTTGAAGGAAAAATATCTTCAATATTTTCTTGAATGTATTGGTGATCATTCATTTGATTTGCAAGTTCCTTCCTTCTTTTCATGTATTGAGAGAGTTGCTCCTTAGCTTTCTTGAGTTGTGCAATGGCCATTTCTAGATCTAGCTTTTCATTGTCAATTGCTTTATCAAGTTTGAAAATCTCCATTGTCCTTGATCTTTGCTCAAGCTATCAAGCTTAATCCTGAGATCCACAATGCTTTGATACCAATTTTTGGAAATATTCAAGACTATGCTAGGTTATTGAGAGGGGAGGGGTGAATTAATAACCATAAAATTTTATCCTATTAAGATCTTAATTGCAATAATCCAGTTATCATTTAATTCATGAAATCAAATCTAACTACATGCATGAGAAATTGAAAACATAAATATTCATGGAACATGAACACAATGATTTGGTGACCCAAAAATCTTTCAAATAGAAAGTAAAACTTGGGTGGGGATGATACTCACAAAACTTCAATACTGCAACATAAAGTTGGCTTGTTAAGGCTTATAATGATCACTTCTAATGATCTGCCCTATTAGGAGCAACTAGGACTACTAGGTCCACCTTGTTAGAGGATTTCCAAACATATAATGAAGTATGCACTCGGTAAAGAGGTTTGACAAAAGAATTTTAAGTCTACCTTGTTAGAGGGTTTTGGACTCGTTCACTTGTTAGAATGAAATAGTAGATCTCTGACTTACAACTAGTTTTCTGATCAAGATTCTTTGAAGTAGTGATCACCTTTATGTGATAGATATAACTTCGTTGCTCCTTTGTTGATATGGCCTTACAATACATTAGCTACTAATTCACATTCACATGCTTCCTTTATTCTTCATTCTCACTTTTCATTCATGCATACACACATCTATCTATATGGATATGATACAATACATTACATATATATATATACATACATACATATATATATATATATACATACATATATATATATACATACATACATATATATATATATACATACACACACACACACACACACACACACACACATCAATTCAATTAAAAAAATTATAAAGTGAGCTTAGATGAAGACATTTGGGTTCTGAAGACTGACTTGGTCAAGTTCTAATACATGACATCCACTATCATTCGTTGACATCATCATGCATTTGGTAGAAGTAGAAGTTCAGTCCATACTAATTATCTCATAGTAGTCTCGAACTCAGTCTACACTGGTGACTTAGTAGATACTGTGTAACTTGGTAGAAACTAAATTCCACATTTAACATTCCTTTACTTGGTAAACACTAATCATATCATCACTCGATTAACACTAACTTCACTTCTCATGAACTGATGGCTCAGTTGAAACTATGAAGCTTGGTAACCACTGAACTGTTCAATAAGAACTATAGGACTTCACACTACCTAAATTTACTTCGTAACCACTAAAATGCTTGGTAGGAATTGTGAAGCTTGGTAACCACTAAATTACATGGAAGACACTATATACTACTCAATGAGCTTGGTAGGCAAACAAAATCTAAATAAGTGTTGTAGTGTTGTCGCTAATAACAAACTTGACTTAATGTCAACATAGGTTTGTGAATTATATTAGGTAGTATCGTAGTAGTAGTACCTTTTTGTGGAGAATGAATCATATTATTGTTATCATATGTAGTCTTAGTAGTCTACTATCACTATTCATAGTCTTTGAGTCATCACTATTTGAGTCTTTTGTTCAACAACTAAGCTGATTTATTTTTTGCAACCTTTATTGGTTTGCAATATCAAACAAGAGGGGTAACAAGGGTTCTATTAGGATCCTCAAAATCCAAGAGAGGCCACCATTACCAAAACATAGAACAATATTGACATATTTTGGTGGTGGAAATGTTGGCAACCTAGAAGATTCTGAAGTTATATCTCTAGTGCTTATTGAAATTGGAGAGTCATTACAAGTTGGAGACTCAGACTGTATTGAAGAAGTTCAAGTTGGTGAACGTGATATCTCAGTCGAGGATGAAATTGGACATGATTTGGAGGCACCTACCATAAGTAAAGAGCCACAAACTGATATTATAGAGTTGGAGTCAATCCTAGACTAGTCAAGTGAGAAAATCAAAAGTGATTCCATAAATCATGTTCATGCACAAAATGGGAAAATAATTGGAATCAAAGAAATATCAATCTCTTTGGGATTTGTTCAAAAGGAATTTTTTGTTAGAATGGGTGGAAAACTACTATTTCATTGAACTAGTGGTCGATCCAATTGATGATGAGGCTCCTATAGAATGTAGATGTAAGATTTGCATAGGCATAACAAAGAAGGAGAAGAGGTTGCAGCTTAAACTTGATACCAGAGAAATAAATATTGGTAAATTTTACAAAAAGGAAACTATAGATGGAGTTGAAAAATCTATGCTAACTTGGAAAATAAAGGACATTTGTCTGCATATCAGGAATGCCAAAATATACGAGTTACACTAACAATTACAGGAGAAGTGTTCTACAGCAAAAGCTTCCATTGAAGATTTCATTAGGAAAGCAACGGAAGTGTAGTTCAATTAAGCGTGTTCTTTTATATTTTGAGTAGATGATTTCCTAATAGATTACCCTTCAATTACTACGTTATTGCATTTTTTCAAAGTTTGAAACTATTCAAATAATCACTAGTTAGTAAATAGTAGGTGGGAATGGGCTAGATGTCTTACATAGGTTGAAAAAGAAGATATGAAGGAAAAAATAAAACACTCAAATTTTATTGCATTGTCTCTAGATGAAGTTACAATAATTGATAATACTTCCTAGGTGTGCATGCATGTTTATACTATAAATGATCTTTTTCATCCACCCTTTCTACTATTTGTTGCTAAATTGAATTGTAGTGCGATAGTTGGAAATTTATATGAATTATTAAAAGGTACTCTAATTGAATGTGGAGGTTTGGATAACATGGAGATTGTCAAAAATTTGTTGTGTGTTGGAGAAAATGGAGCTTTAGTTATTCAAGGTCATAAAGGAGGTCTTTGCAAAAAGATCAAGAATTATTTGGCACCCTACACATTCCCATTCATTGCATAGCCCATCAAATGAATATAGCTTTTGGAGTTGTCAACGATTTTGGTTGTATAAGTAAAGTGGAATCTCTAATCAAAGAGATTTACCAATACTTTTATTGAAGTCCAAAATGAGTTTGGGAATTTCAACACTTTTCTCAAGGACTTACTGATGGGAGGAAGCTTCTTAAAGATAATGATACCAGATGGACCTCTTTGGATGGGCCAACACATTGAGTAATCTCTTCCTATCCATCATTGCTTGGACTAATCCACCCAGTGCAAGACAGATTCCCTCGACTATATTCAAGTCTAACTAATGTTAAGATACTCTTAACTTTAGCAATTATTCTCCCCATGTTACAGGACTTGAGAAAAATTATAAAAAAAGTTCAACAAAGAGCTATGTACATTGTAGAATATAATAAGTTGTGTAAAATGACATGTAATAGCCTGGATACTCTATATCAAATACTATCATTAGATGAATCAAAGTTTGTAAAGTGGATAGAAATCACAAATTTGAAAAATCCTAGAACTTTTTACATATTGGTGCAAATGATGAGGTATGTGCCAGGATACATGGAGTTGACATACCAATGTAGTATTATGCCCATGTCAACCCTGACTCCAACCCCAATGGAGCAAGAAGTGAAGTAGAATCAAAACCACAAAAGGTACTTTCAAATGTTACAAGTGAAGACTTCAAGAAGATCAAAGACTCTGTGCTTGACTCTGTCAAGTGAGTTTGCTACAATCTTTCATTAAAAATTATATTTAGATTCCCTCTAGAGGAATCGATTGAATTAATGTCAATTTTTTTTCGATAATATTGGTCTCTAAACTATCCAATTGATTTTCAAAGAAGGATGAAGACTTTGATTCAGCATTTTTGCAAATCTAAAGTAATCAATGAAGTAACTATAAATGAAATTTTAGATGAATCTTGACATAGAGATCAATCATATTCTTTTGCAAACATAGTGAGAGAACAATATGATCTTATGGAGAACCCAAATGAAGAAGGAGTGGAAAAAAAGCTTTGGAAAAACCTTGGTGAGAGCAATCAGTTGAGAGAGTTAATACCATAATATTTCAAGCTTATCGATTTATGTTTGAAAATGATATTAGGTTCAATGGAGGATGATAGAGTTTTTAGTACTTTGGGCTTCCTAAAGTCAAAGGTTAGAAACAAATTAGACAAAAATTTGGATAATTGTTTGAGGCTCTATAATTCTAGGTATGAGGTAGATAGTTTCTCTTATGATAGGGCTCTTAGCATTTCAAGAAACTAATATAAAAGAAGAGGGATTTCCAACATTTCAAACCCAAGTGACAATGGCAATGGTGGTGGTAGTGGTAGTGGTTCATGTCCTAATATTGGAAGTAATGAAGATGATGTTGACTTTGGCATGCATACTAACACTGACAATGAATTTGAAGAAAACATAATGAACAATGAAATGTTATATTTAATAAATGAGGAGAATTATAATGATAGTGATGCTGAGCCAGTCCAAGTGGAGTGGCAACTATAGTAGCTTCTCAAACTTCAAGTTCTAACTTTTGTGTGAGTTAAGTCATAGGCTAGTAGCTTTGATTGAAGACTATCTACTAATTAATTATGTCTATAGAAGTCAATTTATAGCCTTCATTCAATGTCCTTTTATATATGCTTAATTTTTTTTTCAACATGTTGGTGTTACAAACTTGCATGTTGGGATTTTTATTAAAACTAGTTTTTACTTTTAGAATCTACACATGTTGAGATTTTCATTGATTCTAGTTTCTTTAAGAAATTTTAACATAATGTTGTTAATAGAATAAGCTCTATTTAAAAAAAATTGTATTATAATTTATAATTACAAATCAGCCCATAACATAATACATTTAACAATTACAAATAATTACAACCCTTTGCAAATGACTCAATGACAAATTGAAATGACTCTAAATTCCCTTTTGTAGATAAAAGGGAGCAACAATAATTGTAGGTCGATTTGTCATTGTATATATAATCAACTTATTACTACATAAAATATTATGTGTTTACAATCACATTGCCAATTTGCCACAATGCCAATTGTACAAATTTTTCAAGTAAGAGTAGGAAAAATTTTCCCATCTGCTATATGTAGTAATAGTATGCCAGTGCTTGACTATCCAACTATCTTGATATGCTAGCTCTTGATTCCTATAACAATTAACATTAAACAGAGTTGAAATTAAATCTAAAATTTTAAATTAAAGAGCAACAAGTAAAAAAATTATTATAGTACTATCACTTACTAATTTGTTACATCTTAGTGCTATCGACTATGACTACCACTAATAGAAACAATAATACTTTGAGAAGATGACCCAACTCCGATGCAGTTCTTTAGGGTGCTCTATTCTACATCATTTTGAAGCTCCATTTGTTTGAGGTTGTAGCTAAATAGTTGTAACCTCATCAACAATAAATACTTCACAACGATAGTTTTACATGAAATGAGGAACTTATCTATAACTACATTCATTCTTGATAGTGGTTTGATGCAATTTACAATTCTTTCTATAGTGGTTTCCTCAGGCAAGTTTCTTAAATCAGAATTCATGATGTTCTGCAAATTTTTCATTTAATCTTCTTTTCCAATGAACCTATTATTTGAGTTAGTTGGATTTGGTAATCCAACATTTAGCAAGTTTGGTATGCTATGATTCATCTTCATCAAGTCTTTGGAAGAAAATTTTAGAGCTTCATCTATTTCCATTACTTGTTCACAATTGTGACAGACAAAAAAGGTCATTACAGAGGCATCCAAGCGGTTTCTTATCCCATAGTTTGTCGAATCCCTATCATTGGATCTCCATACTTTATTCAAAAAAAAATTAGCAAGATTTTTTAAGGAATTGGTGAAGATTCCTCTTTTACCCTTAACATATTTTTTTACATTTGCAAAGAGAAGTCTGAGATTGCTATTTAAATCAAGCCTTTCAAAAAAAACTATCACTATTCTTCATTATTTCTTCCCAATTTTCTTGTTTGATAAGATTAATTGTGTTTATTATAGTATCCTTCACATAATGGTCTTCCGAAGATGTTATTCTATTTTGTGCAATTAATTCTCCATCTTTTTCTTTATTTAAGACATCTCTTTTTCACTCTTTTTATGGATTTCCTCTAGTTACCCTTGCCAATTAGTTGCTCTCTTCCTCTCATCCTACAATTTCTTCTTCAAATCTTGGATTGTATTTGCAGTAGTTACCTCATTTTTTTTCTCATGCTTGAGTTCCCTTTCAAATCATGGATTGTCTTCATAGTGGACTCCTTTTTCTTCACATTATCCAATTCCTTCTTCAAATCATGGAGTATTTTAGTAGACTCCTATTTCTTCATGTTCTCCAATTGCTTCTTCAAATCCAAGATTTTCTTTGCAGTTGACTCCTCTTTTTTCTTTGCATTCTCCAAATCCTTCCTCATATGGTGGATTGTGTTACTACTTGCAATAGCAATAGACTCTTTTTTCTTCACATTCTCCAATTCCTTCTTCAAATCAAGGATTGTTTTTGTAGTTGACTCCTCTTTTTTCTTCATATTCTCCAATTGCTTCTTCAAATTGTGGATTTTGTTTGCACTAGAATCCTCTTTTTTCTTCTCATTCCCCAATTCTTTTTGCAAATTATAAATTATCCTTTCCTTGGACTCCTCTTTTTTCTTTTCATTCTCTAATTCAATCTTCAAAATATTATTTTCCTTGATAGTAGAGTCCAAATTAGTTCTTTATTTATTGTTTACCTATGCACTACTCTCTACAGACTTGAACAACTGTATTATAGAGGCTTTTTCATGCCGAATTCTAGGCACTCATCCAATTCTTTAGTAAAATTTTTCACTTGTTCATTCATCTTTTCTTGCTGGACAATTACCTCTGTTGGAGAATTTTTTTTCCTAATTTGCAATTCTTTGAACCTATTGTTTGTTGCTTTCCTTCTTGGCCTTCAGATTATCAAGGTCTTCCTATAACTTTTCTATTTTCTTTGTAAGTCTTTTTTTTTCCACTCTACTTTTAGAAGTGTAGAGTAGACCATTTTGTTGCTCTCTTTTGATTATTGATTTTGTCAATATTCTTCACTTTTGACAAATCCATTTGAAGATTGGTAAATTGTACATTGTTACGATTTATTACATTTTTTGGTGGATTATTATCTCTAGCCAGGGGCATAATAGCCATGAAGTTCATCATTTCATTGTTTGGATCATATGTTGGAAATATTCTATTGGTAGATCCCTAACATTTAGCAAGTGGAGCACTTTCCAAAGTCTTCATAATTTGCCTATTTCTTTTGCTTTTCTGATCAAACTTTGATACAAACTTGTTCAAACTAAAATTTGGGTTTGCTAACATAATTGAGTGTTTGAAAGGTGAATTATCACTTGTATCATTGTATGCTCCTCCAACTCCAGTTAAATTTACTCCACCTACAATTGTATTTTGAGGATTGTCAACATACTGAAGATGACCCATTCCAAATCCTTGCATTTAAGGACTATTTTTTACGGTTTTGTACAAAAGCTACTAGTGCATAAATTGGTGAAGTAACCACTAACATGACTTGTGGTGTAATTTTCATAACTTTTTTCTTTTTTACACAAGGTTCATCCATGCTAGTGTCAGTGCTAATGCTAGTGGGATCAACTACAACTAGATTTTAAGATTTAACAAATAATGTGTTGGGATGACCTTCAGAAGTAGAAGTCTAATAATTTTTTCCCTTTCTACATGAATCATCTTCAATCTCAAAGAGTCCAATGATTGGTTTACTTCCTCTTTTGGGTGGGTTTGGTACTGAAATTGGATTCCAAATCCCTTCACCACTTGCACGAATGGCCCCTATACCTACATAACCCATTTTTTGTATCATAGTTACCACTTTACTATACATTTTTTTAATAGAATTATTCATTTGAAGTTTAATAATATGGCTGCCCTTGGTTGACCCAAAATCTTGAATACCTTGAATGTCGACATTAGACTCGAGGTCCTTTTATCTTTCAATATCACTGTCACTACAACTACCAAAATCATATAGTACAGTTGGATGCTCTTTATTCTAATAATCACTGAAAAGTTCATTCTCCTCAATTTCTTCAAAACCTAAAAATATCTTTGTTTCACCCAAATTTTGCCTCATTTTCCAAAAATTAGTCATCCTGGTTTGACACCATGATTCAGATGTGCATGCCTCTTTAATTGCTTTTAGCATAGACCTCTTAGAAGGTTCAAATACTTTCTTGTAGAAATTTAAGTATGTTAGAGGCTTTGATTTGTGTGACTCTGATATGTACAATGTCTTAATTTGGGATGACAATTCTTGCATTGAAATATTATTCTCTGTTGCATGCTTTTCCATCTCTTTTTTAACCTCATCCCATGTATCCTTGTTTTTTAACTTTTCTATCAATGGAATCTCCTAATGTTGATATTTTCTCATAGAGTTCCCATTAGCAATAAGTATTTTTTTTATTATGTTCAGTGGATCATAATTCCAATGACTAAAAAAATCAAAGTCAAAAAAAGTTATCAATTCATTTGCCACTTTGAAAGCCTTTCTCTCAAATGTGAGGCCTCCAATTGTGAAAGACAAGGAAGGAAATATCATTTTCTATTTTTGTCCAGTGAAAAGTTTATTTTCCCTCTCTATTTGTCATACATATTCCAATACAAAAACCCTTTCTATAAAATACATTGGAAGTTTGCAAGGTACAACTGCTAAATTGTAAAACATTTAGACAATGTACTCTTCCATGAAGAATTGAATTTGACTTCCTAGTTGAATGCAATCTTTACAAGACACATGCAATCTAGGCATTGAAATGCCTATGATTTTTTGGTAAATAGGTGCCAAAAAGAAGTCTGCAAAATGCGTGTAGTTTTTATTGTTAGCAATCATCCTCATCTTATGTTTCCACTCATATACTAGACTTGGAGTCTCTGATTTCTTCTCAAGCTTGTTATTATCTATCTCAAATATTAGGTGATGTTTTGCTAAAAGAAGGTAGCACAAGTAACTTGTCAACCTAGATGTCTTCATCTTGCCTGTAGTTGAACTTTGTTTGATTATTAGTAATTGTTGTTGCATAGATTGAACAATGTGCTAAATTTTTTTTTTATCTTATATCTACCTTCTCAACTGACTAACCTTGACAATGGATATTATAAATTATTTCAAGAACACTAACCCCCACTTCCTTGTTACTATCCAATCCTAGACAAAATGATAACAAAGAAATAATATTCTAAGTCCATGGCACAAAAATATCATATTGATAAGGAGGCTTACGGTCTATGTCTAGTGTAACACTAGTAGAGGACTCTGAGTTTATTAAACCCTTAATATATGAATCTTGAAAAGCTCTTTCTAGTTTGTCATAAGCCTATGCTAGTTTATCCAAGTCAATGTGCTCGTTAAAGCTTTCTAGTTTAAACCCTAGCCCTAGGTCTAATAGAGTGAAAAATTCACTCTCAGTTATGGATAAAAATTTCCTCCTAAGTGTTTTGGTATACAATTTCCTTTCTATTTTCATCATAATTTTGAGCACATAGAATTACAATTTTAGGGCAAGGGAATACTTTGGGTACAACGAGGTTTGCTAATCCAATAACCAAAGTAGCTAGTTTATTTGTATGTGCATGAATACTATTGTTATATTTGTAATAATTTCTCCCCTTTTGTGGATCTTTCCACTTATTAAATAATGAATGTCTAATTTCCATGATTCCAAAATCTCCACAAATAACAGGATAAAAAATATCATGACATTCATCGGTGAAAGCTGGGGTTTGTAGCATTTTCCTGAGTTCTATAATGTCTTTCTTTTCCTTTATGCTTGCACTCATACAAGAGGTTTTTGACTCTGTTTTACCTATGCCTACTACTACTTATGGTACAAAATTCTTCTTCAAGCCCTATTTAAAAAAAATTTGAAGTGTAAACCTAAGACAATTAAAATTAGGATTTCTATTGTTGCAAATTGTAATGAATTTTTTTTTTTAAAATTAAATATCCAGAATCAAGATTCGATAATTGGTGTTGTCTTTTGATACTAAAGTTTCACACTTCTAGTCTTCGTAACACAAAATGAAATTTTATTAGTCTTTAAAAAGTTGAAATTTGAAAACCCTACCATATCAAACTTTCAACTTGGAGAACTTTCAACTTCATATTCTAAAAACATAGATGGTTAATAGTTAAAACAAAATTATTTAGTAATTAATGGTTTTAGGTAATTTACTAATAGTATGTATAATGTACTTGTAAATGACATAAAGAATCAATAATGTAATAATGTTCATAACTATAATAATAAAAAGTAAAAATTTATTACATTAACATACATTTGAATTTTGGATTTTGTTCATTTTAAATAAATTAATTGATAAAAATTGAAATCAATTATCGATATGATTTTTGGGTCAATTTGTTTAATGCTATCATTATTGTCAAGAGTCATTCGGAATCGTGACACTTGTCAAGGACATGTGTCATGATTCTAAATGTTTCTTGACAATAGTGATAGTAGACCCAAAATTACTTGAAATTCATCCTAGGTCATTATCATTGGGATTAAGTAATATTTTTTTAAAAAGACTAAACATAATTATTAATAATATTAACTAGGTCCCGATGCTTAATTCAGCTATGTAATGACTTGACACATGTCACGATTCTAGATGAATCTAGGCACATCGAAAAATATTCCCCAAATCAGCATGAAATTCATCTTGGGCTGTTGATCTTTCTTTTAGTCAATGGTCGAGATTTTGGGTAGACTCTTTAAGTACATGTGTCCTGATTTCGAGTTAATTTAATAATTTATATAGAATATGTTATATATAAAAAATATAGTTTATAATAATTATTATAATAGTTATAATATATTATAACTAAAAGATTTTCTTTTCTATTATAGAAATGATTTTCTTTTCTATCACAAACTTTTTATTGTAAAGTTGATATGAAAAATTCAATGAAGATATATTAAATTCTATAAAATAAAATTGGTGCAAGATAGGAAACAAGTGCCACATAGTGATTTAGTACTTGCCTTTAGTTTTTGTATAAATCTAATTTAAATTTAATAAATTTTTTATAATATATAAAATATTTTAATTAATAAAAATGTTATATAATTATATTTTTATATGATGATCTTAATTTAAATTTAAATTTTATTCATAAATATGATTATTAATCATTGATATATATGTTCTATTACATATATATCATATGGTTAAAATTATATTATATTATATTATAAATAATTATATTATATATATTATTATATAATAAATAATTATAATATAAAAATAGTAATATTTTAAATTTTTATAACAATAATAAATCTTAAATGATTATATCATATAAGTAATATTACTTTTAATTGAATGACAAAACACTATATTATAATTTTTTTAAAAATACATTGTTAAAATATAAAATATAAACCAATGCACTTACATTATATGTGTGTGTGTGTGTGTGTGTGTGTGTGTGTGTGTGTGTGTGAATCACATTGAAAATGAAATATTTAGCTCTTACATCCGACCAATATAAGAGCTAAATGAATTCATCCAATCATAACTTAGAAAAATATTTTATAAAAAATTTAAAGTTCAAATTTTTGCATCTATGCTATGTAATATATTAGTTTAATAAAAGATATTCCAATGATTTATTCTTACTCATCAAAACATGAAACTAATCTAATTTTAATCACTAGTTAAAGGCTAAAATCCAAAATGTATCACAATAGTACCTAGCCCTAAGCCTACCAACAAGTACTAATAATAAATTATAATGACAATAGTTTAATTTAAATAAAATAAGTAAAATTTAATAATATAATTACAAATGCTATATTTTTACTCATATTTATTATTTACTTTCAAAATTGAAATGTAATATAGTTTAATTATCTACATATTATTAACATATATTAATAATTGTGATAACTATTTGTAAATATAATTATTAATAATATTAATCGATTCTTGATACTTAATTGAGCTTTACAATGATTGGAAATGTCTTATGACTCTGGATAAATCTAGGCACATGGAAAAACATTTCGACCCAAATTCATCTCGAGCCACTAATCTTTCTTTTAGTCAATGGTCAGAATTTTGTGTAGAATCTTCGAGTACACATGTCCCTATTTTGGGTAGAAATAAAATTTAACTTCAATCTTTTAAAATTTGACGTCAAATAGAGCTACAGTCATTGAAATGAATTTAAATAGCATATTAATTAATATAGAGAAAAATATTGAAATAAATATTGTTAAAGAAATTGTTATTTATTATTATTATTATTTTATTTTTACATTTGAACATGTCAAAATCATGATGTTAATTTAATTATTTATATTAAATATTATATGTATAATATAATTTATAATAATTATTATAATAGTATAATATAATATAAATAAAAGATTTTCTTTTCTATTATAGAAATGATTTTCTTTTCGATTGTAGACTTTTTATTTTAAACATGATATGAAAAATTCAATGAAGATATATAAAATTTTATAAAATAAAATTGGTGCACGATATGAAATAATAATGAAAATAGTTTAATGTAGATAAAATAATTAAAATTTAAAAATATAATTACAAATGTTATATTTTTATTCATATTTATTATATAGTTTCAAAATTAAAATGTGATATAGTTTAATTATCTGTAAATTATTAGCATTTATTGAAAATTGTGATAATTGTTTATAAACTATTCTTCATCATTTAAAATATTTCATAATGAAAAAAAGCTAGGTGACAAAATAGGTAAGAAATAAAAAATTGACACAAATAGTTTTAACCAATCAGATTAACGAAAAATACTTTTAGAAATTACAAAACTTTTAATTAGATAATTTTCAATTGAATAATTTTTTACTATAAATGGTGAATCAAATATATTATATGAAACCATAAAGGGATTGTTGAAACCCTTATTTGTGTCTCTAAGTTCTAACTTTATAACTATTAAAAGTTAATTATTTTTAACAATGTCACAAAGTCATAGACTAACATTTCAACAATGCATTAAGAATCGAGATGCCAAAAAAAAAGTTGTAGACTAATAGGAATAATGGTTTGAGAAGCCAAAAACTATAATATATTATTTTCATTGATAATATTTTAGAGTTTACAATGTACATAATATTGATTCATAGCATAGATATTCAAAATAGTTGATTAAATCAGCCTAGTATTACTATTTCGTAATTTATATTAAAAGGCAAGGCCCAATCCAAAGAAAAATACAGATATCTTAAAAACATTTTTTTTCCAAAAGGAAATAGTTAAAGAAAAAAGATTCAAGAAATAGGGAATAGGGAACCAGGAAACAAGGAGGCTGCAAGCATCAGCAAGCTGAGGGGTCGAGGGCTTGAAGCCTTAAATCAGAAAGATCTTCAAGTCTCTCTATGAGGAATCTGTTGGAGAAGATGATGTCACTGAAATCGTCCAACCATGTGAAGTCAGTCTTACTGACATCATCCAACAACAACCCTTTCCATAGAAAATCCCTTCCAAACCATGCCCACTTCCGATGGCAAGTCAATTTTCATTCATTCATGTCAAGTAGGAAAGAATGCTTCTGTATAATGCTCACTATGCCTTGCTCCCAACACTTCTCTACTATGTCTCCAAAAGGGATACTAATGCTTGACCTTGGTACTTGCTTGGCCAATACAAGAATTTTGACATCATCTTCTAAAAAGGTTTCCTTAAAAATATTATGTAGAAGCATCAAAATGTCTATTTGACTATGTTAGAAGTTGTAATCTTTCCTTGGTATGTTTATAAACCAAGGTTAAACCTCCTTTCTTTATTGTTATAATATATTAGGATATAAGCCAAGGTATCCTAATATATTTTGTTTTTGTCCTTTTTCCACTACATCTTATTTTGTCCTCTAGTGGAATATGCGAGGACAAATATTTATTGTAATTTGTAATTTAAATTATTCCTCCTTAAGAGGAATCTCACACTTGGCCTCACACACTTATGAATGATGGCATTCATAGACATGGGAGTTACATTCTAACTCCTCTCTCTCATCTCTATTTAAGAGATGACCATCCTCTCTCATTTCTAATGAGGTTTCTTCCTCTTCTCAATTATTGTATGAGTGATTGCTCTCTCTCTCACTCTCACTCTCTCTCTCTCTTTAGGCTTTTCATGCCTCATTCATAATGTCACAAGGGGTTTTTGTTTTTTTTTTCCCTTTTCAAATATCTTTTCTCATGGTGTTGGAGCTTGAATCTTTCTCTCTCCTATCTTATGGTAATATCTTTTCATGCATTAACTAGCTTAGACTCTTTCCTAGTATTGCTTATTTACATATTTCTTTTTCCATTTCTATCATGGTATCAAAGCATTTTAATCTTTGTTTTGAGTGTTTGCATGAAGGTATGATTTGAAGGAGACTCTTAAGAGAGATTTCACTAATTCCTTTTTAATCTTCTTAAGTTGGAAGAAATTGAATTTTTTTTTGGGTTTGGCTAGTTTACCACCAAACCCGATTAACTCCTATTTGCTCTAATTTGTGTAGCTTTTGATATATTGTTAATAAAGAAAATAATATAAATTTAAAGATATCTCACTCCTAATCTAGTATGTTGTTGAGAGAGTTTATTCTAATATATTTAGTACCTCCCCTTACTTTGTTAGTTAATTTTTTTTTTGGTTTTTTTTTTAATTTTTTTTTCAAAATCCTTTTGTAGGTTTCTTTATGCTCTTTCTTATTATCTAACATTTTTTCCTTTCTCTTGCTTTGGATGGTTTACCGCCAAAACAAAGAGAAGTATTTCTTTATTTGCATTATTCAAACCTCTTATCTTTACCTAGACGTTTATCTTGTCACCCCTTTCAATTCTTGGGTTGAATGTCGCCTTTGGTTCCTTCTTATTCTAGTTTACAACAATCTAGAATCTTCAGCATCATTCCACTCCAGTATAACCACCCAATGCATGTTGTTTAGTTCTTTGGCTATCCTACACCATTTTTTATTATAGGCTAGCACTGTAACATTTTTTTTTGTTTGTTTGCCATTATTTTTTTGCTGTTCGGTAACACATTTCTTAATTGATAACTTGGAATTTGATTTATTCAAGTAACATTATTATTTTTGTAGCTCTATTCTATTTGGCATGCATCTTGAGATAAATCTATGCCATTCGCTCCTTCAGCTGACTCAACAGTTATGACTACAAATGCTATCATTAATTCTTGGACATATCAGGGTGTTGTTAGTTTAGTTTATGGTCATTGGATGTAGAGGGAATTTATCGATTATATAGAGCTTTCAATTTTTTTGTTTGCACTGTTTATTTTAGTAATACATATTAGGCATTCTCAGAGCCATTACTAACCACTTCTTTGTCATCATAATGCCTACACAGGTAGAGTGATGCATCTAAAATATTTTTTTGTGCTCTGCCAAGTATGATTAGAGCCATTACTAATAGACGTAACTCGTTTATCAACACAAAATATGTGCATGATCGACGAGCGTATATTTCAAAAAACTTTCACATTATTTCTATAGATTTATCTGAAGGCTTAGCTTTGTTGGCTTGCACTGTGAACTATCGTTTAGGAGATATTGCATTTCTAACATTGAACTTGTGCATATGCCTCCCATGTAATTGGTTTGCAATCCAGTAGCTGGCATTTTTCTCAGAACCGTTGCTAACACTCTCTCTCTCTCCCTCATTAGGCTTTTCATGCCTCATTCATAATGTCGCAAGGGGTTTTCTTTTCTTTCCACTTTTCAAATATCTTGTCTCATGGTGTTGGAGCTTGAAGCTTTCTCTCTCCTATCTTATGGTAATATCTTTTCATGCATTAACTCACTTAGATTCTTTCCTGGTATTTATTATTTACATATTTCTTTTTCATCTCTAACATGTCTGTTGACCTTGACGACAACTAGCCCATCTATCATTCTCTCATTCTTCTCCTGTACTATCAAAATGTCCTGGACATTAAAACATCCACAGATAGTATTTGAGTAAAACATCCTGTCGGAGATGATGATTGTTTGATCTTGCCACAAATGACATCGTCGGCAAACTCGCAGATGGCATCAAGCGTTCTATCAATTTGCTTCTGCAAAGAAGGATTGGGAGAAGGATTTTGGATAGTTTCTCTAAATTATAGCTTTTCAGATCATTCACACCAATATCCCACTATACTTTCTGTTGTCTAGTCTATAGAATTTATTTAGAGCTTATACTTCCCTTCCAGTTTTCTTGTAATATAAACAACCTTCATAGCGAGAATAAACTTCTTTGTTTTAAGGCATTTAGTGCATATTGTTTCATATATTCTAAACAACCATATTCTTAATTTATGTTGGAAAAGATTGCATTAGCTATGTAGTAACTACACAATTTTCTAGTCTCAAAAAAATATGCCCTGCAAGGTTAGGCAATGGTAATTTGTAGCACTCTTGACTGTGTCAATTCATATTGTATTTTTTTGAAGTGTTTAATTCTAAATAGTTGGCAAACTAGTGAAGGCAAATCAAATGTGGTTGTGCACAAAGTAATATTTTCATAGATTATATTGACAACCTATATGACAACAGTTTGCCATCAGTCGTTGCTAAGTATGCTTTCAGCAAGAATTATACTCTTCTTTTCAACTTTGGACTCAGTGTTCAAATAGAGACCTACTAAAGTTTTTGATCTTATTTGACAAGTCCATGTTCTTAAAATCTTATAATGCAATTTAATAAATTTGAATTTGGAGAGAAAATGATAGAAATTTTATCATTTTTTTGTGAATATAGTTATTTATATTATTTTTCACTTTAATTTTTGATCAAGCATCAAGGTGAGTACCTCAAGTCTATTTCTTTTAGAACATGTATTTATGTTCCATCAATAATTTGGCTTCCATGTGAGCTAGATATGACCTTGTTTCATTGTAGGATTTCATATTTTAAGTATATCTATTCAAGTATATATGGGGGCCCACATATATGCCCAGATAAATATACAAGCTATTGTGATTTTATTAATTCAGAATGTCTTTTTTTTCTTCTCTAAAATACATATGCTTAAGACTCCACTGCATAAAATCTCTTAAGTACTCATGCTTACCCTTAATGGAGTTTTCTACCTGATATCTAATAATTTATGCTTATTGCTCTTCCAAATACTTCTTTTTTATCTCAAATTATTCAAGTTTATGAGTTATCTTACACTATTGCCTTCATTATTTAATGATTTGATTTAATTGATCTATCTGCACATGGTTGCAATTTTATGCTTTTATAGCATCTCTTTATGCTCATAGTAGCATTTCGTGGTTTAATACCAATCTTTTATTATATATATTTTTTGTAAGTTGCATCGGGAGCCAATTTATCAAGGTTAACTATGGTGGGCCTGACAGTTTTAAACTGACTCATAGTTGCCTTATCTAGCCCATGGAGTATCCCTCCAACCTATAATTGGTGTGCACTTACTTCAATGGAGTTTTTCTCCATTCATCCTACTTTGTTCCTCAATGTGAGGATGATATTTTTATGGGGATTTCCCACTCCAATCTCTTTGTCTCCTTGGTGTATGCTCCTAGTTTTGATTTATTCATGGTATGACTTCTTACACCTTGCTAATTTTTTAGTGTATAGGTGATGAGGCTACCATATCTTGGAGCACTCCAATATTGGAGACTCTATTTGAGAAAGTTGTTTTGACCCTTGTTGATATATTTCCTCATGGAAATGATATTGCTTGTCCATGATGGATTTCTTATTTGAAGGCAATATGTTGTTACTCCTCATAAACCCTTCCTTTGGACCACATCGGCAATAATTCTTGGAAAAACTGTAACTTGAATTATTTTGTGCTTGAGGCACATGTTCTACTTATTTATTATTGTCTCTCTTATATTTCTTTGATAAATATACAATATGATAATGTTCTACATACTTTATTACTTAGATCATGAGTCATGTAAGTTATGGTGTTGCAGCCCATTAACTTTCAGTGGGATGATTCATTAAGTGGACTAGCTATATCCACATGATTGATGCAATGTTGATGCAAGTATCATTAGTTGGCCTTGTCTGTGGTCATTAGTACATTAGTATAATATAATTTTCATGAGATCATTGATCAAACTTTTTTGTACTTATTGATAATATTTGAGCATATACTTTATCTTGATATCAGGTTATCTCCATTGTTTTGTGGTAACATGTTTTATTCTCCTCATTTTTTCTCTATGAGAGTTTTATTATTCAAAAGGATTTCTAATTTGAATATAAGATGAAATACTTATTGTGGATAGTTGTCTCGTTTCTTGTCTCTATGTTTTTCAGGTAATCTATGAAGCACATACAAGACAATATTATTTGGTGTACATTTCATGACCTATCCACTTCTCTCTTGGATCTATGAAGATCTACCTACAGTCACAGAGACATTTTGCATAATTGAAGACATTCTCAAAGATCAAGTCTCTGCTATTTAGAATTTCATTATAAAAATATGGGTTTAATACACTTTGATGTAATTTCCCCAAGTAAAGATTAAAGGGGGGTGTTAGAAGTTGTAATCTTTCTTTGGTATGTTTATAAACCAAGGTTAAACCTCCTTTCTTTATTGTTATAATATATTAGGATATAAGCCAAGGTATCCTAATATATTTCATTTTTGTCCTTTTTCCACTACATCTTATTTTGTCCTCTAGTGGAATATGTGCGGACAAATATTTATTGTAATTTGTAATTTAGATTATTCCTCCTTAAGAGGAATCTCACACTTGGCCTCACACACTTATGAATGATGGCATTCATAGACATGGGAGTTACATTCTAACTCTTCTCTTTTATCTCTATTTAAGAGATGACCCTCCTATCTCATTTCTAATGAGGTTTCTTCCTCTTCTCAATTATTGTATGAGTGATTTCTCTCTCTCTCTCTCTCTCTCTCTCTCTCTCTCTCTAGGCTTTTCATGCCTCATTCATAATGTCACAAGGGGTTTTCTTTGTTTTTCCCTTTTCAAATATCTTGTCTCATGGTGTTGGAGCTTGAAGCTTTCTCTCTCCTATCTTATGGTAATATCTTTTCATGCATTAACTCGCTTAGATTCTTTCCTGGTATTGCTTATTTACATATTTCTTTTTCCATTTCTATCAGACTACCTCCAAGGTCGAGAATAGATGCAAGGAAGCAAGAAGTAATATCTATGGACATATGGTACCTCTTTTCATTTCTGAAGAATTCATGGCCAAGGACCATGAATATAGCATGGTGGATAAAAGGACTTTGGGCATATAGCTTGCAAACCATGGCAAGGACATCATCACGAATTTTTCCCAAAAAAGGCTTTTGCAAAGCTATTGTAATGCATTTCAGGTGAATTAGCATATCTATGAATAAGATTCAAGAAACTTTACAAATTGAATTCAAATTGATGAATTTGAGAAATGATAATGAAAGAGGAAAATGAAGAGGTTATTTAATGGTAGTTTCATTAAATTTTTTGGCATTTGCAATATTTCATATTTTATTTTTTCATATTCCTATTAATTTTCAAGTGTGTGAAACATTGAAATGTGTTGGCACTAATATCGAATAGTTGAAAGTGTTTGACATTAAGTACATTCTAGTTAATGGTTTCTATCAAAACTTTTCACGTGTCTCTATTTCGAAGAATTTCATGTGACTCTAGGTCTTTTCAAGAAAGTGGCCCTGAAATGCATCTTTTGTCATTGATCTATAATTAATCAACTCTCAATAAAACTATTATATTTACTATTAATAATAAGAAAGTGACGGTAGTCAACTTGGTAATAGTGATACTGACATAATGACATTATTAATAATAGACCTAAGATAGTACACAAGTTGAAACTTGAAGTGACTACTCAGTAGTTAGTATAGTCACTAGCCAATACATGTGCAAACTTGCTTTCAGAATCTAGATTTTAAAAAAATTTAGTTTACCACTAAAGATTGGCCAAGACCATTATTATTCGTTTTCCTAAAAAATAAGTAATTCACCTTTGACATTGTTAATTCATTTTTGGAAAGGGAAAAATAACCATCATTTATTTATTTTTTAGCAAGAAAAAACATTAATTCACCACATTCAAAATAATTTTTGCTAGGGAAAGAAAAGAATTGCCAACATATAATATTTTATTTCCCTAACAAAATAAAAAAATCACCCTCAACATTAAAATTTTCCTGCCCACAAATTGTTGGATTCACTAGCATTTTATGCACTTTTTTGGGAGGGTTTCTTAAAGTTATCACTGGAATGAAATCAAGGAGATATGTCAGAACTATTCAAGTGCTAGTGTGAAGAAAGGTAGAGGACTAAGGAGCCTACCAGATAAGACCAATGGTGGGTCAAGAGTATCTAGGATGGTGTTATCTAACCTACTATCTAACTTCAAGCAAGATATCATTAATGATGTCACTACTCAGTTGGATACCATGCAACATTGTAGGAAAAATGATGAAGTTGATACTATGTTGATTGAATTCTGCTCTCATTGTAGAGAAAGGAAGAAGAACTACACCTGCAAGGCCATTTTAGCCATGAATGCACATCCAATGCCCATTGAGTTCAAAGAAATTGATGAGGATATAGGAGAAGTGATTTATGTTGCTCAAAGATGACCATGGCCTTAGAGACAAGGTATGCCTAAAGACCCTCTGAATAATTTTGGCTATAATAATAATCAGTGGAAAAGTAATATTCCCTCAAATTCCACCCCTCAAGGAGAGAATTGGGACAATAATTGGCCCAACTATCAGCCACACTATAACCAAGCCTACCAGCAACCATCTCAGTTTCCCAAATAAAATAACCAATGATCTCAACAAAATAATAAATATCCTTAGTGGGGCCCTAACCAACAATTGCCAACATATAATATTTTATTTCCCTACATGAAACAAAAAAATCACCCTCAACATTAAAATTTTCCTGCCCACAAATTATTGGATTCGCTAGCATTTTATGCACTTTTTCGCGAGGGGTTTCTTAAAGTTATCACTAGTCCTAATGGATAGAGGAGATGTTACACAAAGGACTTGGAACGAAATCAAGGAGTTATGTCAGAACTATTTAAGAGCTATTGTGAAGAAAGGTAGGGGACTAAGGAGCCTACTAGATAAGACCAATGGTAGGTCAAGAGTATATAAGATGGAGATATCTAACCTACTATCTAACTTCAAGGAAGATATCATTAATGATGTCACTACTTAGTTGGATACCATGCAAGATTGTAGGAAAAAGGATGAAGTTGATACTATGTTGACTGAATTCTATTCTCATTGTAGAGAAAGGAAGAAGAACTACACATGCAAGACCATTTTAGCCATGAATGCACATCCAATGCCCACTAAGTTCAAAGCAATTGATGAGGATATAGGAGAAGTGATTTATGTTGCTCAAAGATGACCATGGGTTTAGAGAAAAGTTATACCTCAAGACCCTCTAACTAATTTTGGCTATAATAATAATCAATGGAAAAGCAATATTCCCCCAAATTCCACCCCTCAAGGATAGAATTGGGACAATAATTGGCCCAACTAGCAGTCACACTATAACCAAGCCTACCAGCAACCATCTCAATTTCCCAAATAAAATAATCAATGACCTCAACAAAATAATAAATATCCTCAGTGGGCCCTAACCAACAACCTCTACACCAAGGGAATTGGCACCAACCACCTCAATAGCAAGCCCTAATGCCTCCACATCCTACATCTAATGTGAGGTTGTAGAAGCAACCAAAACTTCCTACTCAAGCAACACCAAATCCCAACAATAAGTAAGAGGCTTATTCTTTGCAAATAAATGGTATTCATCTCAGGTCTAGAGCCAAGTTTCCTACACCTAAAGGACCTATAATAATTGAAGTCACTAATACTAAAAATGTTCCAACAAGTAACCAAATGATGCTTCGATTCCCCCATCTATACGAGCATCTACTCCTCCATATCTACAAAGGTTAGTTCCTATAGCTCCATCCAAACCAAATCCTATACCAAGTGATCTCCTAGACCAGATTAAGCAAATGACTATCTAGATTCCCTTATTAGATGTGCTTAAGGAGATTCCTCTTTGAAATAAAGCTTTAAAGGAAGCATGTGTCAAGCATTCTGGTAGAAAGAAAAAGGATCCTCTTACTATCCATGTATTGGGATAGCTTTTTGATTTAATGGTTAGCAAAGCCCTAACGCCTAAGTATTCTAACCCAAGAAGTCCTAGAGTTACCATATGCATAAATGACATCCAAATTTAGAATGTTTTGATTGATTTGGAAGCATCAATTAATCTCATGACTAGTGAAGTCTTGTTAATACTTAGCATTATTGGATTAAGGGACACTCTTACAATACTTCATTTAGCAGACAACTCAACTATCAAGCCTGATGGTATGATAGAAGATATTATTGTAACATTGGATTCCTTAGATTTTCCTTTAGAATTTGTTGTGCTATCACTTAGGGGCACCCTTGAAGGATATCCATTAATCTTAGGAAGACCTTAGTTGGATAGTGTAGATGCATGCATTGCATGTCGACGAGGAAAAATGACAATATCAGATGGTGCCAAGAATAAAAAGTTAACTCCGTAATCTCTTGCACAACCCCAACTAGATCTCTACCAATTTTCTTTGCTAGACCTTGGTGACGATCCTTCAAAAGTTAATTCTATTCAACAACTCATGATGCTTGAGAGAAACCCATTTGTTGTATCCTAGGAAGAAGATGATATACTGGCAACAATCCTTACTAATTAGTATGATTATGAGAAGTTCACTTCTAAAAATCCTACTAGATCCTTGCAAATTGTATTGCCTAAACATGATGCACCTCAATCTATTTTAGGACATTATTACCTTCATACATTATTACCCTGTGAAATTAATCCTCCATCAATAGTAGAGGTTTTCATGATGGACAAGGTAAAGAGAGTTGAGATTTTTGCAAAAAAAGAGTTGAATATCAATAATGACCTTACTACATCTCAGATCACAAGTCTCATTAAACTATTAAAATATATTTAGAAAGCCATTGCATGGGACTATATTGACATGAAGGGTTTAGATCCTAGTCTTTGTACACATAGGATATTTATCAACTCAGAATGTAAGCCAATGAGACAACCCCAGAGGAGAGTAAACCCAACATTAAAAGATATAGTCAAATCAAATTTACAAAAACCTCTTAATGTTGGATTTAGCTATCGTATTTCTAATAGCCAATGGGTGTCACCACTAGTTATTGTTTCTAGATGGTTTTAGTGGATATAATCAAATCAAAATCTAATGAAGGGCCACACCACCCTTCTAACTCATAACCAAAAATGCAACAATATGGAGACAAAGAGATGACAAAATTCTTTGCAAGAAATTTTATTATACATGAAAATCCTTACAATATACTCCAAATAAGAGAACTTTAAATTCTTACAATATGATTGAGCTTCCTCACTAAGAGCTTCCACCTAACTTGCACACCAAGAGCTTTTATAAGAAGAGCTTACACTTCCCAAACTTCCATCTGAAGAGCTACACCTTGAGAGCTTTCATAGCTTGAAGCCATCACACCTTCCAACTCAATTAGAAATGCTCATATGCCTTGCTTAAATAGGCACTTACCACCCAATGCATGATTTATCCACAACCTTCTAGAATTTAGCTACACAATATCCATAACCTCCTAGGATTGCACCTACACAATATCCACAACCTTCTAGAATTCCACCTACTCACCTCGATAAATAGAATGACAACTATTTTTATTTTATTTTTCTACTACGCCACCTATGCACCTTGAAAATAGAAATTCCTTTTTTGATTCTTCTTGTCTCCCTTTTCTCTTATTTTATTTTTTTAATAATTTTCCTTCTATTTTCATCACTTTCTTCTCCACAATTTTATTTTATTTTTTTAAAAAAAATTTCAAAAAAATTTACTTTCAACATGGCCCCTTTATTTTGGATACAAGATGCTCTTGCATTAGACTCCCCAGGTCCAAAAAGATGTTCTAGTAACTGGAAGAACATCTTCTAGGATTTAGCACATAAATTCCAAACTGGTTCTTCACATATATGTCCTTCAGGTCTTCAACTTGCACATTCTTTCTCATGTTTTTCTTCTCCTCCTTCACATCTACCATAGGTGTTCCATAGTTTTTCTTCCCATAATGATTTAGAATGCACCAACTCAACTCGACTACCAATACTCAGGTTCCTCCTACTGAGCTCTTCATTCTGAAAAGGAATCAAGGAAAACTTCCTAACACCTTTCTCAACAGTAAACACATTCCTAACACAATCATGTATAGCCCTGTAATCATATTACCAAGGTCTACCAAGTAACACATGAAAACTGTTCATATCCACAATATCACATAATACTTGATCCTTATACTGCTCTATATCAAAATCAACAAGGCATTGCTCCCTCAATTCCAAAGCATGCTCACCTTGCAACCAGCTAATCCTATAAGGACAAGGATGTATCACTCTCTTCAAACCAAGTTTCTTAACTATCTCCTCAGCAACAAGGCTATCAGTACTACCACCATCTATAATCACCTTGCAAATTTTTCCACCAGACTTACAACAAGTTTTGAACAAACTAGTCCTCTGAGAAGAATCCAATGTCTTCTTACCCATTATTACTCACTGAGCCAACAAACTTTCTCCTTCCTTAGGCTGACTTTCCTAGGCTTCAACTTCATTCACAGTAGTAGTTTTCCTACCAATAGATCATTCAAAAGATCTATGCCATTCTTGACCACACTTGAAACAATTACCTCTAAATACACCTCCACTTGTCCTTCTTTGTTCAATAGGTTTTGGTTCACCTTCTACTTTTGGTTTAGCTTGTGCCAAACTATCTTCCTTCTCCTTCCCTTGGGAACTACCTTGATTCTTCCTCTTTAGCTTCTCTTCTACTCTCAAAGCATATTGACAAGCATCCTCAACTAAAGAAATATTTAGCATACCAACCTCATCCTGAATATTAAATCTCAAACCATTAATGTACCACACTACCTTCTCCTTTGCCAATTCTCTATGCCCAGACCAAATAGTCAACTTGTAGAACTCCTTGGTATAATCGTTCATAGTCATATACTTCTATTTTAGATTCTATAACCTCTTAAACAACTCAAGTTCATAATCAGCAAGAATGAACTTAGCCTTCAACTTAGTCACCATCAATTTCCATCTTGTGATCTTCATTTCACCTTCCTCTTCTTTGTCTCTTTGCAATTCCTTCCACCAAAGAGCAACATGTCCCTTCAACTTAGTTTGTGCCAACCTTACTCTAAGTGGATCCTCAATACCCTCAATCTAAAAGTAGTTCTCTAATTCACCAATCCAATCAATTAGGTCTTTAGGATTTAAAGTACCTAACAACTTAGAAACCTCCATCTTATGCTTCAGCTTCAACTGAGATCTAGTTCGAGCAAATTGATTAGCCCTAATATATCTCTCTTCATTATTAGTTATATCCTCACTAGTAGCTTCAAAGTCTTTAGCAAATTTTTCATAACTACCTTCAGTACCCACATGCCAAGGTACACCACCTAAAGCAGTTACAATTTCAACAATCATGTCACTCTTCCTCAATGCAATCTCTGATCTGAGCTCTGATCTTATCTTCCCTAAGATACTTTCTTCCATAGCATCACTAAGGTCATCATTTTCCTTAGGTTCCAATATTCTTGGAGGCATCTTCCAAAATTTTAGAAAACCCTAAGCAACAAATCCACCAATCTAAAAATTCAATCAGCCACAAGATCAACCTTCTTTATAGATCCTGGTGTAAACTACCTCATGTTCGATGATCTATCCACACACTTAGGAACTCTTGCTTTGATACCACTTGATGAAGGGCCACACCACTCTTCCAACTCATAACCAAAAATGCAACAATATGGAGACAAAGAGATGACAAAATTCTTCCCAAGAAATTTTATTATACTTGAAAATCCTTAAAATATACTCCAAATAAGAGAACTCCAAATTCTTACAATATGAGAGAGCTTCCACCTGACTTGCACACCAAGAGTTTTTACAATAAGAGCTTACACTTCTCAAAATTCTATCTAAAGAGCTACACCTTGAGAGCTTTCACACCTTGAAGCCTTCACATCTTCCAGCTCGATTAGAAATGCTCATATGCCTTGCTTAAATAGGCACTTACCACCCAATGCATGATTTCCTGTAGCATAAGCATTTGAATTTCCATAGAATAGTTCTTAATTTGAGAGAAGTTTGAAGCATATATGTTGCAGACACCATTTCAAGTTTATGTCCCTAGTTAATAAATTAAATGAGTTCAAATGAGTTGGGTTAGAACAACTTGGGATGACCAATCTTGGGTTAAGTAGTCCATTGCTATAGGATGTTGATCCCTTTCTTTGGCCAAGTAGACCCAATAAAGGGAATGTCCACTATAGTTAACCCTCTTTAATCAAGGAAGACTCACAAAGTTGTATCACATGGGGACTTGGTTTGGGTTCAAGGGTTTCAAGTTTCTGATGTGCTCAAAAGGGAATAGAGCATACTCCTCTAGCCTTTTCACCTTACCTAAACATAGAAAAAAAGATTCTTTAACATGCTAATTTGAAATCACCTCACCAAATTTTTGGAAACTCCAACAACACACACCACCAATCTCAAAAGAGAAAGTACTAATAGATGTTGAGGACAAACCCAAGTGGAATAGTGAGATAATAACAAATGTCTTTCTCTACCTACAAGGGGGTCTATTGTTGAGAAGATATTTTCATGTAAGGCAAAAAAATGAAGCACATTCTCTCAAGAACTCCACAAATAGTGTTCATAGGGTCTAATTACTATGTGAAACACATATGCGTGAAGTAAATCTAGATCTAATTATAGAGCACCAAATGAAGTGTGAATATATAAAAGCATGTAAAACACTGAAGCCAAAAAAATGAGAGAGTTAATTTTATTTCAAATCCAAATATTATATAAATCCAAAAAAATACCTGGTAATCCTTGTAATGTGTCATTTCTTTTTTGTGTCTTTTGTTTACACTTGAATGCTTGCTTGCAAAAAACAAAGCAACAAGCAAACACAAGATATGCAATCTATATCCAGCTTATGAAAAACTAGGGTTAGATCTAAAAATATAATTTTTAATAGTTATAATAACTAGAAAATAACCCAAATGAAACCTCACATCATGCATTGGTCCATGTGAATATTAAATGCAAGCTATTCATTAATTGTCCTTTTTCTAATATTGATTTTTGACCTAGTCAACAAGACTGAACCTATATAATATGAATTTAGATCCAAAACCCTAAATGTAGAAAAGAGACTCATTTCAAAAATTAGAGAGATTTCCTAAAATGTTAGAATTTTGAAAATATCTTTTCATTTGTGCTCTAGGGAGCCATTTTTCCAAAATAGACTAGGTCTTGCAAATCGAATTATTGATCCTTAATATATTCTCTAAAATCAAAACATAAAGAACCAACCCTATTTAAAATTTAGAGTCCTTTCCAAAAATGTATACTTTTTTTTTAAAAAAATTGCTAATTTGTACCCTAAAATGTTTTTTTCATGAAGAATCAAGATAAAATTATTTTTAAAAAAAGGAAATACCTTGAAAAATCTGAACATTTCACTAAAACTTCTCTGATATCTCACTAACCTACCCAAAAAAAATTTAGACCAAAACACCAACCCGTGTAGGAGATGTGATCAAATTTTTAAGATCTAGGGTTTTTTTGTCTCCAAACACATCTACATAAGGGGGTTAGCTCAAAAAAATCTACAACTAGCAATTAAAGGTGGGTTTCCCCATGGTGGGCACTAAAGAATGTGTTTGAAAATGTTGGCACACTTCTTCGATTCATTATATCCAAGATTATTCAAGAATGAGATCTCAAATGGCAACTCATAACTCTCTATTCATGGAGTGCAAGGGTTTGTAAGGGAGGCCCTTAGTTTGACCTAGTTTGTGCCCATGCAAGTACACCATAAAATGAGAGGTTCTAAGATCAAAATATGCATGCAAATGAAGATGCAAGGTAATCTAAATGATAACAATGCAAAGCAATGCAAGAAAGGAAATATAATTAATAAAAGGAAATAACAATGCAATATTAATCTATGAAAGAAAATATGTATCTAAGATAATATGAAAATGAAAGGATGGATCATGATGATGGAAGTCATGGATGCATGAGAGAGGTAAACAAGAAGATAGAAGTTCTGCACATAAAGCTTTAATGCTCAAACTCCTCCAAAACTCACTTTCCAAACCTGCAACATAAGAATAGCATAATCATGGATGTTAAAAATAAGGAGAGGGCTCTCCCTTATAAAGAAGAAAGGATGATTAAGATTAAGAGGCAATAAGATTTAATCAAGGGTGGGGACAGAATGATCAATGTGAGAAATAAATTGCACCAATGAGAAAAGAGGAAGAAAATTAAATGGAATGCCACTTAGAAATATGTGCATTTAAGTATAGTGGAAAAAAAGAAGAATTTATTTTATTTCTTTTTTCAAGTGGGATTTTATTTAATTAATAGTGAGCAAGTTATTTTAATTAAATAGGAAACATTTAATTAAATTAAAAGAGAAGCTTTTCTCTTAATTAAATAAATGTGGATTAATTATTTAATTAAAAGAGAGGTTTTCTTTTAATTAAATAAGGCTTAGGATAAAATGATCAAACCTTAGGAAATGTTGAAATAATTGAATTAATTACAATTTGATCAAAGAAATTGATTTGAATTGATTTAATAAAATATTACAAAGCATTGATTTAAGAAATTTGATAAATTGAATAATGGGGCCCCATAGTCTAGGGGACCATATTAGGGTGCATACAAGGAGTACTTTGTGTAGCATGTATTCACATATGTGTTGGAAAATTTTAGATGTAAAATTGAGGTGGTATTTTAAATATGTTGTGGAATTTATAATTTTATCTCAAAACCCTTTTAAATATTTGAATTTTAATAGACCTATTAGGAATTGATTGTTAGACCAATTGTTTCTAAAGATATGTTCTATTTGAAGGGGATAGATTCCAAGAATAGTAAAGACAAAAGGAAAAATTTATTAGCCAATAAATATGTACCTAGGAACAATCATATTGAAAATATCTTTATGAGATTGTTATGTAAACATAATTTTAAGTATCTTGGGAATAAGTTTGGAGCTATGCCCTTCCAAGTGTTCACTAAATACACTACAAAGTGCATTAATCTACTATATTTAATGCTATTTTTTTTCTCAATCAATTTATTGAAACTTCATGTCATGGGGAGAAGAGTAATTTTTTAAGGGGGTATTTTAGCTTTTTTTCATTATTATCAAAAGTGGAGGATAATAGAGAAGAAGAACATAGTAGTATGATGATGATACTATATTTTGACAATGAGTTTTTTGTTATTTAATTGGTGAATATTTCTATTAATTATAAATGTGAATATGATTAGATCAAATTATTTATGTTATCATTGATTATTTAATGAATGGTTTTCATCGATGTCAACATATCTTATGCATCAATGTGGATTGGACATTTTGGTGATTAGTAGTGATCTGGCAATAGATATCTTATTATAAAGTAAAGTCCACCAAGACAACTAAGGGGGTTAAATAATAGTGTAATTGACAAAATTAAATTAAATTTATCAAATATAGAACTTCTAACCAATATATGTAATAATAGGATAACAACCATGCACAATAACACAAGATATTCTAACTAGGAAAACTGTTGATCATAGGAAACATCCCAATGAGAATGATGTCCACAAGATGATGTACTACCTTAAAATTTCATTCTAAAAGGATAAGAATTTTTTTGGATATAATTACATATAATTAGTACATGTAGTACCTTTTAGGAGGCTTTGAATCCCTTTTAGGAGATTCTAACCCTAATAGGAGATGCTTTAACCCTTTTAGGAGTATTTACAAAGTCAACTGAACTGACTATCCAAATTGATTCAAAAGTATCTTCACTAAATAATTCTTAGGATAAAAAATCCAAGGGTCAAATAAATAATACAACAACTTTCCTTTTCAATAGAGTTTCTTTGAATTTCTCAACACATCATAAACATCTTCTTCTACCCTGATGTCATTAAATTTACATTCAAAGTTTACATACATTCACAATTACACAATGAGATAATTACCACCAAGGAATAAATATTCCTTTATACCAATTCCTAAAATAAAAAAAAATTTTACTTGAGGCTTATCCAATTTATAATGAATAATATACTATATTAGTAAGATATATTATTACACATTACATTACAATTATGTGCATCCCAAAATCAATTCCAACACATAGTCAACCTAATATTAAAAATATGACACATTACACTTTAGAAGCCATCATAGAATCATTACTTCTACCTCAAACATATCAATATAAACATTTCTTAAACTTAAATCCATTCCCACTAAATTGCATTTCAACTCGCTAAATTTGATATAACCCAATTACAAGTAAATTATTTCATGCACACTAGCCTACAACTAGTCTTCAAAAATTATTCCATATCTCACATAAACCTTTAGAATAATTTTTGGGAATACATATATATCATCAATACATATACAAAATCATGAATATAATTATGGAAAATATAAATCTGCAATGGTTGGTCATAATGACCAAAAATTTCTTTGCAACTCTAATTGTCTAAACCAAAAACCATATATGTTAATGGAAATGACAAACCAAGTGATGAATTCAACACATATGCACTCAATCATATCTATAAATATTATAATACACCCCCCAAATTAATAACTTCAACATTCATGCTAGTAATCTCCCCCTTTGGAATTGATGGAAACATGTTATGAGAAACCATGAATGCCAAATAATCACCCTTTTGGATTAATGGTTTAATAAGACTCAATATCAATCTAAAAGGCTCCCCCCATATATATCAATAAATTTTTATGGACATGAATAGATACATAATACTCTCCACCATAAAATATTATTCTCCCCAATTCAAACTACTCTCCCCCATAGATAAATAAGCTTTTTCATGTTTCACTCTCTCCTATTGACATCAATGAAAAAGGTGTCATTATGCCAATTCAAAAATTTAAATCATATCCATAACAATATAAAAATGGATAAAGTTCCAAAATACACTATTATAGAATACATTACCAAAGTGTTCTTAGAAACTCTTCTCAAAAGTGACTACTACAAAGGAAGCATCAACAAACATAGAGTCTAGATGTATGAATATGCTCTTGGTATATTGGACTAATGCATTATTTCATCAACTACTATGTTAATGATTAGTGAGTAACTCAAACATACATCTAAGATATTTAAAAGAATTATCATCCAAAGGTTTAGTAAATATGTTTCCTATTTGTTAATTTATGCCAACATACTCCAATCTAATTTCTTTCTCCACTACATTCTTGCTCAAAAAGTGACACTTTATTCTAATGTACTTTGTCTTTGAAGTGGAATTGGATTAATTGACATTCTAATTTTAATTTATAATAGGTTATAGAAAAAAAATACATATGGCTTTCAGTATTTGTTTCATCCAAAATATCTATTTATTAAAAAATATATTTACTACTGTTGAATACTTTTCTTTTGTTATATTGTGATATGTAATTACCTTTTTGGTTTAGGCATGAAACCAATCATCCTCCTAAGAAAAATGATCTTTTTCTTGTACTCTTTCCATCATCTACATTTCTTGCCCAATCTATATTAATGTATTCACATAAGGAAAAATCATATGATCTATCATACCATAATCCATAATTTTATGTTCCCATAAAATATCTAAATATTATATGTATAGTTGCTAGGTGTGTCTCTTTAGGATGTACTTGAATCTTTCTACAATTACAACTACATTAGCTATATATGGTCTTTTATGTGTCAAATATTTTATTCCTCCTATCATGGTTCTATACCTTATTTTTATTGCACTAGGAGATTGATCTTTTCATAACAATTTATAGCCTGTAACCATAGGCATTCCAACTAGATTATAGTTATTCTAATGTAAATTTTGTCAACAAATACTTAATATATTTAGTTTATTTTATAAAAATATCATTCTTAATCTTCAATCCTAGGAAATATTTCATGTCACCAATCATACTCATTTCAAATTCCTTCTTCATGTCATTTTAAAATTTCTCATTGGCTACATCATTTCCTCCAAAGATAATATCATGAAAATATACTAAAATAATTAGTAATTCTATTGAATTTTTACTTAAGTATATGTTTTTTTTTTGCATTAACTTTCTTGAATCCAAATTTTACAAATGTTTATCCAATCTCACATACTAATCTCTAGGAACTTTATTCAATCCATACAAAGCCTTTCTCAATCTATAAAAAAACATGATATCTTTATACTTAGTAAATGGAAATCCATTAGGTTGATCAATATCAACCTCTTCCTCAAGTTCTCTATTTACAAATATGATGTTTGACAGTCATTTTATATAACTAGAAAATCTTGTAAGATGTACACCAAAAATATTCTTACACCTTCATCTCTATGAATAGGAGAATTTTTTTTTATCAAAGTCAATTTATTTTTGTTGTGAATAACCTTTTCATACCAACTTTTCTTTATTTCTTACTACCTGTCACCATTCATTCATCTCATTTATAAATACCCACTTGGTTCAGTGATCTAGTTTTTAGGTTTAGGGATCGACTCCCATGTTTGGTTCTTTAAAATCTACTTAAGTTCCTCTATCATAGCCTATTAAAAAAATTGATATGTATGTGCTTCACCTATAGTCTTAGGTTTAACTTGTGATATGAAACATAACTCTTCAATTATTATTTTCCTTTCCATTAGACCTTTGTGTGCACTTCCAATAATATGATCCATAGGATGATTTATTATTAATCTCAGATTAGTTTTGGCAAGACAGTGACAAAATACTGAGTCATAATCTAGCATAATTATAGTTCAAACCGAGCACATGGTGTGTGTCAAGTGATCAAAGCATGTTGAGCATGAGTTGCCAACCAATACATGTCAAGTAGTATAGATAGTTCATGTTAAGTCACTCAAATTCCAAGTAGTCTATACATGCCAAGTGATTTAGGTGTCAAGCAAACAAAGAATGTCAAGCTATTCAAAAGTTGGGTTATAGAATTAGGAGCATAGTGAAGGCCAAGCATCAAAGTCTTTGGATGCCGAGTGAATAGTTTTTGGCATAGTTGTTTGTAATGACATAAACTTCTATGTAAACTATTTTTGAGCCAACATAATAATATTTTATGGTTATGAAAGATAAGTATGGAGGTATATAGTGAATCCCTATGTAGTACATGAAGCCAATCAAAAAAAGGGAAGCTAAAGGCAACAATATGGATCAACCACAATCATTGATTCTTACTGAATTAATCCCCACAAATTTTTATTTAACAAGGAAAAACCTAAAGAGTCTTTATGTATCTGAGAAGAAAATTCTAAGTGTGGAGAGAGAATTGATGGTGGCTGAGATGGCTATGACAGAGATATGCATAAAAAAATTAGTTTTAGAAGAATAGAGTATAGAAGTGAAAGGATAGAGGAGACATATTTGATCAAGAGGACAAAGGTTTAATCAGTAATGAGAAGATTAGAAATCAACTAGAAAGGTGCTAATTGAAGTATCATGGTGTTTAATCATTCTAATAGGTGGTACAAAGAAAATCTATTAATCAAGTAGTCCTAATAGGCTTTTGTAAATCTCTTAACTGAGTGCTTACTTTATTATAAATTTAAATCCTCTAAAAATGTGAGACCTAATAATTTTTGTAAGCCTTTAATAGGGAATACCTTTTACTAGTTATATCATAGATTATGATCAAGCACATTATACCCATAATAGGCTACACTTTATAACTATAGTAGTGAAGATTTGTGGGTGTCATCCCCACCCTAGTTTTGACTTCTCATTGGAGGGTTTATGGATAACCAATTTACTATGCTATGTGTTATTTACTTTATGCTATAGATGTGATGCATGTTATGTTATTTCAGTTTACATGTTAAGTTATGAGATAGATCTTGGTGATATGTCTTAGAGAAAAAAAATTTACATGTTGATTCACACTCTCCTCACTGCTCTTAGAACTTACTTTCCCATTTTTATTTCCAATAATTTGTATCAGAACTTTTTTCTCTTGTAAGGAAATTTTTACAACTTTGGAGGTAAGATCTTGAAAATGGAAGTCTATAAGTTGTGAAAGACTATTAAGAACCAAAAGATTGAAATAAATCTTGCCCTACATGAACTCAACAAGGAAAGAGATGAATTGTAACTTTCATTGAAGATAAGAAAGGAACTAGCTATTCAACAAAAGGGAACTCATTATCAAGAAGAAGACACTATTGGATTGTTTGAGGATGGAAACTCAAATGAATTTGATGTAGTAGTTGCAGATATAATGGAAAAGAACAATGCCCTAACTAAAGAGGTTAGAAATATCAAAATATAACAAGAAGTCCAATCAATATTGCTATGTGAGGTGAACAAATAGAAAAAGAAAGATGAGGAAGAAAAATTCATGATTGAAGATGACAAAAGAATACTAACTAACATACTTAGAGAAGACATTAGATGTGCAAAATCTTACTAACATGCAATTGAATACAATGAATCAATTTATGCTTGCAAACCATGAACTAAATGGATAGGATGTTGAGATCACAACCAAAAAGTTACATAACGATCAACTTAAAAATGAACTAAGAGCATAGAAGGAATTCATTGAAAGATTCAACAAACCAAGTGAAGCCATGAAACACTTTGAGAAATTGATGAAATCTCCAAGACCTAATAATGATACTACTAGATTTTGATATACTAATACTAAGGAAGGAGAATCATCTAAAATTTGTGAGTAAAGAAATAACAAAGGTAAGAACTACAAACCTATTTGCAAAAATTGTGCAAAAATTGGGTCATACAACAAATATTTGTAGGAGAAAAATTGTCAACCAGAACCCTAAGCATAAATACAGAGGATACTACTACAACTAGAACAAACAAGGACATCAGGAAAATGAATGCAAGACAAAGACTATGAGCACTCAAAGATTTGAAAGATACTGCTACAATTGTTAGAGGTATGGACATGAAGCATATGAATGCAAATCTAAGCCCAAGTGGACATCAGAAAAGAAGAGAAAGGTACACCAAAATGAAAAATCCTATGATTAGGATTACAATACAAGGTATAGTCATCACTATTGTGAAGAGTATAGATATGTTCCTAATAATTGCACTAGAACACATTTCAGAGGTAACTACAATAGATGGTTGAATGAGACTACATTCTTTAGTTGTCTTAAGACTACTCATGTTAGCAAAAAATTTCTAAATAGGTCACCAATACCTACTAATGAAACTAGTAAATGCAAAGAAAAGGTCAATATTGAGAAATTGAAGGTGCAAATGAACAAGACATGGAAAAAGAAGGAACAATGTAGTAGATCAAGCTTAGATGAGGTCACTTCATCCAATGGATCAAGTGATCACATCACCCCCAACTAGGTAATAAAAGGTATGTGTGGGACTAATATTTGAAAAGTTATATTATTCATAAGTTCTAAGAATCTAAGATTTAAAAAGATCATATATACATGAGTGAAGATGTAATGTATTGATCAAAGCCTAGATAAAATCTATAGTTTTATAAATTTCACTATTGTTTCTAACCATGGAGAGGAATAGTAGTTATGGCTAAGTAAAGGAGACATGGTAGTAAGTGTCAAGCTCACTATGATAACTGAGCATGTCAAAAATCTTATGATAGTTGAGGTTATAGTTGTGTAAGCACTAAACATTTAATGCCAAATATGAAGGATTATATAGTCAATTTTGGAATCATTTTAACTTACTAGATTATATAGAGGCACAAAGAACACAAAGGCTAATTGAAAAAAAAATTCAAGTATTTGCTACCTAGATTCAACCACTACTCAATATTGTACATTAGATTTGAAAGGTATTTAGCTATTTTCGAGTTGTGTTGTTTTATTTCTCACAAACCCTAAGTAATAAAAATGGAAGCTAGTTCTTCTGTAATTGTTAGGAAAGAGGGGAAAGAATTTTTCAATGTTCAATTGATAAGAAATGATGTTAGGAAACCCCAATTTCATGCTATTCCCAAAATTGCATACAAGGGATATCCATCTAGTACATTATCTATGATACCACCAAAGGTTCTCATGATCCAAGATGTTAGATGTTTCTATACTAGAAAGATTGTAGAGGTAGGAGATATGGAAATAAGAGATGCCTACAATAAACTATATGATAATGGAGTCTTGAGGGAAGAGAATAAAATTGTTGAAAATAAACTGTTAACGTGTACCATAGATTTTCCTCAAAATTTGAAGACCACATAGATTTGAATTGTTCTAAGCCGCATACATGAAAATTATATTTTTTTCGAAGGTGGACCAATTAAGATCAGATGAAGGATTATAAATTGAGTATCAATGTACCCTACCCTGGATTAACTTAAGAGCATGAAGAGTGATGCAAAGGAAATCATTGAAAAGAATATAGGTGTGATGTGGAATAAGAGAGGGGTTTCTATTGATACTATATTAGATCCCCTAGTTTCCTTTGAAATGAGAGTGATAGCTCACAAGTTATTTCATTCTAGCTGAATGAACAATGTTTCATGCATGGTAGTGCATTTGGGATATAAGATAGTAAAGAGAGACCTTTCCAATGACCTCTCCAAGTTACAACTACAATAGCTACTAGAAAACTTGGAGGCCATCAAGAAAGCTAAAAGTCCATCATGAAAATTTGGTTCTTTACTTGTTCGCATATTCTTTTAAGTGCAAAACACATTCCCCACCTTTGGTCAAGTTGCTTGAAAGACCAATAGGTCAAGCACCATAGATTTCAAAATTTATTGAGCAGCTTGGAGATAACTTTGAGTCGATGATGACTAATTGTTTTGAGAATTTTAAGAAATCCATGAAACAAAGATTAAGGATTCCTGCATTCTTATTGGAAGAACAATATGATGATGTGTGTTTCCTAGTGGATGCAGACCACACATATGTGCAAGAAGAAATACCAAGGTTTAGATGGTTGAAACTCTTTCCATATGAGATCATGTGGATGAAGCCTCTACATCAATAACAAATTTATTAGTAGAAGAGATAGACAAGAGTGCAACCTCATTTGGAAACTATGAGGAAGCCAAATTGAGGATAACAATTGATTTAAAGACAACTATAGTTATTAGGAAAAAGAACAAATTTGTCAAGAAGATGAAATAGAGATTTGGTAAAGGAGGTGAAGGAAAAGAAGAAGATGATGAAGAAGAGGAAGAACAAGGTCAAGCCCCATTAGAGTTAACACAAGGCCTAGGTGAAGATGTGAAAGGTGCCAAGGGAGATGAAGTTGAGGAAGCACCTAATGAAAAATTCAAGAAGATAAAATCTAGGGAGCAAATAGTGGAGAAAATTAAGAAGCGCATGAAGAAGCCACAAAATAAGAGAGTTGTACCTATGACTAGGTCAAGAATAAGGGAAGCCACTATTCAAGCTATAGAAGTGACAAAGCCTAAAGGGAAGAAAGTGGCTAAAATAATGATGAGGACATAATCAAAGGCCAAAGTGAACATAATAGGAAAAGGGGAATATTATTATCAAAAGTGATTAGCTATTACATTCAATAAAATGAAAATAGAGCCAAAGACATTCCCTATGGGCTTACACTATTGTACTATCCTAGAGAAAAAAACCCTCCTCTAGTACCTTCTCTTAGACTCCACCAAAAAACTGCCTTTACAATGCAGAAAATGTCCTTAAGTAACTCAAATTAGGTTTAGGGTTAGGAATAAATTTTTTAATATGCCATTGGGGATCCACCACCAGAATAGAAGGTTCTATAAAAAAACATTAGAATTTAGTGTAAAATTAGAAGAATCCAAAAGTGGTAGTCAAACTTCCGGGAGGCATAACTTTTGATGTAGGAATTCGATTGACAAATAGTTTACATTTCTAGAAAGCTCTCCAAGTTCTCTGTAGCCCTATGGACATGCACCACTTGTACCCTATTTTTTGGACCCATACAAGGTCATGTGGTTCCTCAAATATGAATTTTAAGTGCTCTTAGGAGGTTTCTAGGCAACTTAAAACTAAAATAACATTCAAACTGTAAAGCCTTTTGATCTAATTCTTTATTTTGATTGCTTTAAATTACAAGTATAATCATCCCTCCAACTTACACCCTCTAACTCATCACTATTATAGCTCAATTAAAAAATAACCTTTTTTTGCATTGGCACATATCCCAAGGTGTTGAAAAAATCTAACCCAGAAAACAAAGAGTGTAACTATGAGAGTTGGAATCTCTATTTGACCCAAATGGGTATCCATAAATGAAAACACATGAAACAGAAACTAACACTAAGAATATTTTTGGGTGATGAAGGATTGTGCTTACAACACTAGATGCTCATACATTAGACATGTAGTGTAGATTAAAAAGTGACCTCGTCACTTCATAGCTAGTAGATGAAAACCCAAATGGGAAACCTTCATTACGGATATGCAAGTTAAATCTTCCATTGGTCATCCTTTCCACTTCACTAGGTATTCTTCATATTGCCTATTTTTGGTACTCCAACCCACATGACAATCCAAAATTTCTTCAATCTCTTCCTTCTCAGAAGTAGGAATTGGACATAGCTCCAGCATCAACTCCTCATCTGCACCATCATCATGATATTGTGTTAAGTTTGCAATATTAAAAATAGGAAAAATATGAATCCCATCTAGTAACACCACCTCACATGCATTCTGTGAACCATGTTTCTTCAAAATTTTGTAGGGGCTAAATTTCTTCATCTTTAGCTTGTTGTAGGTACCCACTGGAAATTGTTCCTTCCTCAAATATACGATAACTTAATCTCCAACTTGGAACTCCTTATGTCTCCTCTTTTGATCTACCCTAGCCTTATAGTGTAGGTTCATCTTTGTAATATGTGCTTGGGCCTCCTCATGTAGGTTCTTGACATGTTTAGCAAAATCTTCTACCTCAACACTTGTCCTCTCCCCTTGTTCCATTTTTCTTAGCTCTAGTGTAGTCCTTGGAATACTCCCATACACAAGTTGGAATGGTGATCTACTAGTACTCCTATTCACATAATTATTTTAAGAAAATTATTGTTGTGGTAGAATCAAATCCCATCCCTTGGGTTTATCTCGTACTAAATGCCTCAGTAAATTTCCTAGACTCCTATTCACTACTTTTATTTGTCCATCAATTTGAAAATGGTGTACAAAATTGAACTTCAATTTTATCTTCAACTTCTTCCAAAAATTCCTCCAGAAATACCCCACAAATTTAGTTTCTCTATTAGAAACAATACTATTTGGGAGACCATGTAGCCTCACCACCTCTTTGAAAAACAAGTCTTTAGTATGCACTGCATCATGAGTTTTGTGGCATGGAATGAAATGTGTCATCTTGGAGAACCTATCAATGACCACAAATACTATGTCATTATCCCTTTGTGTCCTTATTAATCTACGAACAAAATCCATATTTATTTCCTCCCAAGGCTTCAATGGAAAAGGAAATGGCTGATAAAGTCCAATATTATGACTAAATCCTTTGGTTTGTTTGACATATTTGACAACTCTGCACAAACTTCTTCACATCCTGTGACAATTGAGGCCAAAAATAATGTTCTCTAATAATGGAAATGGTCTCCTCTTAACCAATGTGTCTTGCCATCCCTCCACTATGCTTCTCTTTGGTCAAGTTTTCCCTCATGGAACTCCTTGGAATATATAATTGATTTCCCTTGAACAACATACCATCTTGAATCATATAATCTAGCCATCTGGCCCTATCTAGAGGAATAAGTTCTTTACTAGCCTTCCAAACCTCTATAAAGTTAGGATCCTTAGAGTATAAACTCTTGAGTTCATCAAACCCAACCACTTCAACCTACATTGTTGTTAGCAACAACTATCTCGTACTTAATTTATTTACTTCTTGATTAGACGTTCCACTTCTATGTTTCAATCCAAATGTATGGCTTTGCATGAACTCTACCCATTTCAAGTATCTTTAATTCAATTTATCTTGGCTTTTTAGGTAATACAATGCTTGGTGATCAGTATACAAGTCAAATTATTTTGGTAGGAAATAATGCCTCCATTTCTTTAAGGCTTGAACTATTGCATAAAACTCTTGATCATAAATAGAATACTTCTTATTTGCATCATTTAATGTTTCACTAAAATAAGAAATAGGTTTACCTTCTTCGCTTAGCATAGCCCCAATAACACTACCACTAGCATCATAATCCACCTAGAATACTTTGTTGAAATCAGGAAGTGCTAACATAGGTTGTTCTATCACCTTCTTCTTTAAAAATTCAAAACTCCTTATAGCTTCTATAGTCAACTTGAACTCTTTTCTATCCTCTCTCATTTTTTCAGTTAGGGGTGCACATATACTACTAAAATTCCTAATGAACTTCTTGTAAAAACTAGCTAGACCTTGGAATGACCTCACCTTAGTGGTAGACCTTGGAGTAGGCCATTCCAAGATGACCTTCACCTTCTTTGGTCCATTTTGAGATCTTCAGCTGATACAACGAACCCCAAATAGAATAACTCCATTTTGACAAACCTACACTTCTTCAAATTAATCAATAATTCATCTTCCCTCACCCTTTCAAGGATGCTATGAATGTGCAATAAATATTCATGCAAATATTTACTAGAATTAAAAATATCATCTACATAGACAATCAAAAAATTTCCAAAAATTTTCTTTAGTACCTCATTCATAAGTCACATGAAGGTGCTTGGAACATTGGTTAGTCCAAAGGGCATGACTAACCACTCATATAGACCCTCCTTGGTCTTGAATGCAATCTTCCACTCATCTCCCTCTTACATCTCTATCTGGTGATAGCCACTTTTGAGATTCATCTTTTTGAAGTATTGAGCTCCACTCAAATAGTCCATAAGATCATCTGTTCTTGGCAAAGGAAACTGATATTTGATGATTATTCTATTTATAGCCTTAGAGTCTATCCACTGTGCATCCTTCTTTGGTGCCAGCACTATAGATACTGCACATGGAGTTATGATCTCTTAAATAAAACCTTTCCTCAGCAGTCCTAAACTTTTCTATTTATCTCCTTAGTCTCATTAGGAGTCATCCTATGAGTAGGCTTGTTAGGTAAACTAGCTCCAGGGACTAAATCTATTTGATGATTGATTTCCCTTATTAGCAGCAATCCTTTTGAAACATTATTAGATTTGACATCTCCATGCTCATGTAATAGACCTTAAACTTCAAGTGGAACTTCACTACTACCTTTGTTCTCTTTTCTAGGAATTAAATCATAACACATATGCAGATGTTTCATGCCATCTAGAAATTTCCTTCCATCAACAAGAAAAAACCCTCCACCAGTACTCACAGACTCCACCAAAAAATTGCCTTTACAATGCTAGAAATCTCCTTAAGTAACCCAAATTAGGTTTAGGGTTGGGAATACATTTAAGAATATGCCATTTGGAATTCACTACCAAGATAGAAGGTTCTAGAAAATATGTTAGATGTCAGTGTAAAATTAGAAGAATCCAAAAATGTTAGTCCAACTTTTGGGAGGCATAACTTTTGATCTAGGACTTTGATTGACAAACTATTTACATTTTTGAAAAGCTCTCCAAGTGCTTTATAGTCCTATGGATGGGATTTTCTCATCCCCCTTTTTTGAGCCCGTACAAGGTCATTTAGTGCCTCAAATTTGACTTTTAAGTGCTCTTAGGGACTCCCTAGGCAACTTAAAACTACAATAACTTTTAAATCATAAAGTCTTTTGACCTAATTCTTTTTCTAGAGTGCTTTAAATTACAAGTGAATTCATCCCTCCAACTTATAACTTATCATAATTATGGCTCAATTAAAAAATAAGTTATTTTTGCATTGACACATATCTTAAGGTGGTCAAAACCTCTAATCGAAAAAACCAATAGTGGAACTATGACAGTTGGAATCTCTATTTGATCCAAATGGGAATCTATAAATAAAAACACATTAAACAAAAACTAACACTAAGCATTTTACCATTGGATGCTCCTACATCACACAACAAAGCCATGTAAGCCTTCCAAGAAGACCTATAAAATAATAAGGACAAAGAGTACAAGTGAAAAGAATGCAAATGAGGAGAAGACCAAGTCAAATAACTTGAGTTAATACAAGATGGTAAACCACAATCCCTCTTTGTATATTGATAATTTGTGTGAAAAATTACTACAAATATAGATTTATCTAGTTTCACACATGTAGGTTTTCATAAGTTAGGAAAAGTTGATAAAAATAAAGTCAAGGAGGCCATATATGACATGATGTCTATATTCAAGAAAACTCCTCTAGAAATTGGCAACTCCTTACCCAAAAGTCTATATCACAAAGTTGAGAAGAAATGGCAATATAGCTTGCAAACTAAGAGACAAATTAGCGAAACAAAACTAGATCAAGTTATGCTAGAATTAGATAAAAGGAAGATTGCTAAAGCTTTGGAAAAGCATAAAAGTAAATTTTCCCCCAAATGAAGATGTGGTTAACAAGAGTACATCCATTTGGAAATCAATATATGGGATATCCACTCCAATAATCACAAAAAAAGGTGAGCAAGAAATGCAAGAACTTGAGAAGAATGTGGAAGGAGAGAAAGAAAATGATGAAAAACAACTCGAGGAAGTTGATGTGGTAGGTATTGAAGGAAAAATAGGGGAGGCCATAGGTAAAGATGAGCAACGAGATGTACATGATGTAAAAAGTGTTGAGTGCTAGTCCTCTACATATAGGAAATGAGAGTCAACAGTACTCAGTGAGAATTAATGGTGTACCAGATAATTTGACAAATCCCTTGTATGAGGATGACTTGAAGAAAATCCTACAAGACTCTATCAATATAGTAATGCTATGCACAAATCCTATATTGGTGAGAGTTGATGAATTTCAAAAGAAAAAACCTATATCTACAAGGGAGAAACCAAAAGATACATTAAATGTGCCCCCTTCATCTATAGAGGTTAGAAAAAAGGAGGCAAAAGATCTATCAAAAGATCAATGTATAAACTAGGAACAGCAAGAAGTTACACAACTGACACCATCTATAATGCCCAAAGTTGTATTTTAGATGAAAGAGGTGAATGCACAACATGTAGATACATCAGTGCCAAACCTAGAAAGTTTAGTTTTATCAGCAGTAGTAAATATTGAAAATGATGGAACTAAAGTACACATAGGCCAGGAAGTAATTCCCATACCTATACCACCATAATAGGGGGAAGTTCAGATGGAAGAAGTCAAGACTAATGAGTTGAAGCTGACTACAAAGCCAGTGAAATAAATTTATGTACAGACACTGGTCAAAATTTTAGTTTCTACATAACCTCTTAGTAATGACACTCTTCATAGGCTGAGTACCTAGGAAACAACACTAAAAATATGAAGGTCAAGTTCTAGCACATTCAAGAGTTTTGTGTTGGAATTACAAATGGCAAACATATACTTCTAGGGGAAAGGGAGGGGGGGTGAATTAGAAGTATTAATCGTTAACCAATAAAACCTTTAATTTCAAACATCACATTATTTAACATATTGAAATAACATGTAAAGTAAATGAATCCACATAGAAACTTGACACTAGATATAATTACCCAGAAACCTTCCAAAAGAGAAGGTAAAATTGGGGTGGGGATGACACCCACAAATCTTTACTACTACAACAGTAAAGTGTAACTTGTTAAGGTTAAAAGGTTTGACCATGAAACATGATCTACCCTATGAAAGGCCTACCCTGTTAAAGGATTTCACACCCTGCTAGAAGTGTACCTATTTAAAGGATTTATGACCATTCACTTGGAATGTCACCCTATTAAAGATTTCACAATGAACATTAAGTCAACCTTAGTCTAAAGGATTTCACTTTGCTAATATAGTTGTTAGAAAGTAATAGTAGGTTGTTTTATCTAATGACTTACAACTTTTTCTTGCTGATTTTAGATGTCATTTTTGTCCTGCTTGATCCTTTCTGATCTAATATGCAAATGCTATATCCTTGATCCTTTGTTCTACAAACTGATTCTACAATCCTTTTACTCTGCTAAGTCACCTTGAATGCTTTCTAATAAATTCACCCCTTTTATTCCTTCTATTCTTCATTCACATGCTATTTGAATTATGGGGCTTTATCTTCCTTATAAAGACTTTGGTGGCTTAAGGTTAGGTATGAATCTATGGCTGAGATTCATTCATTTTCTTGTTTAACCTTTCCAATTTTATGATTGTTTGCATGTTGATTGGATAGGGCATCCAAATAGATACTTTCTTATCTTCAAAGCTTTGAGATTTATCCATAAGTTGGCATCAAAATAGTTTACATAGTTGTATGTGTTGTCACAAATGACTAGGTCTAATCTTTGTTACTCAACACTTAATAATAATGCTTGGCACTTATTTTAATTCTATCTAGCTCAACACTTGAACTTTCTCAGCATCAATTGTATGCTTGGCACTTGAATCACTTGGCATGGTCTATTTTATTGGCACTTGAATGACTTAGCACATGAGTGACTCAACACTCAGTGCAACTTGGCATCTATACATATTATACTTGGCATGTATTACTCGGTCAGCATGAACTTAGTAAATATCTTAAGTATGTTGACAGTCAATTTTCAAAACTAATCTAAGATCAACAATCTCCCCCTTTGACATAAGTGTCAGAGACACTTAATTGTACATAAAAAATCTAATCTTCTCGAGTATAATACATTCATAGTTCAATATATATACAAGAATTCAATTTTTTTTCAAATTTCTATAGTAGACTATATACCTCAAAATTTTGTAACCCCCCTAGGTTAATGTACCTATTCTATATCCAAAATATCTTCTATTCTCTGAGTAGATTTTCCACTTGCTAATACTCTTTGTCTTCATAAAATAATAATACTTTTTATCTATTTGATATACTTTGTTTCTGCTCTTTTGTTTTTTTCTCCCCCTTTGTTTGCTCTCTACCTTTTGGGTTAACTCCCTCTTACTTTTTATCTCCCCTTTTTGACACTTATGTCAAAGGGTCATTACACTAATTGTGTATTTTTCCAAGAAGTTCTTGTGGAATTTCATTATAATCTTCAGAGAAACATCCCAGTTGTCTAATGCAACATCTAAGGATTTTATTTGGATGGATGTCTCTATTGCAAGGTGAACTAGTCCATCTAGCATTGAAAGATTGGGTTCTTTCTTTAACATTATTTCTGCATTTCCTAGTTCCTTATGGAGTATCTCCATGTGAGGGGTTAGGGAGGCTTGTATATTAATCAACTTGGCTCTTATATTAGCCTGTTCTATTTTTAACATAGCTAGTTGATTTTGTGTATGAAGCACTGAATGAAAATGCTTCTCACTCTAAATTTGGTTTTGAGGCAATTGCATACCTGATACCTTCAAATTTCCTTCCAGACTTAGAATCCTATAGCTCATCTCTTGTGTAAAGAGTGTGGGATCACACAATTTTGTGTACAATGAGAATATGTTCTCAAGTACTTTCTTCACTTTATCAATTTTGGTAGCCAATTCAACTTGTGATAGTGCTATTTCACTAGATATTTTCTCATTAACTCTCCCTTGAAATTTCCTTTTAGACCATTCCATAAGTTTAACATTAGTATCCTAGTCTTTGTTAGTCACCTGGTCTACAATTTCTGATAGTTTTTCTAATATTGGCTTGGATTCTTCAGATGTTTGCAAACTTAAAGCATCTAAAAGCTATCCTTAATCTCTTATAATGCTTGCCTTTGTTTATACTCCTTTCTAAGTATTTCTTGATTTTTATTTCTCTCCAAAGCTTCTTGCATTATACCTATCTATTCTAGTGTCATGGTTGCATAATTATATTTAGGTATCACTATTTCTTCATCTAAAATTTCATCTCTATAGTGAAATACCTTGGAAACCTTGGATGAGCTGAAGCCTATTGTAAAAATCTATAGTGGTATTGCATCAATGCTTGGTCTCTGAAGGACTTTTGTAGGAGTGCCAAATATTGGTAAATTTACCAATGTTTGTATAGCTTCTTGCTCCTTCACCTTTGGTATGTCCTTTTCATTAGTTTTTCCTTGATCAATTAAAATTATTGGATCTACTCCTTGAGATTGTGTATCAAGTGCAAATATCTCTGTCTATCCTATTTGCAGTTCTAAAGTTTTCTCCTCTTAAGCAATCTAAGTTTTTTGTTCAATCATGACAACTTTTACAGTAGTGTCAACCTTTTTACATTTATCATTTGATGTTTACACTAGAGCTTAACCACTAGCAGCTGAAGGGATGATAGAAGGTGGTTCTTGTGTATTCACCTTTTCCCTTTTTATATTAGCTACTACCTTTTGAAGTTCATCCACACTAGCCAATATAGGGTTCTCACACAATTTAGCTTGTAGTGTGGATTGGTCAAGGATCTTCTTAAGGCCCTCTAAAATAAATGGATTAATGTTCTGAGGTAAGTTTTCAGAAACATCCTTTATTATTATGGTTTCTACAGGTGTGTTGGTGTCATGTGGAGGGCTCATGGCTAGCATTTTTTTGTCTTGCACACTATGTTCTGTTTGCTACTCTTTAGCTATTGTCATTTCTATTGTTTTCTCTTGAGTCTCCTCCATAGTCGTATCCTCTTTTTCTTTTTCTATCTACTCTTCCTTGTCTTCCTCTTCTTCTTCATTATTTCTTCCCTCAAAGGGATCCTCTTCTCCTTCTTTGACTATTGTCAAGCCATATATTGATTTCCATTTTTGGGTGCATTTCTTGAAAACATCCTCAATTTGGTTCTAAAGAATTCTAAATAACCTGTATTTTGGTGCAAATCTACTACCATATTTCTTATTAGCCTTGGTAATTTTTCCTTTTTTCAGTTCAGGCATCACTTGGGCTAACGTTGTTTCTCTTATTTTTTTTTCAACATTCAACCAATAATGCCACTTATTTTCTACAATGGTGTATAGCTCCTTTGGCAATGTATTATCTAATTCAAGAGGAGTGTTCTTGAATTTTGTCATCATGGCATACACTAACTCTTCTATCATATTTTGGTCTTCTCTACTAACTTTTTCAAAATTAGTACTTTTTAATCCTATTAAGTCTGCATTATCTCTAATATTATCACAAATATTTTCAATATCAAATTTAGGTGTATCACTTACCACTCTAAACTTATTTTTATCTTTAGATTCTATCTTTTCATCATCTATTTTAGGCTAAGCAATGTACTTTCTCCTCTATTTCTTTTGATCTCAGCTCTTCTATTCAATAGCCTTTTTTTTCTCTTTTGCCTACTCCTTGGCTTTTTGAATAATTTCCCTTGTGCGAGCCCTTGCTTTTGGAGTAGTAGAATTTGTTGTGTTTGGCTTGGTAGCCCTCTTTTCTTTTGGTTTAGTTGTAGGTTGTGCCTTAGCCTTACTCCTTTTAGGTTTTAGCTTTGTTGGTACTTCCACAGCTTCTTCTTCCTTGACACCTTATTCTTCTTAGTCTTCACCCATGCCTTGGGTCAAAGATAAAGGTTCTTCAACTTGCACCTCTTCTTCCTCTTCATCTTCTTCATCATTTTCTTTGTCATCATCTCATGCACCTTCTCCAAACTTGGCCTTCAATTTCCTCACCATTTTGTCCTTCTTTTTCAAAGTTGAGACTATCTTCAATTCCATCTCAACCTTTGACTAAACAATATCATAATTACCAAATATTTTGGCACTTTTGTCAACTTCTTCAGCAAGGAGTGTAGTGATAGTAGTTGAGGGTTCATCAACATTAATTTCATATACTAGGGTCCTTAACCATCTAAATCTAGGTAGTGCAACCTGGATGTAAGTATAGTCAATATCTACGAGGAAAAAAGTGTCATTGTAGTATTTCTCTACTAGAGAAACATGAATTCTTAACCTCTACTCCATAAACTTCTTAAAGTCTTCAAAGTAGCTTGTCATTACTGATTCAAAATTCTCTCCCATTTATTCAATATACTCATTTATTTGAGCAAAAACTAACATATTGGTCTTCCATCCTACTTTACCAAAAGATGGGAACTCATTTTTTACATAGAAAAATATGCATACTATTATTGATCCAAATTTACATTTAGTACTTTTTGACTTTCTTATTGCTCCTAGGTTCTCCATTATCTGTTGCATTTGAAGTTCTGCAAGATCATAGGTATGATCTTTCTTGACAATTTTATAACCTACGTCAAAAACTATGTAGGGAACACTATTTAATTTGTTTGACTAATAGAATTTATGTGATATGATCCTTATAGAAAAATCAAGAAGTGGATCTATTACTGCATCAATGGCCATTCCACGCTTGTTCCACTTAGTACTTGTATTTTTCTCAATTACCTTTTTAGAGTCACTTCTTAATGTCTTGGACTAATCTAGGGTTGGATAACCAGTAACCCTATGAACAATTCTCTTCAAAATTTTAATAGGTCCTCGCTCTAACCATAAAAATCCATCATGTATTCTACTCAAAACTATTTTCATCCATTTGGTTTTGCAAATGGTTGTGAGTTCTAGGGCACGAGTTTAGTATTCCTCTCTACAATTTTGAATTCCTTGTTGGAAATGATTGAAATGATCATGAATGATGAATAATGGAACTGGTAAAGAATGTTTTCAATCATTGTTTTTTCATTGATGTCAAACTTTCTACTTGTAGGAATGACAATTGCTTAAGTGATCCAAATACTATCAATTGGTTGATTGACAAGGAGGTGGCAATCAATAAGATGTAACTAAAATACCTAGAGAAAGGTTGAAGTTATGATGTTGTAATGAAGTATAAGGATTGGCTAAGTCATTGATGAAATAGTGTATTGATGACATACTCTAAAAAGATGGACACACTAATACACAACAAATATGTAAGGTTTATCTAAGTCATTTGTAAAGCCTAACTAAGTTCATTAGATGAGTCGAGCAAGCTAGTTAGAGCTGAGCAGATTCTTAGTTGAAGTTGAGCAAGTTCAACTTCAGTGTAAGCTAAGTGATTATTCAAATGCCAAGTAACACAGAATCCTTCAAGTACCGAGTACCAAAAAAATATAATGGATGCTGAGTAAGTCTTCAAGTGTCGAGCACCAGTAAAATAAAAATAGAAGCCAAGTAACACAGAAGGAGCTGAGCATCAATAAATCAATGATGCCAAGTTGCTCCATTATTTGTTAAGTCAAAGATTTGCCACATCAGTAGTGATAAGTTTGTTACATTGAATTTTGTGAATTAGTTGGACGATAAGGATGATGAGTAGATGTCACAGAATTTTATGTAAACCATGCAATCCAATTCAAGGTGAATGCTAATGGACTTATCATGAAGTTTCTAGAAGAAACAATTTGGAAGGAAAACAATATCATTTTCTCTAGATCAAATTATGATTTGCATGGGAAATGAAAAATAGAACTTCTTTATAAGGAGTTACAGGTTAGAGATCAAAAGTGTATGCATGAGAGGGAGATGGTCATAAAGTATGATCGTGTGAAGAAGCCAAGAGGAGTAGCAATAGAGCATCAAGACTCTAAGTTGATCAAGTGACCATAGAGTGCATTGGTATAATGAGTGCAAGAACTCAAGGAGACAGATCTTGAAGGGTGAACGAGTTGTCAGCACTACAAGGGAGGAAACCCAAGCAAAAAAAAAAATTGAAGAGTGATATAAAATCTACATAGTTAGGGTTGCAATCTTTATCAAGTCAAAACCCTTCTAATACTCTCTTACCATTATATTAGCTATTGAAATCCTACATTGCTAGGTTAGCTTAATAGCTAGGTGGATAAGCCTTAGAAAAAGGATAAAGAGATCCCCAGGAGAAGGATAAAGAGATCCTTAGGAGAATGATAAAGAGATTCTTAGGAGGATAGGAGATTCTTAGAGAGGGATGAAAGGTTCTTTTGAGAAGGTGACTGTATATCCCATGGACTTGGGTGATCCTAATAGCTCTATGTAAATCCTTTAACAGGGTGACATTGCAAGTTGAATGTTCTTAAGTCCTCTAACAAGGCACACTCCTAATAGGGTGTAGAAATCCTTTAACAGGGTCACATTTAACAGTGTGCTATAGCCTTTAACAAGGCAGGCCTTTAATAGGGAAAACCATCATAAGTGGTTGAAATAAATTGCACAATTAATTTTTGGGTATCATCCCCACCCCAATTTTTACCTTCTTATTCTTGGAGGGTTTCTAGGTCATCAAAATCCTTAGTGTTATGATGTGATGCATATTATCTTTTATGGTTGTTCAATGTTTAATTGCATGCATGCTAATTTCAGTTATGTGCCATTAAGGATTTGATAGAAAGTTTGAATTGGACATCATCAGACCTTGGATAACTGATTCACCCCCCCCTCTCAGTTATTCTAAAGAATTCTAAAAATTGGTATCAGAGCTCACTGCCAATTTATTTCAAGGTACTAGTAGCGGGAAGATCAAGATGTCCAAGAGAGAAGTTCCCAAGCTAAACAAAGACAAATTTGTTGCATGGAAAAGTCTAATGAAGCTACACCTTAGACTAATAGGTGAATATGCATAGACCTCAATCATAGTTGATCATGTAGACCTTGTAGGACCTCTCACTATAGATGAAATGAGCAAGAAGAAGGAGCACAATCAAGCAATGTTAGATATTGCTTCAGCACTAAGCTATGCCGAGTATGATGACATCAAAAGATGTGGGAAACATTGTCAAGAATCTATGGAGGAGATGAAAATATCAAGAGAGCCAAAAGAGAGAGCCTAAGAGGAAAATTTGATGACATGAAAATAGAAGAAGGAGAAAATGTTGCTCAATATGGTGCATGAATGAAGGAAGTGGTAAGTGCCATAAGAAGCCTAGGAGGATAGTTAGCAGAAGAAATAGTATGTAGCAAATACTTGAGAACTTTGCTTCCCATCTATGCTATAAGAGTGTTAGCCATCCAAGGGTTAAGGTGTGTACCAGGAAACACATTGTCATTTGAAGGAATAATTGGAAGACTCACTACCTTTGAGCTATCCAAATTTGACAACTACAAGCCAGAAAACTTTGAATCTACATTCAAAGCCAAGATGACGACAAAAGACAATGATGAGGTGCAAAAAAAGAAAAAGAATGGAAAGGGAAAGTATGTATCTAGTGATAGCAGGACTGATGATGATGATGTAGACCAATTGGAGGCATTACTGGCAAGAAGATTTCATAGAGGAAGAGGAAAATTCAATGGTAAGCTACCAATCATTTGTTTTAATTGTAATGAAGTTGGTCACATTGCAGCCAGATGCACACAAAAGAAAAATTACAAGGATGGAGGCAACTTCAAGAACAAGAAAGGGGACAACAAGGATTACACAGGTAAAGGCAAAAGATGCTATATTGTTGAAGAAGACTCTAATGAGAATGATGATGAAGTAGTCTATGTGGCTATGAAAGATGAATCAAATGAAGATGAAGCAACTGCCTTGGTAACCTACATGAACAAGAATGATAGGTGGATCATAGATAGTGGATAGTCTCATCACATGATTGGAGACAAAAGTAAGTTCATTACCTTTACTCAATATGAAGGAAATAGTGTTAGATTTGGTAACAATGCACCATGCCAGATCAAAGGGAAAGGTAGTATCAAGCTTACTAAAAGGATAAAATGTGATAATGCATACTATGTTGAAGGCCTAAATTATAACTTGTTAAGTGTCTCACAGTTAGGCAACATAGGATACAAGGTTGAATTTGGAAATGGAATTGATAAGATCTATGATTCTCAAGGAAGCCTAATAGGAAAAGGTGACCAAACTAGGAGTAATTTATTTTACCTAGACGTGGAAGATGCCTGTTGTCTCATTATTCAAATTGATGATGTATGGTTATGGCACAAGAGGCTATGTCATGTAAATTTTGAAAATCTGATAAGCATTAGCAAGATGAAGAAAGTCAGAGGTCTACCAAAGTTGAAGAAGCCTGATAACACCATATGCAAACAATGCCAACTAGGAAAGATGACCAAGTCAACTTTCAAAAGAAAGACCTATACTTCTAATGAAGTATTAGAGCTAGTTCATACTGACTTGTGTGGTCATATTGAAGTACAAAGCTACAAAGGTGATAGATACATAATGTTATTTGTAGATGACTATTCAAGGATGATGAAAGTCATGTTTCTAAAACTAAAATCAGATGCATTTCAAATGTTCAAATGGTACTTGGCCAAAGTAGAGAAAGAGACTAGAAAGAGCCTAAAATGTCTTAGATCTGATAGAGGAGGTGAATTCACATCAAGAGAATTTGAAAAAATCTGCAATGAAAGAGGAATAAAAAGGTAGACATCAGCACCAAGGACTCCACCTCAGAATGGTATAGTAGAAAGAAGGAATAGATCATTTATTGACTGTGCTAGGACCTTAATGATGGAGAAAAATGTTGCACTCAAGTACTAGAGAGAAGCTGTAAGTACTGTAGTCTACACACTCAATAGAGTTCAAGTCAAGAAAGGTACAAATGAAACACCTTTTGAATTATGGTATGGGCATTCTCCTAATGTAAAACATTTCAAAATATTTGGATGTAAATGCTATATATATATATATATATATAAAGAGTCTAGAAATGGAAAGTTTGATGCAAAGAGTGAGGAAGGCACATTTTTTGGTTATTCTACTAGAAGCAAAGCTTATAAGTGCTTAAGTGTTAACACTAACAAAGTAGTAGAAAGCACAAATGTAAAATTTGATGAGCTTGCAGAAGTTGAAAGTGTTGAGAACACCAAGAAAGTAGAAGAATATAAGACCTTTGTATACTTTTATTAAGGTATACCTAATAATGGTGAAGTTGCAACTCAGAATGACAATCAGCAACAAAATCTAGTATCTGTTGAATCATAGACAGTGAATGCCGAGCAACAAACACATTCAAAAGCTGAGCTATAGAATACAAAAAATATTCATTTAGATTTTGAGAATAGACAACAAGAAGAAAATGGACAAATACCTGATGAATATATACATAAAGATTTAGATTCTAAAAGAGACAATATGAAAACAAGGAAGGGTATGTAAGAAGAAATCATCCTGTAGATCAAATTATCAGAAATAAAGAGGTAGGACCAATGACAAGGAATAGACTTAGAAGTGAAACATGTCTGCTCAACAAAATAAAACCAAAAACCATAAGTGAAGCTATAAAAGATGATAACTAGTACAATGCTATGAAAGAAGAAATAGAACAAATTGAGAAGAACAAGACATGGACCTTAGTCTCAAGACCAGCTGACAAGAATGTAATTGGAACCAAGTGGATGTTTAGAAACAAGTTAGATGAGAATGGTGAAATCACAAGGAACAAGGCAAGACTAGTTTGTAAAGGGCATGCACAAGAAGAAGGACTAGACTATGGAGAAACTTTTGCTCTAGTTGCTAGAATGGAAGGTGTAAGGACCTTACTGACATATGCAGCCTTCAAAGGATTTAAAGTCTATCAAATGGATGTTAAGTCCACATTTTTGAATGGTATACTTGAAGAAGAAGTCTACATAGAGCAACCAGAAAGTTTTGTTAATGAAAAGAACAAAAATAAGTTATCCAAATTACACAAGGCTCTATATGGATTAAAGCAAGCCCCTAGAGCTTGGAATGAGAGACTTCACAAGTATCTAGTGCAAATAGGATTTGAAAGAACTGATGACAACAGCAACATGTAAATCAAATTAGAAGAAGGTAAGGATATTCTTGTATCTGAAATATTTGTGGATGGCATAGTTTTTGGAGGAAAGGAAATACTTTACAAAAGTTTTTGCTGACAAAATGAAACATGAGTTTGAGATGTCAATGTTTGGAGAAATCAAGTTCTTTGTAGGATTGCAAGTACATCAACTAAAACATGGAATATTTTTTATACAATCAAAATACATCAAGGAGATACTCAAAAAGTTTGGATTGGAAGACTCCAAACCAGTCAGCACACTAATGGAAATAGGACATAAGCTATCCAAAAATGATGAATTAGCTAAAGTCAATCAAACAATGTATAGATCCATGATTGAAAAACTACAATATGTTGTACATAGTAGACTAGACATAGCATTAGCAGTTGGAATAGTGGCTAGATTCTCTACTAATCCTAGAGAAAATCATCTCATGGTAGTAAAGAGAATAATGAGGTATCTCAAAGGACCTGATGATTTTGGCCTATATTACAAAAAGAATGAGAAGTTTTAGCTCAATGCATACACAGACGTAGATTGGGGAGGCAACATTGATTACAAGAAAAGCACAAGTGGAGGAGCATTATTCTTAGGTAAAAGGCTAGTTACTTGGACTAGCAAGAAACAAACATGCACATCTCAGTCCATCATAGAAGTAGAATATGTGGCAGCAACAATCAATTGTACAAACATTGTGTGGCTTAAACATCTATTGAAAGGAATGAAAGAAGAGGTAACCAAACCTGTGATATTGTATTGTGATAATACAAGTACTATAAATGTATCCAAGAATCCACTAATGCATGCAAAAACCAAGCATATTGCAATCAAGCATCACTATGTCAGAGAATTGGTGGAAGAAAAACAAGTGAAGATAGAGTACATTCACACAAAGGAACAAACTATAGATATCTTCATCAAACCATTGCCCAAGAATGCTTATGAATATCTTAGAGGCAAGTTGGGGGTAATACCCCTAACTCAAGCAGTCTAAAGCAACAAAGAAGCTATCCTACATCTACAAGAGTAGATCATTGAAATATAAAAAGAATGATGTAGAGGATAACAATAGGAGCAGAAATTCTAGATCAGTCACAAGCATGGTGATAGAGGGAGAAAACATGAAGATGCAAAACTTATATTTAACATGTTGAAGATGCTACATCTAGATTTATGAGAAACTAATCAATGAAAGGATTAGATATGGAGATGTATGAGATCACTAGTAAGGATGTAGTAGTCAAGAGGGAGAAGTAGAAATGAGGATTTAGTTTCTATTAGATAAAGAGGGAGTTACATACCAAATATAAAACATATATAATTTTGGTTGTAACTAAGTTGATCAATTCATCAGTTTTGTTGGCCATCAATGCCAAAGAGGCAGATTGTTTGAAATGATTGAAATGATCATGAATGAAGAAAAATGGAACTAGTAAAGAATGTTTTCAATCATTGTTTTTTTATTGATGTCAAACTAGCTACTTGCAGGAATGACAATTTCTTAAGTGATCCAAATACTATCAATTGGTTGATTGACAAGGAGGTGGCAATCAATAAGATGTAACTAAAATACCTAGAGAAAGGTTGAAGTTATGATGTTGTAATGAAGTGTAAGGATCGGCTAAGCCATTGATGAAATAGTGTATTGATGCCATACTCTAATAAGATGGACACACTAAGACACAACAAAGATGTAAGGTTTGACTAAGTCATTTTTAAAGCCTAACTAAGTTCATTACATGAGCTGAGCAAGCTAGTTAGAGCTGAGTAGATTCTTAGTTGAAGCCAAGCAAGTTAAACTTTAGTGTAAGCTGAGTGATTATTCAGATGTCGAGTAACACAGAATCCTTTAGGTATCAAGTAGAAAAAAAAAGATAATGGATGTTGAGTAAGTGTTCAAGTGTCGAGCAAAACAAAAATGCTATAGGTGTTGAGCACCAGTAAAATAATAATAGAAGCCGAGTAACACAAAAGGAGCTAAGCATCAGTAAATCAACGATGCCAAGTTGTTGCATTATTTGTTAAGTCAAAGATTCACCAAATCAGCAATGATAAGTTTGTTACATCAAATTTTGTGAATTATTTGGATGATAAGGATGATGAGTAGATGTCACAAAATTTTATGTAAACCATGCAATCCAATTCAAGGAGAATGCTAATGGACTTATCATGAAGTTTCTAGAAGAAACAATTTGGAAGGAAAACAATATCGTTTTCTCTAGATCAAATTAAGATTTGAGAGGGAAATGAAAAATAGAACTTCTTTATAAGGAGTTATAGGTTAGAGATCAAAAGCGTATGCATGAGAGGTAGTTGGTCATTAAGTATGATTGTGTGAAGAAGCCAAGAGGACTAAGAATAGAGCATCAAGACTCTGAGTTGATCAAGTGACCATAGAGTGCATTGGCATAACGAGTGCAAGAACTCAAGGAGATAGATATTGAAGGGTGAACAAGATGTTAGCACTGCAAGGGAGGAAATCCAAGCAAAGACAAGAATTGAAGAGTGATCTAAAATCTACATAGTTAGGGTTGCAATCTTTATTAGGTCAAAACCATTCTAATACTCTCTTACCATTGTATTAGATATTGAAATCCTACATTGCTAGGTTAGATTAACAACTAGGTGGATAGACCTTAGGAAAAGGATAAAGAGATCCCCAGGAGAAGGATAAAGAGATCCTTAGGAGAAGGATAAAGAGATCCTTAGGAGGAGGATAGGAGATCCTTAGAGAGGGATGAAAGATTCTTTTGAGAAGGTGGCTATAAATCCCATGGACTTGGGTAAGCCTAATAGCTCTATGTAAATCCTTTAATAGGGTGACATTCCAAGTTGAATGTTCCTAAGTCCTCTAATAGGGCACACTTGTAACAGGGTGTAGAAATCCTTTAACAGGGTCACATTTAATAGTGTGTTGTGGTCTTTAACAAGGCAGGCCTTTAATAGGGTAGACCATCAGAAGTGGTTGAAATCAATTGTCCAGTTAATTCGTGGGTATCATCCCCACCCTAGTTTTTACCTTCTTATTCCTAGAGGTTTTTTGGGTCATCAAAATCCTTAGTGTTATGATGTGATGCATATTATCTTTTATGTTTGTTCAATGTTTAATTGCATGCATGATAATTTTAGTTATGTGCCATTAAGGATTTGACAGAAAGTTTGAATTGGACATCATTGGACCTTGGATAACTGATTCAGCCCCCCCTCTCAGTTATTCTAAACAATTCTAACATTCCTCATTCAATACACCATTATCACACAACTTCTCATACACTTGTCTTATGTCCATGTCTCCAATGCCTCCTACCTTGTAGTTATAGCACTTTCTTACATCTTGTAACATTATAACCTGAGGTAGAATCATAGATAATGTGCCTGACAAGTCTTTCTTGTAAGCAATGTCTTGTATAGCCTTAAAATTAGGTTGTTTGACTTCGTTGCTAACCAATTGAACTTCAAAATTATCTTTCTCCTTTACATTCTTTGAAATGGAGGCTATTGCACAAGCTAGTGTTTAACAAATATGAAAATTACATAGCTCGACAGATGAAGAATACCTTAAAAATTGATGACTTGATACTTGATCTTCACTATGATCCATGCAAATGCTTTGATCTAGCTTTTGAATCTCCTCTTTTCTCTACTCTCTCTTTTCTCTAAATTTTTAATGACAAAAAAAAGTGAAAATTGACCTTACACCCTTCAAAACATCACATTTATTGCATGGTGCATGTACAACTATAAACTTAGCTTCAATAGGATTTCTATTTTACTTGGCATCCATAGAGATTTTACCATCACTCAATAGTTATTAGTATTGTCTTTGCTCAGTAGCTACTACTAACTTAGCTCCAGTTGACTTTGGCTGATAGCTTGACACTCACCTGTATTTTACTTGGCATTTAAAGAGTACTTTTCACATTTGGCAATAATGTGAAAAATTGAAGATTTGACCTAGGAATTTCCTCATTCTCTTGCATCTTTATTCATGCTAACCTATCATTTTCAATACCAACTTATCTTGGAACTGATGTATGGTAAAGCATATAAGTATTAGTCCTACATACCTCCTTTTGCTTAGTTAGATGAGGTGTGACCACTTGACCTATTAGGTGAAGTGATCCCTCCATTTGATGTGTTGCTTCCATCTCTTTTCTTCAATGTTTTGTTCATCTCCCTCTGGTGTGTTCAACATCTACCTTGCCTTTTACTTTTTTGAACTCAAAATTAGGTTCTTTTGACCTTGTTGGGTAATTTTTGTTGATATGACCAATCTTCATATAGCTAAAGCATGTAGTTTAACTCAACCATCTATTGTAGTTACCACTGAAGTGTGTTCTTATGCAATTCTCAGGGATGTGTCCATACTCTTAACAATAATGAAAACTTTTTCTAGTATTGTAATCCCAATTATAGAAGTGTCAATGACATCTTTCTTTGGCTAACTTGTTTGATGTCCACATGGATTTGGATCTGCACTAAAAGGCTCTATGTCCATACTTTTGATAGTTGTAGCAATGAACTTCAAATCTTGTTGTATGCATGCTTCTAATCTTGCATTCATGAGATTGATGACCTTGATTATTGCACTTGTGATAGTGACACATGTTTTTAGATTTGTCATGTTGATTTTCATTTTTGATCCTGTACACATTAGTAGTATGTCCTTTCTTACCACAAAATCGACAACTAGGTTTAGAGTTCTTACCTTTGTCATTTATTTCTTCAGTAGTCTTGGATGATTCTTCTTCTTCAGTTCTTGTGTAGCCTAGTCTTGATGTATCATTGCTCAATCTAAGGGTTTTCATTAGTTTCTCAAAGTACTTGATGGCTTCATTTGGCTTGTTGAAGCTTTCAAAAATTTCTCTTTCTCTTCTCGGATCATTTTGCAGTTGTTCATTCTATAACTTCAATGTTATTATCTTGATATCTTTGATATTCAACTCATGATGAGTATTCATCATCTAACTTAGGGTAGCCAATTGCATGTTGGAGATTCTACCAAGCTCAATTGACTTCTCTTCTAGTCTATTTACTAGGTTTCTCTTAGCTTCTTCAATCATGACCTTATCTTCAATGGCTCTCTTCTTTTGTTTAGTCACTTCACATAGCATCATGGCTTGTGATTCTTGCTTAACCTTGAGATTTTTGATCTCCTTAGCTTGTGCTCTGTTCTTTTCCATTAGATTTGCAATTGTTGCATCAAACTCATTTGAGTCTCCATTAGCAAAGAGCTTGGTGGTGTCAATCTCTTTATATTGTTGATCATTTTATGGAATGGCTATTTCTTTCCTTCTCTTTAAGGAATTCTTGAACTCCTCTTTGGCTTCATCCAATGAATGTAAAATGAGCTAGATTTCAATTCCTTGGTTTTCAATAATCTTTCCCAGTTTGTAGACCTCCATCTTAAGATCTTTTCTCTAAGCTGTAAGGCTTCTCCTAATGAGAACTCAAATCTAATACCAATTGTTGAAAATACAAATGGGAAACATGTACTTCTTGGGTGGGGGGGTGTTGGGTAAATCAAACATATTAATCTTTAACCCATAAAAAACTTAATTTCAAACATCACATGCATTAACGTGTTGAAATAACATGTCAAGTAAATGCATTCACATAGACACTTGATAGTAGATATGGTTACCTAGAAACCATCCAAAAGAGAAGGTAAAACTAGGGTGGTGATGACATCCAAAACTCTTTACTACTACAGCAATAAATTGTAACTTGTTAAGGTTACAAAGTTTGACCATGAAACATGATCTACCCTGTGAAAGGCCTACACTGTTAAAGGCTTACAAGAGACTATTAAATCCCACCCTATTAAAGGATTTCACTCCTTGCTAGAAGTGTACCTATTTAAAGGATTTTTGAACGTTCACTTAGAATGTCACCATATCAAAGGATTTCACAATGACTATTAAGACAACCTTAGTCCAAAGGATTTCACTTTGTTGATATAGTTGTTAGAAAGTAATAGTAGAATGCTTGATCTGATAACTAACAACTTTGTCTTGTTGATTTCAAATCTCATTTTTTCCTACTTGATCCTTTCTGACATGATATGTAAATGTTGTATCCTTGATTCTCTATTCTACAAACTAATTTTTTAATTCGTTTACTATGCTAAGTCACCTTGAATGATTTATAATCAATTCACCCCTTTTCCTCCGTCTAGTCTTTGCGCACATGCTATTTGAATTATGGGGCTTCATCTTCTTTACAAAGACTTTGGTGGCTTAGGGTTAGGTATGAATCTATGGCTGATATTCATGCATTTTTTCACTTAACCTTTCCAATTTTTTGATTGATTGCATGTTGATTGCACAAAAAAAACCAAATATATTTGTTCTTATCTTCAAAGCTTCAAGATCTATCCATAAGTCAACATAAAAATGGTTTACATGGTTGTTTGTGCCATCACAAACAACTAGGTCTAATCTGTGTTACTTAGCACTTGATAATATTGATGCTTGGTACTTACTATAATTTTGTATGGCTCGACACCTAAAATTTCTTGGCATCAATTTTATGCTCAGCACTTGAATCACTCGGCATGGTCTATTTTCTCAGCACTTGAGTGACTCAACACATGAGTGACTTGAGACTCATTACAACTCAACATCTATACATATTATACTCAACATGTATTACTAGCTTGGTACGAACTTAGTAAATATCTTAAGTGTGTTGACACTCAATTGTCAAAAATAATCTAATATTGAAGTGACATCATTTAAAAATGTAAGTTTAGATGAAGTGATTGAGCTCCCAAAGTTTGTTTTAAACACAATCAATATTGAAGAAATAAGTATTCTATAGGAAGTTCCACAAATGAAAAAGAGAGAAGATATATTGACAAGGGAATAAAAGAAAAGGAAAGTCTTGCATGATATTAAATATATATTCTTTGATGTTTTTAGCCTCCTAGAAATGAACAAAAATAAGACTATCATAGAGAAACTTGTCACTATTATGGACAAGATAAAGGATGAAGGCCTGGATTCTAATGTCAAATTATTAGAATGGTCAGAAAGAAAGTTTCATACCAAGCTACTAGAATATATATCTAGTGCTAGTGCACTTAGATAGGTTGATCTAGCAACCAATATGGAAAGTGTGAAGACAATGTTATAGAACATCTCCTCTATATACACTAAGTTATGCAATGCTGAATTATTCACATTAGTGACCCAGAGGGTTATTAACCAATTGCAAGGATATCTATAGCTCATAGTTAATACTTTAAAGTCATCTCCTAGTCAAAGTAAAATACATTCTCAAAGGTTACTGACTATTCAGAGTTGGCTTGCCGAGTTGCAAGTAACAAATGCAAATATCATATCTATTCTAATTAGTCTCTAGTCAATGCTAACTCCTCACATGGAAGTGTTTCATAATGAACTAGCCTATGTATAATATTTGATGAAGAAATATTCTCATATTTCAATGAATGATGGCTCAGTTGACCTTCCTACCCAGTTGGACATATAGTTTGAATCTCTAGAGGTAGCATGCAATAATTGGGATGCAGCTTTGAAGATCATCATGGAGCTTCGCAAGACATTATTGGACAAACACATAATTAGTGTACAATCCAAATGACATAAGTATCCAAAAAGTGGGTTTATGAACTTTTGAAGGAAAAAATTTGTTAAGGCCAATATTTACTCGGTAGGAGCATTAGAGCTAAAATAGAAAATGAAGAATTTGCTAAGGGGGAGTAAAATAGTATTGGAGAAACAACAATTTTGCAAAATTTTAGAATTTTGAAATTTTGTATATAAGCCAAGTAACAAAGAATATATTGTATGACTTATGCATAATGTAAGGATGCATATGCCATGAAAAAGGTGTTTTTGGCACTCATGTCAAAGAGGGGGATTGTTAATCTTAGATTGGTTTTGACAAGGTAGTGAAAAACCACTTAGTCATAATCTAACAAAATCACAGTGCAAGTCAAGCATGTAGTGTGTGTTGAGTGATCAAAGCATGTTGAGAATAAGTTGCCAGCTAATACATGCTAAGCAATATAGATAGTTAGTGCCAAGTCACTCAATTCTTGAACAGTCTATATATGATGAGTGATTTAGATGCCCACTAAAAAGAGAGTGTTGAGCTATTTAGAAGCACAGTTACAACATTAGGAGCATATTAAAGGTCGAGAATTAGAGTTTTTAGATGTTGAGTGAATAGTTTTTGGCATAGTTGTTTGTAATGGCACAAACTTCTATGTACAACTATTTTAGGCCAACATAATCATATTTTATGATTATGAAAGATAAGTATGGAGGTATATTGTGAATCCTTGTGTAGTACATACAACCAATTAGAAAAAGTGAAGCTTAAGGAGGCAATATGGATCAGCCACAATCATTGATTCTTACCTAATCCATCCCCACCAATGCTTATTTAACAAGGTTAAAATTAAAGAGATTTTATGTGTGTGAGAAGTGAATGCTAAGTGTAGAGAGAGAATTAATGGTGGCTAAGATGGCTATGAAAGAGCTATGCATTAAAAAATTAGTTTGAGAAGAACAATGTATAGAAGTGAAATGATAGAGGAGACATATCTGATGAGGAGGATCAAGGTTTAATCAATAAGAAGAAGATCTAGCATCAAGTAGAAAGGTTCTAACCAAAGTATCATGGTGTTGAATCATTCTAATAGCTGATACAAATTTTTATCTCTTAACAAAGTAGTCCTGATAGGATTTTGTAAATCTATTAACCAAGTGGTTTCTTTATTGTAATTTTAAATCCTCTAACAAGGTGAGACCTAACAGTCTTTGTAAGCCTTTAAAAGGGCAGACCTTTTAGAGGGTGGATCATAGATTATGAGAAAACCCATTGTAGCCATAATAGGCCACACTTTACAATTACAGTAGTGAAGATTTGTGGGTGCCATCCCCACCCCAATTTTACCTTCTCATTGGAGGGTTTCTAGGTAACCAATTTATTATGTGTTATTTAGTTTATGTTATGGATGTGATGAAAGTTATGTTATTTTGATTGACATGTTAATTTACGAGATGGATGTTGGTGATATGTTTTAGAGGCAAAAATTTGAAGTGTTGATTCACCACTCCCCTACCTCTCAGAACATACTTTCCCATTATTATTTTCAACATTTATTATTTTACATACCTTGGTGTTCTTTGATCTTGTGTTCCTTGTTCCATTCTAACTTCTATTATAAATTATTCTCTAGGATCTTCTCTTGGTTCTTCCTGTAAATCATTATCATTTTTCTAAAACATTTATTTATTTGTCTTCTAATAGTTAGGCCTCTAATTAATATTTCCATCCTCATCTAAATCATAATCATGTATCATTTCCTAATTTTGAATTTATCATCAAATCTCACATTGGTGCTTTGAATAATAGATCTCAATATATGATTAAAACATCTATATGCCTTACTTTTTAATGAATATCCAATAAAAATACCTTCATCACTTCTAGAATAAAAATTGCCTATATCATGCTCTATTTTAGTGTAACACTTAAATTTGATTATTTTAATGTATTTCACAATAATTGCATGCCCAAACAAAAGTTCATAGGGTTTCATAGTAGTACCTTGTATGATTTGTACTATGTTCAATTTATATACTATGGCGTGCATTGTTTCTCTCCAAAAGATAGGTGATACAACACTCTCAGGCATCATACCTCTAGTTGCCCCACTAACTTTTTTTTTTCATACTTCTATTTTATCCCATTCTATTATAGTGTCTTAGGAGATGAAATTTGTCTCTTAATTCCATTATCCTCACAATATATATTAAACTCATTTTATACAAATTCTCCTCCTCTATTTGATGTTAAGAATTTTATCTTCAATTGAAACCAAAAGTCCTAAAGAATGATTAGGTGCATTTTGATTGATTGATAACTAGTCAAATAGAGAACATGGAATAGGAAAGCATGGTAACGAATAAAAGAATGAACCGGTATGCATAGTTATTTTATCTTACCAATGGTAGTGAAGTGGTAAGGAGAAGTTGATCATTAACAAATTAAGTCATCATTAATGTGACAAGATAGAATGGATGTGATGTAATTGTAGAGAAAAATAACAAAAGCAAGAGAGGACAAATGCTATGTATAGTTTGATAGGTGGATTAGTAGGGATAATAGTAGATATCCAAGTTTTGAAAATAATTGATTAATTGTATATTATCTTTAATGTTAAAAAAAATGTAATATCTTTATCGGTTAGTACCTATCAAGCTCACTTAGGCAATGAAGATAGTCTCCCATGTCTTTCAAGCATTCTTGTGTCTACCAAGTTTAGAAGATAGTTTCTACCAAGTTCACTCAGACACCAAAGAGAAGTTCACAAAATTTTAGTGTTAGCTGAGCTCACTCAATTAATAAAGGAAATTTTGATGGAACCAATGTTAACCAAGCTCACTTAGTTACCAAAGGAAGATTACAAAGTTGCAGTGTTAACCAAGTTCACTTAGTTAACATAGGAAAAAAAAAATTAGAGTTAGTGTCTACCAAGCTGGGTCAACTAACAAAGAATTTTGTTGTTTTGGTATATTGAGTTTAATGGATTTGATTGTTGGTTATATCTAACTAAAGAGGTGAAAATCTATTGTTATAAATTCTATTCAAGATGACTTGACAATATATATAATATAAGTGTAAGGTCAGGTGGAGGATTGAATGAGTGAGAATGTATGGAAGATAGGAACATAATTAGAGGAAGTGAATTGGAAGGATAAGAAGGATCAAGTATTCGAGATAGGATTGAGATCTAAAATCACTAACACAATTGTATCAATAATTAGGTAATTTTATTGTTACTATCTAGCCATTGTAGTAGTAAATCAAATCTCTAATAGAGTTTTCCTAACAACTATTTGTAAATCCTTTAACAAGGCGGCATTTCTAAATTGAAGTGCCTAAAGACCTTTAACAAGGCCACTCCTAATAGTGTGATGAAATATTCTAATAGGGTCACACCTAATAGTGTATTTTGTAACCTTTAACAAGGTTGGCTCCTAATAGGGCTTGCTATAGAAGAGTGAAAAATAGTAACTAGTTGCAATTAGTGGTTTTTTCCAAATTGGGTTTCTACATTAAATCTTGGTGTCACTTGTGTTCATGCTATTTCTTTTATGTTTATGAAACTGAGTTAATTAAGGTTAATCACATTTAATATCTTAAGATCTACATGTTAAGTACTTGCCAAGTTACAACATATTGATAGTGTTAATAGAGTGCCTATGTCTTAATCGAGTGACAATAGTTTCAGCTAAGTTTATATTTTGTATTGACATCTAAGGGATATGAGATTTTTTTTGTGGTAACTAATTTACCCCATGTCTCTTAGTTCCTCCTCTTATATATCAAACAATTGATATCAGAGCTTTTGGTGCTTGCAGAGAAGGTTTCAAGGACCTAAGCTAAAGATCAAGATGTCTTACAGAAGAGAGATTCCCAAGTTGAAGAAAATCTGTATGAACTTATGAAGCTACATCTGGAAACCATCAATGATTCATGTTTAAAATATTTGAATAGCTAGGATAAAGGTCCTACTGGAGCTTTGACTATGGAGGAAATTTTTGAAAAGAAGAATCATAACATTATGATGATTGACATTGCATCTACTCTTAACTGTGTTGAATTTGATGAGATTAAAGGGTGTGCCACTACTCATGAGATGTGGACCAAGCTAAAAAATATCTATAGAGGTGATGATAATGTGAGAAGAGCCAAGGAAGAAATCTTAAGAGGTCATTTCAATTAGATGTAGATGAGAGAGGATAAAAACATTGCAAAATATATTGAGAGAATCAAAGCTAGTGTTAGCAAATCAAAGCCTCTAGAGGGAAAATTGATTAAGTGATAGTGTCAACAAGGTACTAAGAATCCTTCTTCCTATCTTTGCAATTAGAGTGTCATTTATACAAGATATGAGATGTGATCCCAATAATAAGATAAATTTGGATTCTCTATGGGAAGGTTGACAATATTTGAGCTACATAATTATGATAATTATGTGCCTAGTTCTAGCAATCTTGAATCTGCACTCAAAGTGAAGTTGTCACTCAAGAAGAAATCTACAAAGTCTAAAGGAAAAAAATCTAAAAGTGAAGAAGAAAGAAAATTCTAACAGTGATCTTGAAGCCACTAAAACCCTACTTGCAAGAAGAAGTTATGTTTTATGGCTAAAGATTCTAATAATAGTGATGATGATGAAATGGTTTATATTGCTATAAAAGATGAATCAGACAATGAAGAAGATAGAATGACACTTGTTTCTCATGTTAGAAAAAATGATACATGGACTATTGATAGTGGTTTTTCTCATCATATAACTCATGAAAAAAAAAAATTGAACATATGGAACACTATGATGGTGGGAGTATAAGATTTGGAAACAATGAACCATGTTACATAAAAAGAAAAGGTTGAATTTCTCTAACCAATGAACTTAGATGTGATAATGCATATTGGATTGAAGGATTGAAATATAATCTACTAAATGTGGCATAGTTGAATAACATTGGATTCAAGTTAGAATTCATGAATGTAAAGGATAATCTTCTAGATGGAAAATGAAATCCAATTCAGTCTGGTGATAAAAAAAAATGTAACCTATTCTACCTAGATCTAAGTGAAAGTTCATGTTTCATTGTTCAAGCAAAACAAATCTAGTTATGGCATAAAATATCATGTCATGTGAACTTTGATAACTTCATCAAGATAAATAAAAGAAAATGAGTGAGAGTGTTGACAATTTGCTAATGTAGATATGTAATTTTTTTCATTTATGGCTACACATGATGTACATACTTACAAGAAACCTCAAAAACAAAGATACTTAGATTTTGGTAATTAGAAAATTGTTTATGTATGAAATTTGGTATACATCAATGTATTGTTTTGTTTATAACTTGTTGTTGACATCATATTATGATTAGGAAAGTTAGATGGAGATATTATACATGTTAATGATGATCTATATGACTTTAGAAGTTAGTAAAGACTATACAAAAAAGAGATATTCATGTTTTATTTGTTAAATAGGACAAAAAAATTCAAGGAAAGAAATTATGTTGTTTACAAAATAATTACTTGATCAATTACAGCTGACATCCTATATGTTTACTCTAAGTTGGAGAATTTTATTATGGTCTTAGCTAACCTAGAAATAATTTGTGTAAAGGCATGGTATTTATGCAAAGGATATATTGTGATAAGTAGTGCAAGTTGTGCAAGTATTGTGATATGTGAACTTCTATGAAGTGATATATGAAAAGTTTTGTAAAGCTATTTTTGTGATCTAAGATCAAGCAGAATATCAAAGATTAGTTAAGAAAGAAAGAAGTTACAACACATATATACCAGAGGTCTAATTACTTGTTCAAGCAGTGAGCTCTTCTTGTAATTGGGAGTGCATGTTTGGACAATGAGCTCATCTTACATCTACTATACTACAACTCCTAATAGGGTTGGAGTCTCCTAACAAGAATTCAAAGTCTCTTGATAGGGACTCTCTACACTAAATTTTCTCATTGAATCCTAACAGGGCCCATCCTCTAACAAGGAACATATATATTAGTATATTATCTAGTGGTTATCATCCCCATCAGGTTTTTTACCAAGCCAAGGTTTCCCTAGTTAAAAAAATATTGCATTACGAGTTATCTTTGTGCATGGTTACTATTACTGTTTAACATTACTTTTTTACTTTCTTATGTATGGTTCAAAGTAATTAATTAACATCTAGTTGGCAACTAGAGTTTGAAAATTAGTGATCATCTCCCCTCTAGTAATTCCTATTTATAACAATTGGTATCAAAGCTCAATTACCAAGATCCCTATAGATATGGAATAGTTTTTGAAGAATCTTGAAGAGACACTTGAAAAAATTGATCTCCTTACTGAAGAAATAGATAAGTTGAAGGATAGATATGAAGACTCCAAAGTAAACATTTGAAAGTTAAAGCAAAAGATTGAACATCTCAAATCCAAGCCTGAATCTACTAAATCTAAAACTAGTGATGATAATTATTCAAAGCTAAAGATAGAGTACAAGATCTTGAAACATGAATGAAAGATTATGAATTTAAAGTTGACTCTAAAGAGTGATCCAAGCAAAGTTGAAACTAATTTAACAACTAATAACATAGATCTTAGAGCAAGTGTGCTAAAGAGGACATCTGAGTTGGAAACACTAAAAGAATAGCAGAGAAAAGCTTGATGATTCAATGTCAATACATAGACTTACCTATGATAAGATTGGTCTTGGTTATCTATTTAACATGTCTACAAAGAAACCTAAAATTAGATTAGATTTGAAAGAGAAAGATAAATCTGATGATAAGATTGAATCTAGTCAATCTCCTAATAAACCTAAAGAAGTTGGACAAGACAAGGAAGTTGAGATATTGGATGAACCAAAGCAAGGGAATCTCGTAAGGAAACCAAGTATGAATTTAGAGGTAAGTGTTTCTCTTGTAATAAAATAGGTCATATGAAAATAAATTGAACAAGATAAGTCATTTAATCATGTTACATATTTTTATTGTCATAATTTTCATGGTATGGGTCATAAAGCAACTGATTGTAGGAAACCTAAATATGATAATGATAGAAGTAATAGTAGAATGTCTAGAAATACTAACTCTATAGATAGAATAAGATCCAATGAATCAAGAGAAGGAAGACCTTATGAAGAAAGAAGATAGATCACCTATTATAAGTGTAACAACTTTAAACACATAGCTCAAAATTATTAAGCACTTGATGATTAGTAGACTCCTAGAAGCAAAAATGTAGTATGTCAGTTATACAACAACTTGGTACATATAGAAAAGTATTGTAGAATGGATATAAAATTTGGAGATAGAAGAAACAATGGAATAAATTTTAGAAACAAAAGGAATGATAGAAGAAATGACAAAAATGACAGAGGGAAACATGAAAGGAACTCCAAAACTAAGAAAGCCAATGAGGAACAAATGAATTTACTTAGTGAACTTTAAGAAGAACTCAATGAGTCATTTGTAGAAGGATTAGAATCTCAAAAAAAAAGAAAAAAAAAAGATGGTGAGACAAGAAGTTCAAAGTTAGTAATTGAGTTTGATTTAATTAAGTTGAATTAAGCTTGTTCACAACATTAGTATTTGAAACTTCATCTAGAGATCAAACTAGAGCTAGAAAAGTTGGGAAAGGGTGTAACAAGATAAGTTTTAATGGTATTAAGCTCACTTGAAATTTGGTGCTTATTGGCACTTGTTACAAAAGAATTAAGAGTTACTATTATTACAGAGAAATTTAATTCTATAGTAAAAGATTAAAACTATGTTTTTATAGAGAATTTCATGGAGCATTGTCATGATGGAAGGAAGCTATAGTAAACCTTAGGTAGAATCTAAAGATCAGATAGAAGATCTTAAATAGATATTTGATTTCAAAATGTAATTGACATATTTTTCATGTCTACAAAAATATGTAGTTAATGCAAGTTCAAATTGGAGGAATAAAATGGAGTATAGATTTAATTACCACTTCATTGCAATTTCATTAGAAGCATAGAGCACTTAGGGGAGACTTGAGAAGGTGATTTCAAAGTAAACCCCATTTTTAGAAAGAGGTATTTTACTATTTATCCACATAATTTATTCGATAAAGTTTAAATTTAACAAAATCATGGATATGTTAGTAGTTCATAATTTTGAGAATGAGGAGAGACCAAAATTGAAGGCTATTTCTATATTAAGCATTATCCATTACTCCAAACAATGTAGTATATTTGGAATATGTAGGAAGTTAACTTAACAGAAAGTTTGAATCTATTGGGAGCGAGTTTATGAAAAAAAGATACGGAATTAGTCTTAAACCATGATGTGATTGTGAAGGTTGGATTTGAACATTTGAAAGAGTTAGATCTTTTTAAATACCATTTCTACCAAGAATTAGACAACAATGAGTCAACACAGATCATACTAGGTAGAATTCATGATGGTAAGCTATGGATGGAAGACAATGTAGTTGATATTTCAACTGCCTTTATTCATGAGGTAACTGGTCTTAGCAAACAAGGAAGTGTACCTATAGGTGAGAAACTTGTTAAGAAGAAGGTTGAAAGCTACAAAAAGTATTTTATAATGGGAAACCATTAAACAAGATGATGTAAGATTCCTAAGTAGAATCATTGCTTGCTCCATATGTGCAAGTTCTAAGATTGATGAATTATCAATAGGATTCATCCATGCAACATATAAGATTTTTCTTGAGAAGGAACAAGTTAACGTTAGTAAAATTCTAAGGATGCAACTTCTTAAAACCTTGAAGAAAATCAAGAGGATTGAGAATGGTGTGTTTAGATTTTAGTCATTGATCAATCACCTATTATTTCATGCACTTAAGAGATTTCCTTATTTGTTAGTCACAGAGGTTATGAGTAGTGAGAAATGTACCATGGAAAAGATTACACATTATGTAGAAGACATCCAATAGATAAAATCTTCAATAGTATAAATTTGATAATGAAAACATTTTAGAATGAGATGAGACAAAGATTCAAAATTAGACTTGCAATTGTAGATGGATTCAAATATGATATATTTGTTATGGTTGATACTGATTCAGCGTATATTCATGTACTAGAACTTCAAGAAACATTTCTTGATCCCTTAGATTATGAGATGAGTGATGATGTAGTAGTTGGATATATTGATTTGTTGTTGAAATCTGAGAAGGACCAAGCTGAGTATAGATTTGGGACTTATGAAGAAATTACCCAATTAGCTCATCAAGCATCCTTAGAAAAAGCATCTAACAAGAAGATATAAACTATAATTAAGAAAGCTTTAATAGAGGTTAGAATGATAGAAAGTGAGTCATAGGTAGTTAGACAGACCATGAAGCAAGGAATAACATATGTGCAACCTTTATCAGTTTCTATTGCACACACATCTCTAGGCCAAAACATTCCTTATGTAGCAGTGTCAGATGTATAGCCAAGTGAGCCAAAGAGGAAATCTAGTAGATTAGTGGAAGCTATGACTACAAAGTCAAAAAGAGTCAAGCAACAAGCCATTAGACAAGAAAAGAGACAAAGAAATTGTTTACAATTATTGAATCTAGTGAAGAAGAAGAACAAGAACAAGAAGCTAAATAGGAAAAGAGAGTTACTACTTCTAAACCATGACCAAGAAAAGCTTAAGAACCTTGGAAGTTGAAGATGGAAAAGATTAATTTAGCCATTGCTAATGAAGGAAAATTTGACTTGTATAATGATATTGAGAGAGATCAAATTGATATCTCTACTATGAGATATATAATAGCTAACAATCTAAAACTTAAGTATATTGAAGGAATGGTAAATTAGAAGGACTATGATAGACTCATAGAGAAAAAGGCACTAGCTCAAGAAGAAGACATAGAACTTCAAAATTCTATGATTAGTATCATATACAAGACTGATGATGAAGATGAAGTTAGGAAATTATTGAGTAGTCTGACACCTTACTTAAGAAACACGGTGAGACCATTTCTTTTTATGGTCAGTGAGAAGGAAAAAATAAGGAGTGAAACAACTATGGCCATTTGTCAGCTTATGATAGAATATAAGGCAATGCCTTCACCAACACCTAGAACCCCAAAAATGTCAGTAAGTGGTGACACTATGAAAATTGATCAAACCAATGTTACCATTAATATTCATGATACTAACCCTTTTGAGAGTTCTAAATAGCCTAAATCTCATGTTGATGTTATTAAAGATCAAATGAAAAAAATTGAAGAGGAGAAGAGGATAATAGAGGAAGAAAGGAAGAAGAGAATAGAGGAGGAAGAGAAATAAAGAATAGAAAAGGAAGAGAAAGAGGAAGGAGAGAAAAGAGTAAAAAGGTAGCAGAGAAGAAGCAAAGGGAAGATGAATCTAAACCTTCTAGTTCATCTACTCCACTTTTTATTGCTAGCCTAACAAGTGATCACAATGATCAAATTGACTTGATCTCATCTCTATCAAACCTTATTTAGAAGAACAAGACAATAAAGAGCCTACAAAGAACCTTGATGGAGGTTTCTAATAGATTACATAGTACTTAAGCAGTTGAACATATAGAGGCAAATCTTGAACAGAGGGCACAAGTAGTATTGAAATCTTTTGATGAGGAATTTACAATTTTTTTGAATGTTGTAGAATTAAAGGCACATATTTCACATAATGCTAATTTATTAGCACTATTTGTTAGAACATCAAGAGTGATTTATTGAGTCTTGATATTTGTTTCAAGGAACTTTAGAAATTTCAATAGGATGGAAAGGTATTGTACATCAAGTTTACCCTATCTCATAAGTTGACCAAGGATCTTGATAGAATGATTGAAGGTAAGCTAAGTGAGCTAGAGGATCTATAAAGCTAGATGCAGTAACCTTCTATTAAAATTGATGGCTTTGAAGGACAAGTGGCTAGTATTCATAGTGATATCAAGAAACTAGAACTTCAAAAAGAACAAATTTTTGAAGAGAGTATCTGATTTTAGAGAGTCTATTGCTCTAAAAATATCTATTATTTAGATATAGTTGGAGGAGTGTGTCAAAGCCAAGGACACCTACTCAAAATTTTTATACTTTGATCTTAATGTAGTTGACATTACATCATATGCCTTGTGTGAAATTCTCACCTTTGTTGAAATATCCAAGGATATTTGGATAAAAGGTTTAACAAATATTAGGGCAAGTTTTGATGATTATATAAAGATACTATTAGTTTAAGGTAGAAGAACACAATTTTTGATAATTTTTGACATTTTTGACATTTTGACCTTTGTCATTGATGTCAAGGGGGGAGGACATGCATAAGAAAATTGTATATTAGGTAAAGGGAAGAAGATAAACTTGTAAGGTATGTAGTGTCCCGTCCAGATATCCTTGAAACAAGGATGAAAAACAAGCCATAATTTATTTATTTTTAAACAATTGTAAGTGCACATGACAACAACATACACGGATCATACAGATCACAATGGAAGACTTAATGACCATCTTGGCACCCAACGGATCTCCAAACATCACCACTAACCAAAACACAAACAAGAAAACATAAGATATCGACCAAGCTAAAAGATCAAAATTGGCTAAGTCTGAATTTTGAAGCCCTAAAATTTCCTAGAATCTTTATCTTAGCCTGTAGAGGTCTGAAACCAATCTCAAATGAATCATCACATATATTAAAATATATCTTAAGTACATCAACTTATACTTAAATGATATCTTTTAAACCACAGAAAAAACACAATAGAATTCAAAATGCACTGCCAAGGGATTGAAGAACACCTAAGAGGGTACCCCGAACCATCCCTAAAGATTTTGGATCAGACCAAAAAGTTCCCACTGCCCACCTGCAGAGGTTTCATAGAACCATGCAACACTATATCAGCACTGTGCGATACTTCACTAGTGTCATACGATATTTTTCTAGAAGGAGGGCAACACAAAAAAAGTACGAGCAATACTTCTCAAAAGGGCATGCGATACTAGAACTGTATCATATGACATTTCTTCTGAGGAGGTACGATACTTTCCAGTATCACACAACATTTCTCCAAGAGGTGTGCGATACTTTCCAGTGTCGCATGACACAGTTTCTATGGGTTTGCGATACACTTTTATGTCGCACCATGCTGACAAAGTCTCGCCCAAAGAAACACAAGAAAAGCTAAAGAGAACACAAAAAGGAAAAAACAAAGTATAAAACCTCCACACTGGAGAGTACCGAATCTACATCTTGAGGCATGAACAGTCAAGCTATAATTGAATAATTAAAAGATGAAAAGCTGAAGTCTAACCATCTATCAAACAATGAAGGGAAAGTACGAAAAGGGAAAACATCACAATGAGAAAAACAACCACTAAGTACATGGTTCCTCCCAACCATCAATGGCATCATAAGACCATCATGGGTCCTAGCCATCCCCCTGTGCATAATGTCCCAACCTATAGATCAGATCATCGGTGCTATTGTAATAGGACATCACTACTAAACATGCTACAACAATCATAAGGAAATATAACATGCTAGTAGTAGTAAAGTGTGAGATAACATCATCTAACATATTCTATTCATTCTCATAAAGAAATGCATCAAACTAACATCATCTACACATGATAAACAAGCATCCTAATAAAAGCATAAATAACAAAGGAAGCATACTCTGAAGACCAAAGTACCAAGTGAAAACATCTAGCAGTGATCGTACTAGGCTCAAGACAATCTCTGTACTCAGATCCCTAGTAGTGGTGAAGGTAGTTACACCTCCCAACCATGTGGCACCCATAGGTCTACACCCATCATGCTGATGGAGATAATGATCCAACTACAACAGCATGCAAAACAAACATCCATGGCTAACACACATGCCAAGCAGTATGATGACTAAACCCAAGACAAAGATAATGCATAACTACAATTCCTAGTTAGACATCTCAATGGGCTACTATGTAGGGACTAACATCATGGAGAGTTCCTTGGCATCGACAAGCCCAAGCTCAGATCATGTATTTCAAATCTTCAATACAGGGCCCCGCATATACTTTTTATTATCTTAAATTTTATTACCACCCAATGTTTTATTTAATTATCACTTACTTAAAACTTCCTCTACCAACCCTATGGGACTGAGGTCACTAGGCTATGAAATAAAGGCCCCCTCCATATGCTACCCTACCCTACCCATGCTCATCTAGCAATGAGTGCCTCTAGGCATGCAAACTCCCAACCCAACCCCAATGATCACAACTTTTACAAGTACCATGGAAGGTCAAGCCCTACAGGTCACTCGACAGATGTACATGTGTGTGGTGCACCACCATCACAGAGATCATACATAAGGACAAGATGAGAATGCAGACAGAAGTCAATCAACCAAAGTGTAATCAAGATGATGGACGCTACACATATCCTAATGCAACAAAAGATGCAAAAGTGTTTTGACTGGTATCCAAATAGATCATCTAGGTCCACAAACCACAATGTGCTCAAAAAACATGAGAAAACAGGGTGACACGCAAAATGAGGTACAAAACCCCAAATTTTGGAAAAATTCTAAAATTAAAACCCATTTGGCATTTGGGTTCAAAAACTCCAAAAATCCAAAAATAAAAGGAATTGGACACCGTATGCAAAAATGGCCAACATAACAGCCCAAAAACCCAAACCCCCATTTCAAAAAATAGGGAAAACGTTCATACTTGACCAATCGAGCAGAACTAGCAACTAGAAACGGAGGGGAACACTAGTTCTCAACCTCCTAACATATTGCTACAAGAAATTGAAGTAGAAATAGAGCAAAAAAATTAAAACAGGAAGGCCCTACTTGACAGCAATAGCGGCCAAAACAGAAACCCGCATAATAAAATAACCAATCTACCAAAACTACTGAAACTGATGGCAAAGTGAGAACTCCTCGAGTTGAATCCAACGAGACCAACCTTGCAAAGATCCCATGTTCACAGCTCCCAATAAAAATAAAACCATAATCCTTTAGAAGAGGATTTCCAAATTTCTCTCCAAATTACATTTCCAAAATGTGAGAAGTGAATAATCAATTCACTTTTTCAATACTTATTCATTTTGAATGAATAGTTCATTATGGAAAATAGCTAGCTGGAATAATTAAACTCCAAATCAACCCAAACAAGAATAGGTTATTATCCATAATGGAAATTCACCTAAGGAAAAGCTACCATAAGTTAAATCCAAAAAGATTTAAAACCCGAAAATCCAAAATCATAGAAAAACACTTAACACTTTCACAATGAATGTGAACTTCTAAATGCACAGACATGATCACTAGTCTAATCACATAATGTAGATAGGTTTGGATTTACTAATCACAGAAAGGTTTTAATTTTAAAAAATTGAATAAGGATACATCAACCATACAGGAGCGACATTGGTAAAATATGAACTGGATCACTATCTCCATGTGCCACTGCCAGGGATATAATTCCTGCACACTAAAATACATGATCAAGTGCAATTGCATATAACATAATAGTTGAAGAAATTAAAGCATTAAATAACTCATTAATCCATTTACACCACTCATGTTCACATTAATCATAAAAGTTGAGAATGAAGTAAATAACCAAAGCATAAGATCCATCACATCACAAAAACCACAGATGTGTCCAATACATCATATAACTAGATAATCAGATATCATATATCTACTATCATTTCAAAATAGCATCAACATGAAAGTATGATAAACTAAACAACATAGCAATAAAGAATCTATGGTATGGAAATCAAAGTATAACATTCGACCCTCAGGTCATGTCAAGGTACAAATATCAATAAGAGTATCAAGTATCTCTTGAATCAAAAATAGACAAGGTACAGACTACAAACACGAGAGACACTACATCCTCCCCCACTAGCATAGGCTTACTCCTGGAAGCTAGCAAAAAGGTAGGGGTACAATCCCCTTAGTCGTGTAGCATCTTCCCAAGTTGCAGAGATCTCATCACTCGGGTCCCATTGGACCCTTACCTACTCGATGTCTTAACCTTGTAAGGTCAGCCTCTGCCACTGTAGGATAGGAATGGGCTCCAAAGTAAGTTTCCCATCTGCTACTTGCAAGGCATCCCAATCAAGAATATAGGTCACATCTATAATATACTATCTCAACATAGAAACATGAAAAACATCATGGATGCACGATAGGCTAGATGGCAATGCTAGTTGATAAGCAAGAGGAATAATCCTCTCAAGGATCTCAAAAGGTCCAAAAAAATGTGGCACCAACTTAGAGCCTTTTCGATAATGGATAGGCCTCTTTCTCGGCCGCACTCTCAAAAAAACCCTATCACCAATAGAAAAGTGATGATCCAACCTATGGGCATCTGCATACTTCTTTTGCCTATCCTAAGCAATAACCAAATGCTCAGTAATATGAACAACCTACTGCTCCATATCCTGAAGCATCTTTGGACCCAAAAGAACTCGGTCATCTAAACAATCTCAACTTAAAGGTGTATGGCATGGTCTACCATACAAGGCGTGAAAAGGTGAAATGCCAAGAGAACTATGATACCCATTGTTGTATGCAAACTCAACAAGGTACAAATAGTCCTCTCACTTCACCTGCCTATCCATAACATACATGTGAAGCATATCCTCCAGAACTTGATTTACTCTCTCAGTCTAACCATCAGTATCTAGGTGATAAGCTGAACTAAAATTGAGCTGAGTACCCAATGCATGCTATAGAGACATCCATAGTGCAGAAGTGAACACTGGATCTCTATCTGAAATGATCTGACGAGGGATCCCATGCAAATGAACAATATCCAACATGAAAACATGCACTGCGGAAGAAGCAGTGTAGGATGCTCTCATAGGTGAAAAATGTGCTACCTTAGACAACTTTTCCATTGTCACCATGATACAGTCATGTCTCTGTGATGACATAGGAAACCCTATGATAAAATCAATAGATATCATATCCCACTTCCACTCTGAATGGCATGTGGCTGCAAAAGACCTGTTAGATGCTGATGCTCTACCTTCACTCCCTAGCACTCAAGACATCTAGCAACAAACTCAGGAACATCATGTCTCATCCTTGCCCAAAAGTACAACTATTTGAGATCAGCATGCATCTTCTTGACTCCATGATATGCGGAATACGGTGCACGATGAACTTTTGACAAAACTAAGGTACAAAGATCACTTAACAAGGGTACATAAATATGCTCCAAGTGTTGTAATAATCCATCAAACTCAAGCATATAACTTGGAAATCTCCCCTAAAGGGTACGTCTAGACTCGATCTCCACCCTCACCTCCTGATACCAAGTGTCACTAGGCAAAACCTCCAAAATATGGCTTCTCAAATCCACTCCCAATGACATCACTGATATCCCATGTCACCTCCTTCTCAAGGCATCTGTGATGAAATTATCCTTCCCTTTGATGTAATGAACATCAAAGTCATACTCACATAGGAACTCCATCCAACGATACTATCATGCATTCAAGTTTGGTTGAGTAAAGATATACTGCAAGCTCCTATGATCACTATGCAACTCAAACCTATGTCCCAAAAGAAAATGCCTCCAATGGACAAGGGCATGCACTATGGCTGCAAGTTCCAAATCATGAGTGAGATAGTTAATCTCATGGTCCTTGATTTTCCTAGACTCATATGCAATCACTTGACCATCTTGCATCAACACCGCACCCATGCCTTCCAATGAAGCATCTATGCAAACCATGAAATCACTTACAGGATTAGGCACTGCAAGGATTGGTGCACTAGTCAAACACTCCTTAAGAGTAACAAATGTTGCCTCACATTGGTCTGACCAAAAAAACTTCTTCCCTTTGTGCTGAAGAGAAGTTATGGGATAATCTTCTCATGAGAAATCCTTCATGAAGCAACGAAAGTAACCTGCCAGTCCCATAAAACTACAAACTTCTAAGACATTTGTGGGTACTGGCCAATCCATGATAGCACGAACCTTCTCTATATCCACAACAATTCCTTTACCAGTGATGATATGTCCCAAATACTTCACCTCTGACTGGAAGATCCCACATTTACTCAGGTTGCCATACAGTTGATGGTCTCTCAAGCACTGCAATACTTGATGTAAATGGACATTGTGCTCCTCCATAGTATTTGAGTAGATGAATATGTCTTCCAGAAATACAATGACACACTGATTGAGGTACATGTGAAATACCTCATTCATTAAACTCATGAACACTGATGGCTCATTGGTCAACCCAAAAGGTACAACTATGAACTCATAATGCCCATATCGTATACAAAATGTTGTTCGATGAATATCAGCCTCTTAGATACGAAGCTGGTGGTATCTTGACTTCAGATCAATCTTTGAGAACACTTGTACTCCCTTCATCTGATCAAACAAGTCATCTATCCCTGGCAAAGGGTAATGATTCTTCACCGTTACCTTATTCAACTATTGGTAGTCGATGCACAAATGCAATGAACCATCCTTCTTCTTCACAAAGATGACTCGTGCACCCTACGGGGATACACTAGGATGAATATGGCCCTTTGCCAATAATTCCTCCAACTACAATTTGAGCTCACTCAACTCCTAAGTGGTCATGTGATAAGGAGCTCACAAAATTGGCTCTGCCCCTGGTATAAGATTGATCCAAAAATCAATGTCACGCTTTGGTGGCATACTAGGAATCTCCTCAAGAAACAAATTGGCATACTCATGAAGGAGTGGGTGATCATCAAGTGTTACTGTATGGCTCTCAGCTTCCTTAAGATCACTAAGAGATACAAGAAACAATTGACAACCCTTTCGCACATTCCACTTGAACTGATTAGCTGAGATCATACGAAGTGAAACTGGTCTCTAAACTCCCAAAAGTTTCACCTACCCACTTGTGTCATCCACACACTGTACCACCTTATGATGGCAATCAATATTTGCCTAATGAGTTGCTAACCAATCCATGACCAACACAATGTCATATGATCCCAGAGGTAGAATTCATAGATCCACTATGGTGGTGAAGGTTCCCAAGTTTAAACAACAACTCCTAACCAACAAGTGAATAGCCACCTTAGAACCTATGGCCAACTCAACCTGCCACCTATCAACCTGATGCATTGCCACTAGCCCACATCACTAAACAAGAGATGGTAAAATGAAAGAATTAGAAGCATCAAAGTCAAACAAAACTGAAGTTGAAATACCATGCAACATACTTATAGCCTCAACTGTCATACCTTGATGCTTAGCTTGATGGTTTTCAACCACCAAAAAGACTCTATGATTCTGACTAGCATCTCCTATAGTAGGCTTAGATCTCACTGTGCCCTTACTAGGTCCTATAGATGGTTTGATGGAACAATCATAAGATTATGGCTAGGTTGGCCACAGTTGTAGCAATTCCCTCCAAAACTGGCTCCTGTACCATAGACACCTTGGGTGGCACTAGAGAAAGGTGCACTACCTTTGCTAGAATTCTACTGACTCCTCTAAGAAGGTTGGTCTTGCTAGGACTTTTGTCCTTGATTCTGGTTACCTCCTTTCTTCCCTAAATTACAAGAAGGCTGACCATCTTTGGTCCAAAAACCCTTCTGTCAATTGTGATGAGAACCACCCTAAGAGGGTGTTGGCTAGGTTTGTCCCTTTCCTAAGGACTGAGAATATTGTGCATCCTACCCTGCATTCCTCGCACCCTGGTTTTGAGAACCAGATTTGCTACTGAAACCTCTAGCCAAAATTTCCTCTACAATATGTTCCTTCTCTATTGCGAGCACAAGAGTCCTAGGCTAATGCATGCAAACTTCTCCAATGGGGGAATCCTTTAGGCCTCAGATAAAATGGCAAGCCAAGAGTAAATCATCATGATTTTAACAAGAATACTACTTGAGCTCAAAGAATTGGATCTCCTACTAATCTACTGACATATTTCCCTATCAAAGTTAGTGGAACTAATCAGCACGGGCCTCTCTAAATTGAGGAGATAAGAATCTCTCTCAGAATCTCTCCCCAAAGATCTCCCAAGTGAGATCTGCAATGCTAATCTGAATCTTTTGACTCTCAATATTCCACTAAACAGATCTGTGGTCTGTCAATTGCATAATTACACAATGGACCCTCATTTTGGTTGAATATGGATGCATGGTGAATTAGTGCTCCATGTCCAACAACCAAGTCTCAGCCTTGAGGCCAATTCCCCTACCATCAAATGGTGGTGGTCTGGAACTTTGAAGGGACTTCATGGTATCCAATCTGATAGAATCCTCATTGCTGCAGTCTCAAACACCCTGGCGGTGCCCTCTACCACTAGGTGGAGTAAGAGAATGCTCATGTTCACATTACTCCTCTCTATGCTCAGAGTAATGGGAATCCCCATGATGGGACCCCTCCTCTCGATTTTGACCCTACTGGCACTCCTCAACACGAGGGCCCAAAAGAGCAAGAATATGTTGGAGTATAGGAATCATCACGCCTATGCCATTCTGATCACCTTTATTACCATGTTCTCCCCCTCCTCCCTAACATTCCTCTTCATGGTGTTTATTTCCATGGTTACAAATACGGGTACCACCATAGCCACTAGGTCTACGTACAGGAGGCATCACTATGGGAACAACAAGGTGATCTTAGAACAATTGGATCATAAACATAAGAGTAAAATCCATGAATGAACAAGATAAAAAAATAAACCATACAAAGAAACACACAACATCAAAAAAAACCACAGTGGAAGCATAACACATAGATCCCAATGTTGCAACATGGGCTCTGATACCAAATGTAGTGCCTCGCCTAAAGATCCTTGGAACAAGGATGAAAAAAAAGCTAGAATTATTATTTTTTTAAACAAGTGTAAGTGCACATGATAACAACATACACGGATAATACAGATTGCAATAGAAGACTTAACAACCATCCTGGCACCCAAGAGATCTCCAAACGTCACCACTAACCAAAACACAAACAAGAAAACATAAGAGATCGACCAAGCTAAAAGATCAAAATAGACTCTTGAAAATTGGCTAAGTCTGAATTTGAAGCCCTAAAATTTCCTAGAATCTATATCTTAGCCCATAGAGGTCTAAAACCCATCTCAAATGAGTCATCACATATATTAAAATATATCTTAAGTATTAGAAATTAAATATATGTCAACTTATACTGACATGATTATTTTAAACCCCAAAGAACGAATTACAAAAAAAAAACAACAAAATTCAAAATGCACCACCAAGGGATTGAAGAACACCTAAGAGGGTACCTTGAACCATCCCTAAAAAGTTTGGATTAGACAAAAAAGTGCCTGCTACCCACCCGTGTAGGTTTCATAAAATTTGCGTGACACTATATTAGTATTATGCGATACTTCACCAATGTCGTACGGCATTTCTCTAGAAGGACGATGACACAAACAGGGTTCGAGTGATACTTCTCAAAAGAGCATGCAATACTAGAAGTGTATTGTACAACATTTCTTATTAGGAGGTACGATACTTTTCAGTATCACAGAACATTTCTCCAAGAGGCATGCGATACTTTCCATTGTCGTACGACACAGTTTCTATGGGCATGCGATACACTTTTATGTCACACCATGCTGACAAAGTGTCACCCAAAGAAACACAAGAAAAGCTAAGGAGAACACAAAAAGGGAAAAATAGAGTATAAAACCTACACATCGAGGAGTACTAGATCCACATCTTGAGGCATGAACACTCGAGCTATAACCGAATAATTAAAAGACAAAAAGCTGAAATCTAACGATCTATCAAACAATGAAGGGAAAGTAAGGAAAGAGAAAACATCACAATGAGCAAAACAACCACTAAGTACATAGTTCCTCCCAACCATCAATGGCATCATAAGACCATCATGGGTCCTAGCCATTCCCCCTTGCATAACATCCCAACCTATCGATCAGATCACTGATACTATCATAATAGGACATCACTACTAAACATGCTACAACAATCATAAGGAAATTTAACATGCTAGTAGTAGTAAAGTGTGAGATAACATCATCCAACATATGTTGTTCATTCTCATAAAGAAATGCATCAAACTAACATCATCTACACATGATAAACAAGCATCCCAATGAAAGCATAAATCACAAGGAAGCATACTCTAAAGATCGAAGTACTGAGTGAAAACATCTAGCAGTGATCGTACTACGCTCAAGACCATCTCTATACTCCAGTCGCTAGTAGTGGTGAAGTTAGCTATGCCTCCCAACCACATGGTACTTGTAGGTCTACACCCACCATGCTGATGGAGATAATGATCCCACTACAACCACATGCAAAACAAAAATCCATGGCTAACACACATGCCAAGTAGTATGATGACTTAACCTATGACAAAGACAATGCATAACTACAGGTCCTAGTTAGACATGTTAATAGGCTACTATGTAGGAAATGACATCATGGAGAGTTGCTTGGCATCGACAAGTCAAAGCTCAAATCGTGCATTTCAACTCCTCAGTAGAGGGCCCCGTATATACTTTTTATTATCTTAAATTTTATTACCACCCAATGTTTTATTTAATTGTCACTTACTTAAAACTTCCACTTCCAACCTTGTGGGACTAAGGTCACCAGGTTGCAAGATAGCAGCCCCCTCCATATGCTACCCTACCCTACCCATCCTCATCCAATGATGAGTGCCCATAGGCATGCAAACTCCCAAACCAACCACAATGATCACAAATTTTGCAAGTACCACAAAAGATCGAGCCCTGTAGGTCATTCGACAGATGTACATGTGTGTGGTGCACCACCATCATAGAGATCATACACAAGGACATGATGAGAATGCAAATAGAAGTCAACCAATTGAACCATAATCAGGATGATGGATGCTACATGCATCCAAATGTAACAAAAGATGTAAAAGTGTCCTGACTGGTATCCAAATGGATCATCCAAGTCCATGAACCACAATGTGCCAAAAAAACTTGAGAAAATAGGGTAGCACATAAAATGAGGTAAAAAGTCCAAATTTTGGAAAAATTCCAAAATTAAAACCCATTTGGCCTTTGGGTTCAAAAACCCCAAAAATCCAAAAATAAAAGGAATTGGACATCGTATGCAAAAATGGCCAGCATAACAGCCCAAAATCCCAAACCCCCATTTCCAAAAATAGGGAAAACGTTCTTACCCGACCAACTGGGTAGAACTAGTAACCAGAAATGGAGGGGAACACTAGTTCTCAACCTCCTAACATATTGCTACAAGAAATAGAAGCAAAAATAGAGAAAAAACATTTAAACTGGAAGGCCCCACTTGACAACAAAAGGGGCCAAAACAGAAACCCACAGAATAAAATAATCAATCTGCCAAAACTATTGAAACTAACGGCAAAGAGAGAACTCCTCGAGCTGAATCCAATGAAACCAACCTTGCAAAGATCCCATGCTCACGACTCCCACAATGAACAAAACAATAATCCTTCAGAAGAGGATTTCCAAATTTTCTCTCCAAATTCCATTTCCAAAATGTGAGAAGTGAATAATCAATTCACTTTTTCAATACTTATTCATTTTGAATGAATAGTTGATTATGGAAAATAGTTAGCTGGAGTAGTTAAACTCTGAATCAACCCAAATGAAAATAGATTATTATCCATAATGGAAATTCACCTAAGGCAAAGCTACCATAAGTTAAATCCAAAAAGATTTAAAATTTGAAAACCCAAAATCACAGAAAAACACTTAACAATTTCGCAATGAATGTGAACTTCTAAATGCACAAACATGCTCACTAGTCTAATCACATAATGGAAATGAGTTCAAATTTACTAATCACTGGAAGGTTATAATTTAAAACAACTAAATAAGGATACATTGACCATACAAGAGTGAAATTGGTAAAATATGAATAGCTGGATCACTATCTCCATGTGCCACTGCCAGGGATATAATTCCTACACACTAAAACACATGATCAAGTGCAATTACATATAACATAATAGCCTAGGAAATTAAAGCATTAAATAACTCATTAATCCAATTACACCACTCATGTTTGCATTATTCATAAAAGATGAGAATGAAGTAAATAACCAAAGCATAAGATCCATCACATCACAAAAACCACAGATGTGTCCAATGCATCATATAACCAGATAATTAGATATCATAGATCTACTATCATTTCAAAATAGCATCAACATTCAAGTATGATAAACTAAACAACATAGCAACAAAGCATCTATGGTATGAAAATTGAAGTATAACATTGAACCCTCAGGTCGTCTCAAGGTAAAAATATCAATAAGAGTATCAAGTATCTCTCGAATCAAATATAGACAAGGTACAGACTGCAAACATGAGAGGCATTACAAGGTATGAAATCTTATTATAAGGGGGACCTTATGTAAGATGAACAAGTTCTAATAGTTAATTAATGTATTGTTACTATATTGTTTTTGACAAGTTTTTGATACTTATCCAATTTTCCCTATTTTTTTGCCATCAATACCAAAGGGGGAGATTGTTGAAAATTGGCTAATTTAGATATGTAATTATTATCATTTATGGCAATACATGTTGTACATTCTTAAAAGAAACCTCAAAAGTATAGACTATGCAAAAAAGAGATATTCATGTTATAGTAGTGAAACATGATAGCGAAATTAAAGGAAAGGAATTATTTTATTTACAAAATAATTACTTGACCAATTAGGGTTGACAAACTAGATGTTTACTATAAGTTGGAAAAGAGTATTATGGTCTTAGCTGACCTAGTAGTAATTTTTCTAAAGGCATGGTATTAATGCAAAGGACATCTTGCGATGAGCAATGTAAGTTGTGCAAGTATTGTGATATGTGAACTTTGGTGAAGTAATATATGTGAAGTTTGGTAAAGTTATTTTTGTGATTTGAGATCGAGTACAAGATTAGAGATTAGTCAAGAAAGAAGATACAATACCTATATACCAGAGGTCTAATTACTTGTTTGGGTAGTGGGCTCTTCTTGTAATTGGAAGTGCATGTTTGGGCAGTGAGCTCATCTTACATCTACTGTACTACAACTCCTAACAATGTTGGAATCTCCTAATAGGGATTCAAAGACTCCTAATAGGGACTCTTTATACTAAATTTTCTCACCGACACCTAACAAGGTCCATCCTTTAACAAGGAACATATATATCAATATATTATCTAGTAGGTATAATCCCTACTAGGGTTTTCCCTAGATAAAAAAAATATGGTCTTATGAGTTATCTTTGTGCATGGTTGCTATTATTGTTAAACATTACTTGTTTACTTTTTTATGTGTGGTTCAAATTAATTAATAATATCTAGTTGGTAACTAAAGTTTGTAAATTATTGATTCAACCCCCCACCACCCCCCCTCCCCTCCCCCCCCTCCCCCACCTCACCCCATAATTCCTATTTCTAATAGAGAGGTGTTCCTATTTTTTGGAAACCTGATATGGGCCTATGCAAACATTGTCAAATTGGTAAGATGGGCAAGCCAAGTTTCAAGAGCAAGAACTATCATTCTAAAGAAGTCTTGGAGCTAGTTCATATAGACCTTTGTGGGCCTATTGGCATAGAGAGCTACAATGTACATAAGTATTTCAATTTATTTATTGATGAATATTCTAGGATGAAGATACTAATGTATCTAAAAGATAAGTCTGAAGCTTTTCAAAAGTTCATTTCTAATGAATTCAATGGATTTTACACTAAGAAAGGAATCAAAAGACAAGTATCAACCTTTGATACACCTTATAAAAATGGTATAGAAGAAAGAAGGAAAAAATCAATCATGGATTATGCAAGAAACAATTATGATAGAAAAGAATGTTGTAATAAAAAAATAGAAGGAAGCTATTAGAAAACTAGTTCATACCTTAAATAAAGTACACCTGACGAAAGGCTCAAATTGGACTCCTTATGAACTATGGTATGGCTACAAACCTAATGTAAGTTACTTCAAATTATTTGGTAGAAAATTTTATATCTAGAAGGAGACTAGGGAAGGTAAATTTTATGTCAAAAGTGATGAAGGCATATTCCTAGGATACTCCAGCAGAAGTAAAGCATACAAATATTTGAATTTAATTAATCATAAGATCATAGAGAGTGCACATGTAAAGATTGATGAATTTGTAGAAAAGTGTGAAGAAGAGAGAAAAAAAGAACTTGAAGACTACAAAAAATTTATTTACTTTAAACCTGATACATTTCTGAATCCAATTGGAAGTCAGTAGACTTAATTGCTTGACTCCCCAAAATCTCTAGAAGCACCCAAGTTGTAGCTAGTACAACCTAAGTCATAGCTTGAATGACTTGAGTCACAATTAGAAGCTACTGAGTTGCATCTAGTGCAACTTAATTTTGGAGGACCCAAGTCACAGATAATGGGACTCGAGAATGATGTAGGAGATCACAGTGAGGCAATTGAAACAAGCTCTAAATCCAAAGTAACTATACTCGCAAGATATGTTAGAAGGCACCATGCACCTTAGAAAATCATTGGAGACAAGTCATAAGGTACAATGAAAAGGAACAAATTGAAAGGTACATGTTTGCTTAGAGAATTTGAACCTAGAATAGTTAAAGATTTTATGGATAATGAAAGTTGGATTGGATCAATGAATGAAGAGATAGAATAGATGGAAAAGTATAAGACTTGGACTCTTGTTTCTAGACCCAAGGAAAATAATGTAATTGGCACAAAATGGGTGTTCAGAAATAAGCTAAGTAAAGATAGAGAAGTTTCAAGAAACAAAGAAATGTTAGTATGCAAAGGTTATTCTCAAGAGGAAGGTATTGATTATGGTAACACTTTTTCTCCTCTTGCAATATTAGAAGGTGTTAGGACTCTACTTTCTTATGCTACACATAAAAGTTTTAAAGTGTACTAGATGGATGTAAAATCTACATTTTTGAATGAAATTCTAGAAGAAGTCCACATAGAGAAACCTAAAAGTTTTGTAGATCCTAGAAAAAAGGATATGGTTTATGAACTACATAGAGCATTATATGGTCTCAAAAAAGCTCCCGAAGCTTCATATGAAAGACTTCATAATTATTTGATGAATATTCATTTTTGAAGGAAAAATTATAACAATGCCCTATACAACAAAGAAGAACCATATAAGAAGATTGTGTTGGTAGAAATATATTTGGTTAATACATTGTTTACTAGAAATGATAATTTGTGGAATTTTTCTAAGAGGAAATGAGTAAGGAATTGGAAATTTCAATGTTTGGAGGAATCAAATTCTCTGTTGGCTTGCATATTCAACACAAAAAAGATGATATCTACATTACTCAATCTATCAAGGAGATAATGAAGAAGTTTGGAATGAAGGATTCAAGACTAATTGGAAGACCTATGTGTATCAGACATAAGCTTTCCATAAATGATGATTCCAAGGAGGTAGATTAGACCATATATAGATCTATGAATGGAAAACTTCAATATGTAGTACATACTAGGCCTAATATTTCTCTTGTAGTCAGTATGGTGGCAAGATTTTTAGCTAATCCTAAAGAAAATCACATGATGAAAATAAAGAGAATCATGACATATCTAAAGGGTACTAAACATAATGGATTATGGTACAAGAAAGGAGGCAACTTAGATTTGAAACCCTTCACTAATGTAGATTATGCAAGAAGTGGTGATGATAAGAAGAGAACCAATGGTGGAGCATTCTTTCTTGGTAAGAGAATAGTGTCTTGGACAAGTAAGAAGAAGAATTACATCTCTCAATCTATAGTGGAGGCAGAGTATGTTCTGGTAGCAATCAATTTTTCTAATATTGTTTGGTTCAAACAACTATTGGCATGTATAAAGGTAGAAATCAAGGATCTAGTTGTTGTCTTCTGTGGTAACACTAGTGCAATGAGTATATCAAAGAATCTTGTGATGCATACCAAGACCAAGCATATTGCAATAAAATATCAGTTTCTAAGAGAATTTGTGCAAGAGAAAGATATGAGATTGGAATATGTGAATACTAAAGAACAAATTGCAGACATATTCATCAAGCCATTACCTAAGGATGCATTTTTGTATCTAAGAGGTAAACTAGGGGTTATTCCCCTATTTGAAGCTCACTAAACAATATTGAGTGATCCATCAACTTAGTATTCTTAAATATTAGTCAAATTGATGCAATAATGAAAGGGAAGATTGCATATGAATCTATACATCATGTACATTGAAATTCACTAAATATTTTCTTTGGCATAAGATTTCAAAGAGGGAGAGTTTATTGTTATGTCATAGAAATTTTCTAAAGAGGGCAAGTTTTTTCTCATATTATAGAAAACTTGTAAAAGGAGGGTTAGCTATATCAAATAAATTTATTCTGAATGTTTAAAGATGTCAAATAGGAAGAGTTTGATGAAGAATAAATTTGGAGAGTTTTCTAGAAAATGGAGAAACTTAAATTAGAGGGAGAGATTGATGTCAAAGGGAGTTCACACTGATAGAGGGAGTTCTTATGGATGAGAATAATAATGAAACTAAGGATATTATCCTTACTTTTATTTTTCTCTAAAATTTCATTGTATTATGACATGTTTTGTTTCCATCAATGCCAAAGAGGAAGATTGTTGAAAATAATTAATTAATTGTATATTGTCTTTGATGTTACACAAAATGTCATATCTTTACCAGCAGTGTTTTTCGAGCTCACTTAAGTGATGAAGACAATTTCCTATGTCTTGTTGGTGTTTCAAAACTACTATGTTATTTTGAGCTAAACACCGAGATGTAGAAGATAAAAACAAGTCCAAGATTAGCTAATTTCCATATTCAACTAGATTCATCTCAGATCTAGACCAACTTCAATAAATCACAAAGAATCTATACACTTTAGGCTGTATAGGGCCAAGGTAGGGGCACCTTAGGGATGGAAATGACTGGTTATTTTGATATTCTTCTTCAAAACTCCTATATCCCATATAGTAGAAAATGGTCAACATTATTTTTGGACTTGCAACTTACTCCTTAACTATAGTAGCTAGATATAACTTAGAAGGAAAACTATTACAAATAAGTAATGACTAGCAATTTAGTTCTTAATTAAATAAATGGAAAATTGATTTTGATTAATATGTACATTGTGCAACCACATGATCTTATCAACTTGCATTTGAATTAATTGATCAGTGGCTTATCCATTGTTATATAGAGGAAAACCAATAACCCTAGACCTATTTAACTAACTTGTAATTAAACTTATTAGCAATTAACCATGAATTCAATTCTTATGATATCCCTCCCATATACATAGAAACCTTATCAATTCATGAAAGCATTTACTTAACTCCTTGAATTAAAAGAAATCAATAAAAAGATATAAGACCCATCAAATTTGCATTAAAGTGAAATAACTTTGTTCATTTCAATCCCAAAATGACTAACATATGAAAATGGAGAAAACATACAGAGAACAGATATTAAGAACCTTCCTTTTTGTTAATCTTCTTTGAAAATAATATAGTATTTGTATGAGGTTCAAACTATAACTCAAGACATGAAAAAACCTATCATTCAAGATCTCAATGTATTCCTAGACTTGCAAAATTTAATACATCATACAATTGACAAACATTGGCCCAACTGTAAATAACATAAGTAGTAAAATTCTATAATACTTGGACCCTCACTCCACATTTTGGACATGATTTTATAGAAGGATTACAACAAGCTTTAGATGAGAGGACATATGTCAAAAAACTATTGGAAAGAAAATAAAAAGATATTTCATATATATTACATTACAAACATCATTTATACTTCGATCAAAAAAAGATGTAGTTATAAAATTGGCAGGTGGCACTTTCTGTTGGTGTCTTGAGCATCTTTCTAGTTGCCTTTAATTACCTATCACTTTCCTTGCCCTTTCTTTACCTTTTCATCTCTTCTACTTCTAACTACATCTTTGAGTTGTCTTAATCACTTTCTTCAGATGATATGACCTTTGCATCTTCTATCATTTCACTAATAGCAATATTAGTTCCTACATTAGGCTAGGTGGCATCCCTAACTACATTCAACTCTTCAAGGTGTTTACTTCACTTTGCATCTATTATGGCCTTGACCTCTATAGTTATCTTGAACATTTGAGCCTCTAATTTGTAAAATAAGATAATTATTGTGTACATTCTAAGAGACCAACTTTGATGAATTTACTTTGTTAGCCAACAAGTTCTTGATAGTTATAATTTCAATCTCCTTCCTAGACTCCAAATCTTTCTCATCAACTATGATAGCTTGACCTAATGTACCTTTCGTCTCAGATGCTTGGCCCTTTATCTAGATGCTCTTGTCCTAAATTTTTCTAGTGAACCTAGTAGTACTCTTTTAAATAACTATTTTATTTTTCAATGAAAGGTTTCTTCTATTAGCAATATGGCTAGATATATTTATTTATGGTTGTCATTTATGACAATATGTATTCAACATTTCATTTATACAATTAGAGATAGAAAATTATCTAAGTGTTAGATAGTTTATAGTAACACATTGAACATATGGAATGTGTATGGATGACTCTTTAAGAGTTATCTAATGTTCAATTAAGTAAATTTCTATGACAATTTCATGATGATGTGTACCAATGCATAGGTGTGTACAAAAAGTACGATGCAAGTTATGATCAAAATACTAGTATGGGTATTTAATAGAGTAGAACAAAGTATGGTAGAGAATTGGTTTGTATAGCTTTAGGAAATAAAATTGTTATGAAATTACTACTAAGTTAGAATGAGCTGACTATGTGGATATTATTCCATATGTCATTTTATATTATGTCAAGTGTGTGAAGATGTGAAGGCTGACTAAGAAAAGATTTATGAAGATGTGAGGTATAAGTAAAGATCATATCTTGTGAAGATAAGTGTGTTGTGTAACGAAAGGAAGTATGTGAAATTATATGATCTATGTGATATTTTTGATTGATGATATGAAAACTAAATCTAATGTTTGATAAGAGCAAGTGTGAGTTAATAGAAAATAGAAAGTATTGTATGTACATCTATTCTTCTGAAAAATTGAATTGTATAATTGCATGTTAGGGCAATGGGGTCTTCTTGTATATATTGCATTTGATTTATCAACTCCTAATAGGGTCATAGAAAATCCTAATAGGGTTGTAGAAACTCCTAACAAAGTTGAGGTTTCTAACAAAGCCTAGTCCTCCAACAAGGACTTGAGACACTATATGTACTTTATAGACTCCTAACATGTTCAATATCCTTAACATTATCCTATTATTTAGTGAATGATCTAGTGGGTATCTTCCCCAACAAGGTTTTCCATTGGACATGGTTTCCCTAGTTAAAAAATAATGGTGTTATGAGTTCTCTATGTCTATGGTTATATTTATTGTTCAGTATTGTTGTTTTACTTTCATATGCAAGTTATAAAGTAATTAAAAATATGTAGTTGTGGGCAAAAGTTTGTAGAATTCTAATTCACCCCTTCCCTCTTAGTATTATCTATTTCTAACAATTGGTATTAGAACATAGTTACTCAAAAGAAGTTTAACCCCTTGAGTAAGATCTCTGGAGATATGGAATAGTTAAAGAAAAACCTTGAAGAAGCTCTTTTGAATATTGACCTTCTTACCAAAGAAAGAGATAACCCAAAAGATAGGTACGAAGATGCAAAAAAAATTATTGGCAAGTTAAAATATAAAATTGATGATCTAAAATCTTGCAAGGAATTAGTTGTGCAGAGTAGTGACAATGATGAAGTATGAAATCTATAGAAAGAAAATGAGATTTTTAAAGATGAACTAAAAATTGTTGAACTTAAGTTGAGTGTTTAAAAAATGGTGGTAAGAATGAAAGTAAACTAAAAAATGAGAATGCAGAACTTAGATCCTAGTGAAGTCAAGTTACATCTAAACTAGATACTATTGACATTGTGTATGGAGAATTAGAAAAGTACAATATCATTGTGAAAGGAGAATTAACAAAAGCTAATAAAAAATTAGAGAAACTTTATAGTAGTAGTGAGAAGATAGATCAATAGATGTTTCACCAAAGACCTTCTTATGACAAGACATGACTTGGATATTTGATTGGAGAGAAATCAATAAAGAAAGTTGAAATCAGAAGAGAACCAAATCTAGTTATTGATTCACTTAAGGAATATGATCTAAGTAAGGTGGAATCAAGAACATCTACTAAAGCATCAAAGGAAGAAGAATTAATTGATTTTCAACAAAACATGAAGAACCTAAGAAAATAGAGCAAGTTGATAAACCTAAGCTAGATGAACCACCCAAGGAAGTTAGACATGAGTTCAGAGTTAGATGCTTCATACATAATGAAGCTGGACACATGAATAGAGATTCTAAAAACAAGCCTTTTAAACCTATTACTAATTTATACTATTATAATTTAATGGTTATTGATATAAGGCAGTAGAATGCAAGAATCTTAAGTTTAATGGTAATAATAAAAATAGTAGAATGTTTAGAAATACTAACCCTACAATGAATGAAAGAGGAAGATCACAAAATAGATCCAAATATAATGGAGAGAAGAAATAGTTTGTGTGTTACAAGTGTAAAAAACCTAGACACATTACAAGGAATTGTAGAACAACTGAGAATCAAAATGGAACTAGTTGAAGAAGGAATCCACCTATATCTCAGTTAAGTAATAATCTCAAACACATAGTGAAATAGTGCAAGATGGATAGAAGGCACTTTAATAAGAATCCTAATAATAGAAAGAACACCAAATGAAATGACAATAATAATGATAATGGTAGTGAAAATAGTTAGAAGGAAAAAATTAATGAATATGTTGATGAATTCAAAGAAGAATTTGTGATAGCTAAGGATCCAGGAACCTCTTATACAATTTTGGAGCATTAGTATTTTGATGCACCTAATAAGACATTGAAGTCATAGATTGGTTGTAACTCATCCTACCTAAATTAAGTAGTTTTAGTAGAGGTAGTGCATTAGTTGGCTAGAGCTGATGTTGAAAGAGAATTGGAAGTTGCATAGTTAACAAAGTCCTAAGGACATAGAGCAAAGGCTATGGTTAAATGCACAAGTATAGATATGATTACAGTGAGTAGGAATTGATAAATGAAGCTTACTGGTAAATAGAGATAGTATTTGAAACTATGGTAGATACACATTTAATGCATAGTGTGATTTGAAATGATTTAAGGATTTCAAGCAAGATTGTATGTACCATTTGTTCATCTGAAGTATCTTGAGTGAATTAAAGAGTGATTTGATAGTTAATTGAAGTACAAAGTAAAGGTTGTGAAGTGGAAAGTTGTAGAATCCCTAAATCATAATTTTAAGGTATTTTATGGAGTTGAATCTAGTTATTCAGTATTTATAGTTATATTTCAATGGCTAGTCAGAATGTGTATGATGTGAGTGATAGACCACTATATTTTTTCAAGAAGCATCTATTTGTGTCTCTATTAGATGACCTATTGGGCATATTTTTGCAAGTTCTAGAGAACGTGGTTCATGTTGAGGATATCAAAAGCTATATTTTCTACAAGATAGAAAGTATCAGTGATGAAGATATTCATCAAGATTTTGGAAAAATGTGTAACAATGATCTACCTTTGAAGAATGAGTATGCACACCTAGATGGCTTAAATTTAGTGAAGTATATGTTCAATATAGAATTTGAAAATCATGATTAGACTCAAATAATTATTTGTAGGTCACATTATGATTTGTTGTGGATATATAATGCACAGATTGCTATTGACAATGACCTAATTACTAAGATCATAGGATTGAGTAATGAAGATTATAATCCTATTAATGAGAAGAATGTTAGGAAGATGGTTAAGACAAATCTAAACACAAGGTTCAATGGAAGAAACATGAAGGTAAACTCCATTCAAGAAAAAGGAGTAAAGCTACTAAGAAAGAGATTAGGGTACAAGTTCAACCATGGATGAAGGGTTAACTCAATACTAGTTGGATTTTTACATGTGGCTTATGTAATGGCAATACAAGAAAGAAAAGTTAATCTATATTAGAATATTAGATTGCAATTACTGGATAACATTACAAAGTTGAATAAGATAAAGAGTGCATTCTTTAGACTAGAGTCCCTACTAACTCATTTATTCTTTTATGTTACAAAGAAGTTTCCTAGTATGAAAAATAGGGATACCAGTGAGTACAGAATGAAGATGGTGACTCAATGTTATAGATCAAAGTTAGAAAATGTAAGAGATAATGACATAGAAAGGATGATGAATTTTTTTTAGAGTGCTATGAAATAGAGGTATAGGATACCTCCCTCCATATGCTTCATGGTGGAAATTGATAACACGTGTATGGAAGCAGTAGTACCTAGGGTAAAGTTTATTAAACCTATGGGATAAGAGATGAGTGTAGAGCTCATAAAAGTGTATGTATAGATCATACCCTAGTTAGAAAAGGACACAGATGCCTTGGGTGGGGAACATATGAGGAGAAAATGAGACTAGTTCATTTAGAATTATACAACAAAGAGAGAAAGAAGACAGTAGAGAAATTTATTGAATCTATCCTTAAGGAATCAAGAATGACAAGAGAAGATTTTAATGAGGAAAAGGAATTGAAATAGAAATGAGAGAAAGAAAACAATATAAATTGATTACAACAACTCCTATTGTTGTAGTAGGACCTTCAGAAGGTGTGACAGTGGCACAACCATTTGCATAGACTCCTATTACATCTTATGCAAAATTTTCACGAGTACAACCTATAAGGACCAGAAGTGAGCAGTCAAGGAAGTAGCCAGAGATGGAAGCACCTACAACATAGAGAAAATCTGAGAGATTGGTCTAGGTGAAGCAAGAACCTACACCTTCACCAAAGAAAAGGGTCAAGAGGACCACTAGTGGACTAGGAGAGAGGAGGAAAATAAAACAAGTAAGTAAATCAGTGAGTTTAGAGGATGAATTTGGAGATAGACTAGTAGTACAAGATGTGCATGAAGGCAAAACTTCAACTAGAAAAAGAGCATGGAAACCAAAGGTAGAGAATCTTAACACACAGATAATAAATGATGATAATTTTGTTTAATTGAATAAGTACTATAACTTGTATAGTAATATGGCTAGAAGGAAGTTAGAAGATGCCATAGACAAAAATATGATTTTGAGGAATAAGACATTTGAGAACATACAGAATAAGATACCAAAAGATTTTTACAACAACTTTATAAACATAAAGAAGAGGGTATTGGAAGAAGGTCTAAATGTGAGTTTTACTCTAAGGAGGATGTCTATTTGAATGGTATTGAACCTTTGTTGAGGAACAAAAGAAGAACACTTCTTCTAATGGGAGGAAATTATGAGGAGGTAGGGACAAAAAAAAGGTGAGCATGTAGTCAAAACCTGATAGCACAGAGTATGTGCAAGTTAGTAAACCTTCCAAAATTAAAGAAGAAATAGAGGAAACACAACAAGCACTTTCACTAGCACATATTGTTATTGGTACTGAATTCATGCAAGTGGATAATACACACATAATCATAGACACTAAAGAAAATCCATTTGCAACTTATGGCCAACCTATTGTTGGTGTAATACCCTAAAATTCTCTCATTGCCATGACAACCAACTCTAGTATATTTTGATCAAGCCTAAGTCCTATTTCACTAGAAAATTCTTATTCTGATTTTTTTTACTTGACTTAATTGTCAAATGCAAAAACCTTAATCTACATTAATCATATTGTTCATTTAATTCCTAAAGTGTTGACTTGAATTAGCTACCTTGAACCTATTAATTAAATTAAATTTAATTATAAAGTGTTGGTGATTTAATTAAATTAAAATATTTGTTAAAGCTAATGTACTAGGGAATTAAATTTATTTTATTTAATAATGCTCCCATTTTAATTATTGAATGTGATTATTCAGGTCAAATCTCATTTTATTAAATTAAATAACTTTCTAAATTCTTATCTTCAGTTCAAGAATGGGAATTCCAAGTTATCTATCTCTCAAATTGGAATTGACTTAATTCACTCATTCTCACACTCAAGTGAATTTTAGTTAACTATTAATTACTCTCAGGTCCTGAGTGAGTTAACTCCACCTACATTGGGAATCCTCCATCTTGATTGAATCTTAGCTTCAACCATGACAACTAATCTGAGTTGATGTCAACCATTGATTGATTTTGGGAATTCTATCTATGAGGCTTCTAATTCCTCATTACAGAGGTTGGAATTTGAATTGCATCAAATTACTGTCAAAATATTCACTCACTTGCTTAATATTTTCATAGATTTCATTGCTTAGCATTTTAAATATCATATAGATTAAAAATGCACTCATATAGCTTAGTTTTCTTTTATCTGTTATTAGAATAAATTACATTCTCATTTAGATTAAATTAATTATCATACAGTTGTGTAAAACCCTTTTTACTAAAAGGTCTAGTTGCCTACTTCTTGATCTAAGAGCAAATATGAAAAAGTTAGAAGGCAATGGGTCATTCTATCAGACATCTCAAATAAAAAATCAAATGTTTATTCTAGGATTATCTCAAAGGTAAAGACCATGTTGAAGTGTATGTGAGGACAGAGACCCCCATTTTTGCATATACATTTCTAGCATTGACTGTGGGGCCAAGAATTTTTTTTTTTCTAGCCTCATCTGCTACATTTTATGATATTTTAATGATTCTATTATACCTACACATACATATTTTCAGATTTTCACATGGAAAATTTCATTTTTACATGAAGATTTGAGGGCTTTGCCTAATTCTTTACACTTTCATAGGCAAAAAAGTGCCTCATTGTGTAGTTTCTTATAGGAAACCTCATTTTCTCACGTGGTCCTATGCAAGATTTCACATGAAATCTAGGAACAACACATGAAAAATGCAGAGTTTTCAAAATTCTATTTATCATTTCATTTGACTAACATGTTTTCTCTAAAGCACTTTCTTTGAACTTTCTATTTTTTCTACAGCATATTTATGGTTTACATAATGATTCATGAAGACTCTTGGTATAAAAAAATCTTAAACATAAATTGACTGTGTGTTTGCAAGACACTGTCAAAGATACAAATGTTGAAGATCAATTTTAAACCCACATAAAACATTGTGTCTTTTTCTTGCTTTCAACACTAGTATAATTAGGTCTTGTGAACTTCATAGGGTGCAAGATAGGGGAATAGGGAAGTATGCTCTTTACCACTTGTGGGTCATGACCACAGCTAAATCAAAAACCTAGAAGTCTCTAAAAGATAACATTTGAGTGAGGCAAGCAAGTTAGTGGTTCTCTAGTGTGAGTCCTCTTCTATGAAGGGATGATGATTTCCTTTTATGGAATTAGAATCTTGAGAAAGGGATAAGTGTAGATTGATAAAGCTAACTCAACGATTAACATATTTTGCATGTTTGGGTGAGGTGATGAGTTAGAGGAGTATGATCTTTCCCCTTAAGGGAAATTAGAAACTTAGACCCTTAGATCCAGACCACCAGTCTAAGTTAACCCTTAGAGGGCCTATTGAAGTGATCCAACCTCTAGGAATGACCCAAGTGAGAATACTCTGTTTGCTAGAGATTCCAAGTCACTATAATAAAGAAAATTTGTAGAGAGAAAGACTCCAAATCCATATTAAGTTCCTCTCCTTCATTCCTGATATCACATATCAAGGAGAGGCTTTGTAAATTGTAGTAGTCAACACCAACACTAGACTTGCTAAGAAAGTACATGCATTTATAGATGCTGGTGTGGGCTAGTGGTCTCAACTCTACTTGTGAAGCCACTGAGGATTAATATAAATGGAAGACAAGTAAAAACCTTTCGTTAGTTGCTCCCCGGTTCACCTCCAAAAGGAGGCATAATCTTTGTGCAAGGAGGGGGAAGAATCTCTCATATAGAAATCACCATAGGCATGCTACTAGGTGTTAGAATGTGGTATACATGCTTGACCCTTACTACAAGGGTGTTCATTAGGTGTATATGTTATTGAGCCCTTTGAATACACCAAAAACACGGGCACCCTCTAGTGGGGTGACATAGCTGTGTGAGGTGCACACATGCGCATAAGTTGTGGGACAAAGGTTTTTCCTTCTCTACCATTTTTAGCTTTAGGGATAAAGAATATTTGTTATCGAGTCTTAAATATGTCCAAACTGATCTAAACAAATTGAAAGTCAAGACTCCCCATCCCTCTGAGTTGCTTTGTCCTTGGTTGGATTGTATTTGACTACTTCTTGCTTCCTGTGTCTTTTTTAAAATTCTTGTCTTTTTCAAAATTGAATGCTATTTAAAAACTTAAAAAAAAACCTCCATATCTATCTAAAATCTATCAAATCAACCAACAATCTGTCTAGAATAGTCTAAAACCTTCAAAGTCTCTTTGAAATCTAGTTTCAGTTGTTAGTCAGGTCTCTATTTTTGCATCCCATTTTTGTGAAATTTTGCACAAAATACCTTTTATTGTGCATTTATTTGTGTTGCCCCATACAAGTCTTTGCATGGCTTTGTATGAATCTCTATGCAAGATCTTGCAACTATCATTTGTTTGAATCCTATTCTATTTTTTGGTATTAGCACTTCCTCGTGTGAGGATCCAAGTTCAAAATTGTTGTTCTATGTCTTTGCTTGCCTTTGTGTACTTTCTTTTGTAGTTCTCAAAGAATCTTTGTGTGGGATATTGAGTCAAAACTATCAAATCTAGTCTATTAGAGATATCTATGCTCTAAGTCTAGTATGTTTCCTACAACAGTTTACCTCTTTTCTATCTGTAGACAATCCCAAATAGTGGCATCCTACTTAGCTAATGATTTGTGACCTACAATTAAACTATTCTTATCCTTCAATTATCTTGTTCTTATCCTTTAGTGCTTATTATACTCTATGTCATGATAGTCATAATCTTTGGCTATCCTTCACTTAGACTACTCGTACCTTAGTATATAACATTCATTTCTTTCTTTTTGAGACTACATTCTAGTGTGGTCCTTGTCTAGGTTTTTGCTTCTTTTCCTTGTCTATGACTATGGAAACTAGAAATGGAAATTTTTTTTATCCCCTTAGGCTTAGATGAGGTAGAGATAGGGGTTGTAATTGAGGTAGACATTGCTTCCCAGTTTATACATGGTCTATGTCTAGTTTTTCTAGTGAGGAGTCTTCACAATCTCCTTCACCTATCAGATCACCTTGAGTCCAAAGAATGTTCTCTATAAATCTAAGAAAAACTAGGAACCCCTTATATCAAGAGGATCCAAAAACTAGCAAAGGTCCTACATCTCCAAACAACATAGCTAAATGCTTTTTTGGAGGACTTTTCTAATCAAACCATACTGAAACTGGTCATATTCCTTTAATGGTTGATCATGAACCTAAACATGGTGAAAATAGTAGAAACCAAGAACAAAATAGGAATGATAGATAGAGAGACCCCTTCACTTATGAAGATGAGGAAGAGGTGGAAATATCCCTTGAACATATCAAAAAATGTCGTAACAAAAAGAACTTCCAAAAGGTCATGGAAATCCTACTTAACAAAGAGAAAGAGAAATACTTTCTCAAACTTTCCCAAGAGGGAGCTAAGTTGCCTCATCATTTTAATGTTGAAACCATCATCACACCTAAAGAGGAAACTAAAACTTCCAAACTCCAAAAACAACTAAAAATCATGCAAGGTTGGCTAACTTGAATGATGTGTGATAAAGAGAAACCTACAGAAACATATACTCTAGATGCTCTTTGTCCATTTCTATTTGACAAGAGCATAGAAATTCCTCCTTTTCCAAGAGAAGTTGAGTTACCTAAGTATGATAAATACTTTGGAACTACCAATCCCTAGGATCACTTCCAGGAACTTGGTGCCTTATCTATGGAATTTATGCATAATCAAATATATCTCAGCATTTTTCCAGCTAGCACGGGCAGCAACACCAATACTATTTGCAAAGGGTAGCACCTCATACCTATAATTTTATGGGAAATACATCTATTCCCAAGGATTCTAGGTGGTTAGTCTATGGATTGGTTTTTACACTTGGCTCTTGGTATCAAAGAATTTGATGAGATTGCCAACTTATTTGTCCAACAATATTCTCACAACATTCAATACCTAGTTAACATATGAGACTTTTGTAATCTTAAATAGAGATTTGGAGAACCTTTCCTCACATTCCTTTTGAGATAAAGACAAATTTAAACCAAATATTCATGCAAGATTCCTAAAATAGAAAAGGTTGACATCTTCACTGATAATCTCCTACCTGATTTTGCATATAGGGTCCAACTTCAAGGTCCATGCTCCTTCGATGACATGGTCACACAAGCTATTTGCATAAAGGAATTCATGGTCAAAAAGGCTGAACTTACTCTTCAAAAGGACACAAAACAAGGATCCATCTCTAGTTATGAAAAATCTAAGCATGTGAACAAAAATTGAGAGGTTGTACATGATGGTGTTGTTGACAACATTACTCCTAAACCTGCTAAGGCAACATTTAATCTCACAAACAATCTCAAAGCAACCAAGAATGTTGAGAAATATCCTCCTAATCATAAGACATCTAGAAACAAACTAAGGAACTCATGGGCTACATGCCCTAAATGAGATTTTACACCTCTTGGTGAACCTTAGGATGTGGTTTACAAGACCTTGTTGCAAAAATAAACTCATCTCTACATTGGATAACTCCCATCCTTATGATCCACAACCTTGACCACCATGGTGGAATGAAACCACATTTTGTAGATATCACCAAAACATGGGTCACAAAATTAGCAACTGCATTAACTTACGTCACACAAGTCTAAGACTTAATTGATGATGGTGACATAGTTTTGGATGGACATAATAAGAACTTAGATCACAAGGCTTTCAAGGAGTCATTCCCACCTTACGAAAAAGGAGAGAGTTCAAAACAAAAACCTAATAACAAGGTCAACTATACATAGTATACTGATGACAATGTGATTAAAATGGTTGAACCTATGGATTTTGAATACTTTGACATTATTACCATCAAGGGCAAAAAAGATAACACAAAATCTAAGACACAACTTGTCTTAAGGGGTCTTGCTTCAAACACATCTGACTACGAACCATCACAATCTTGAGCTAACATTGTTATGCATTCTCATGCTAAGTTGGTTCTTAAATGCCTTGCACCTTCTAATTTTGAACTAGAACAGCACAAAGATAAAACCCTTGCTGGTTCGTTTGGAAAATGTGCAAAACTTGTGACAAATTTTGTAGCTAATAGCTATAGTATTCTTAATCAATTAAAATGAACTAATGCTCAAATCACAATCTTTGAGCTACTCAAAATCTTGCCTGCTTATAGGAAAATTCTTGATAAAGCCCTAACTAAGGCAAATGTCCCTCAAGATCTTGATCTTGAATATTTCCAATCTATGGTCGGTCATCTAACCTCACCTTACTATATGTCCCTTTTTGAGGAGAATGACAATTCATTGAGTGACCCATACAATCAACCTCTACACATTGAGGTTATGATACATTAGAAACATGTTTTTCAGGTGCTCATCAATAATGGAGTTAGTTTGAACATTGTCTCTATTGCTCTGCTAAGAAAATTAGACTATTATGAAGAGTATATTGATCCTCGTCACGAGATCACTATCAAAGTGTATGATGAAGCTGAGAAAAAGTCTCTAGGCCCTATAGAAAGGGATGTCACTTTTTAGGTCCTTGACATTCACTTAACTTACAATATTCTTCTAGGAAGACCATAGATACATGAGATGCATGCTATGCCATCCACTTATCATCAATGTGTAAAATTTTCATTTCATGGCTCCAAAGTTACTATCCCTACAAGTACTAGCTATACCTATAACATGCTAAAAGTTGTTGAGAACTTTGTACCTACTAATAGAGAGTTTTTTGGTTATCATGATAAAAAATTGAAGCAAATTGAGCAATCACTCTAGCTAAATGAAACTGGAATGGGTGAATATCACATAGAACCAATGCTATCATTAACATCTCTTCCTCAGTCTTCCTATCATTATGGGAGACCATCTGAAGTGAAGAGGCCATTTGTGTTGACACCTCAAACCAAGTATAATGGTACTTTTGACAAGGCTATAGTCCCCTTAGAGAATGAAAGTAAAAACATAGCCATTGTCACGTGGCTTTACAAAGAGGAGACTCTAGCTGACCTCACTAAATAGACTCATGAGATCACTCTTGAGAAATATGGTTATGGTATTAGACTAATGAAACACTTTATAAGGGAACTATTTATATTAGATGAATTAACAATAGTCTAATTTATCTTGTCAAAGCAATAGCTTGAAGGAATAGGGATACATTTTGTCTAGGCTTCAAGAAGATTCCGTTCCATCTAGGGATTAACAAATTCATACTTGAATTTGAAAATTCATCTAGAAATGAGTCATAAGCTGAGTCTGATGATTAGGAAGATAATGTTGATGATGAGGATCCCTATCCTTATCCTATTCCTCACAATCTAGCTAAATTCTTTACTAAACTCGATGACTTTGTCCCACATGTCAACACTATGGATGATACTAGTGATTCTTTTGAAGATACTACTAATTCACATCATACTCAACCTAAATAGGGAGAATCTAGTCATGCTTTACACATTGAGTATCTTTGCAAAATTCTAGATGATGAGGAAGAGTATGTCCCTATCAATGTTGGGGAATTCTACACTTTATCACCATGTAGCACTGACTCTAAGGAATATAAATTTGACTCTCTATTAGAAGAAACTATAGACAAAGACATAGATCAAGTTCATGTCTATGAAAACTTTCTTGAAGTAAGTGAAACATATAGGGTTAGGTTGAACGAGTCTACTCCAACTAGTGTTTTCCAATCTTCAATCAATGACATTAGTGCTCCAAGGCATTCGAACACACTTGTGGACAAAGCCACTCTAGGTCTCGAATTGCTTACCCAATCATTTGATGATTACACTACAAATGCAATCAAACCCACCATTACTCTTTCACTCACATATCCTAAGCTTATAAACTAGAATTCCAATGTATCTAGTGAAGTCCCACATTCCAGAATGACTATGCTCTTGCCTGATACTTCAACATTATTGAGCCAATAAATTTTTTCCACTAGTGAACAAAGTGTCAACATGACTGAAGCTAATATCAAATATCATAGTTATACAATCAAAAAGAAAAAAAATAGAGGTTTGATGGTGAAGATCACATTATGGAAGTGTTAGAACCTAAAAAAAGTAAAAATAAAAGATGTATCCAAGGGTGAAACCTCTCTAAGGAACCTACAAATGAGATATTTGATGCACTTCCTAGCCATTTTAAGGAAAGATCATCAATTTTGATAGAACCAACACAACCAATCAGCTTGGGAATAGAAGAACATCCTCATATGATACATCTAGCACAATTATTGTCTTTAGAGGAAAAGGATGAATTCATTGCTTTCTTCCAAGAGAAAAAGATAAAATTTGAGTGGACATATTCAAGCATGCAAGGATTAGATCCTAATCTCATTATGCATCACTTGTCTATCCAAGCATTAAACCAATCAAATAGAAACTTAGGAAAATGCATCCTCATGTTACATTGCTTGTCAAAGTTGAATTGGAGAAGCTTCTAAAAGCTTGTTTCATCCACATTATTGATTATGTTGAATGGATATCTAACACTATTCCAATCCCCAAGCATGACAAATATATTAGAGTTTATATTGACTTCCATAATTTGAACTTAGCATGTCCTAAGGATTATTCTCCACTTCCTAACATCAAGATGATAATGGACATGATAGAAAGATAAGAGATGTGCTCACTCATGGACAGATTATTTGGTTATAATTAGATCAAAATTGCACCAGAAGATTAGGCAAAGATATCTTTTACTTGTGCATGGGGAACCTTCTATTGGAACATGATGCCATTTGGCTTGAAAAATTCTAATACTACATATCAAAGAGCAATAACTATAATTTTCCATGACATGATGCATAAGACCATGGAGGATTATGTTGATGATACCTTGGTCAAAAGTGCAAAATGCAACACTCACCTTCAAGATTTGGGACCTATCCTAGATCACATGGAAAAATTTAGTCCAAGGCTTAATCCCAAGAAATGTGCATTTGGCATCACATTAGGAAAACTACTAGGATACATTATGTCTAGAAAAGGAATTGAGCTGGATCTAGAGAAAGTTCAAGCAATAATGGATATGCATTCACCCCATAATATCAATCAGATGATGGGTTTATAGGGAAGACCTCAATCTATTCCTAGATTCATCTCAAAGTTGGCAGATAGATCACAACCTTTTACCAAGACTCTACATAAAGGCATGAAATATAATTGGAGTAAGGATTGTGAGCAAAGCTTGACATAGATAACACAATATCTTGCTAATCCATTGATCTTGATGCCTCCTATCTGTGGGAAGCCTCTGATTTTGTACATCTCAGCAATAGAGACATCTTTGGGTATCTTACTAGCTCAAGAAGACAACAATAACAAGGAGAGAGCTATCTTCTATCTAAGTTGCATGATCATCTTCTATGAGATGAATTATAGTATCATTGAGAAAGCTTTCTTGGTAGTTTTCTTTGCTTCTCAAAAGTTGAGACACTACATGACTGGTGGCTAAAATTGATCCATTGAAATACTTACTCATCAAGGTAGTTCTAAGAGGGAGTTTGGCTAAGTAGGTTATGATACTAAGAAAATTTGACATCCAATATGTTGAACAAAAGGCTATCAAGGGACAAGCAATTTTTGATCAGCTAGCAAATGCACTAATGTAGAGTCTTGTCCCATTGAACATTGATATTTTGGATGAATCAATTCTAACACTCACACACCAAACTTGGGTGATGTTCTTTGATCATTCCTTTACATAGCAAGGATCTAGTGTTGGGTTACTATTCAAAACACCATATAGATATTCATTGCCTAAGGCATACAAGATTATGTTTCCTTGTACCAACAACATTATAGAATATGAGGCTCTTATTAATGGCATGAAGATTGCAACTGAATGGTGAGTGGATCAATTGAACATTTTTGGGGACTCTTAGCTCATAATCAACTAGGTCAATGATGTATATCAGACAAAAGATGAGAAATTGATCCCTTATAAATATATGGTTGATGACATGAAGAGATACTTTTCTCATATCACTTTCCAACAAATTCCTTGAGCAAACAACAAAGTGTTTGATGCCATTTCTACTCTAGCTTCATTGCTATAGATGCTAGAGAATGATGTTCAACATGATTTCTTGGTGGAAGCATTACTCTACCCTGCCTATGATACCATTGAATCTAGGATGATATGTTCTATTGTAGGAAAAGATTCATCCCGCTACCACCACATATACTCCTATCTATGTGACCAAACCATTTTGGATGGTCTGTCTCAAAATGAAAAATGTCACCTTATCCATAATGCTTCATGGTATGTCATTATTGTTGATGACATGTTTAGGAGAGGTCTCAATGGAACACTCCTTAGGTGTCTAGAATCCAAAGAGTCCAAATGTGCATTAATCAATGTCTATGAGGGCATTTGCAGGTCTCACTCAAACATCTTGATACTAGCGCATAAACTTATTAGAGTTGGTTACTATTGGTCAAATATGGAGCAAGAGGCAATTAAATATGCCAAGTCCTACAAATAGTTCCATCTCCATGGGAATCCGATTCATGCTCTAGTGAGGGAGATAATTCAATCTATCAAACTATGGATATTTCAACAATGGGCTTTTTATCTCATGGGTTAGATTCACCCATCTTCTTCTAATGGACATAAGTTCATTATTATAGCTATAGACTACTTCACAAAGTGGGTCAAGGTAGTACCTCTCTCAATAGAAAATGGCAAGATTGTAGCTCTATTTTTCACAAACTACAATATATGTATGTATGGTGTACTTTCCTCCATTATTACTGACAATGGAGGAAAGTTTAAAAACAAGGACCTTGATGAGCTATGTAAAAAGTTTAGAATCATGCAACATTGGTCTTATATCTATTACCCCTAGGGTAATGGCCAAGCAAAGGCATCCAACAAGGTGATCCATAAGATCTTGCATTGCATAGTTAGTAAATCTAGAAGGGATTGGTACCTACAAATTAATCCTAATTTATGGTCATATAAAACAAGTATCAAAACTCCAATGGGTACAATGCCCTTTGCCTTGGTCTATGGAGCAGATGACATCCTTCCAATTGAGGTTGAGTTTCCTACCTTAAAAATCTCCATGAAGGGCCTCATTATTGATGATGACTATAGAATATCTCAACTTGAAGAGCTAGAATTGTTAGATGAATGTCAACAATTGGTGTGTGATCATCTTTGAGCTTATCAGTAGTTTATGTCCAAAAGTTGCAATAAGAAATTCAAGCAATGTGACTTCTAGCTGAGTGATCTCATTTTGAGAGAAAATCCTAAGAATCAGCAACAACAAGTCCAAAAAGGGAAGTTTGAACTCAACTAGCTTAGTCCTTACACAGTCACTGCAATGTATAGATCTGGTGCTTACCAACTTTCTATAGCTAAGGGAAAGGTGCTCAAGGAGCCTATTAATACTCCAACTCTCTGTATATATCTAAATGTCTTGGAAAAAATCTAAAAATTACAAAATGTCTTGAAAAAAAATCATTACCATGGTGAAAACTGAGCAATAGGTTCCTTGGTAATACCAAAAAAAAAAGAAAAAAGAGGATAATTCAAAAAAATTGAAATACTCAAAAAGTGCCATTAATGAAAACCTGTCAAATAGGCATCATGGTAGCAAAAAATGAATATTTGCCAAGAAGGTGAAAACCTGGTAAATAGGAACCTCTTGTTCGCAATGCTACATCTTGTAGTGCATCTTTTGGCTTTCTATACAGTTGCTTTCCTACTTTTACTTCCTACTTTTGTTTCCTATTTCACTCATGTACCCTTGGATTAAATTTTTTCATAACTCGGGGGCAACACCCTATAGTGTCATAGGATCTATTTTTCCATAGTCACTAGTTGTTCCAACTACGTCTACCTATTATTGTGAATGTCACTCTTTTTGGAGATTCTTGTCATAGAATTGTTGGATGCAATTGTTCAATCGTGTGTTGTCTTTGATGTTACACAAATGTCATATTAGTTATTAGATAGAGTCTACCGAGCTCAGTTGCTCGGCAAAGCAATTTATAGAGTCTACCAAGCTCACTTGAGCATCAAAAATTTTTGTGGCAGAAGTCAATTTCTACCAAGCTCATAAGGTTAGTGAGAGAAAGTTAGTGTTTACCTAGTTCACTTGATCTCCAAAGGATTTTTAAAAGTTCACACTGTTTATCAAGCTTCATTTGGTTAACACTGGAAATCATTTTTGAAGTAGTTTTACTAAGCAGGGTCAGCCAATGAAGGATTTAATTGTTTTGGAAACTAAAGTACAATTGTTTCATGTAATGAATGTAGCTGACTGATGTAATGATTATTGGTAATTATAACTTGTAAATGAGCTGATTGGATAATTTGTATGGTATAAATAAAGGGTCAAGTTGTGAATTCAAACGTATGATGAATGAATGAGCGAGCATGCAAGTATATTGAGGAAGGTGTGAATGAATTTTGAATAAGTATCAGATATCCTTAAGGAACAAAAAAGGTGTAGTCAATTAGTGAGGATCTAGTGAAGTAGAACAAAGATTTTTAATAGTAAATTTTAGTTGCATTTCATTCAGGTCACTTCATTGTTACTTTTCATCATTGTAGTAGTGATTTCCTAAATCTCTTAACAAAGATGGTTTAATGACCATTTTGTAAATCCTCTAACAAAGTGGATAGTTATATTGAATTGTTCTAAAGTCCTCTAGCAAGGCCACACCTAGCAGGGTGTTTAAATCCTTTAACAGGGTCACACCTAACAATGTGTTTTGTAAACTTCAACAGGGTTGGCTCCTAAAAGGGCTCACTTCAGAAGAGTTAAAATTAGTAGCTAGTTACTTGGTGGTTTTTCCCATATTGAGTTTCCACATTAAATCCAGTGTCTCTTGTGTTGATGTTATGCATGCATGTTAAATCTTTTGTGAATTCTTAATAAGTTCACATACATCTACCGAGTTACAAAATTTTTCTATGTGGCTACTGAGTGATAGCAATAACTAAGTTTATAAGACATCTAAGGGATCTATGGATTTTTTTTGCGGTAACTAATTCCCCCCCCCATCTCAGTTACTCCATCTATATTTCCAACAATTTGTATTAGAGCTTTTGGTGCTTGTAGGAAATATTTTAAGGATCTAAGATAAAGATCAAGATGTCTTATAATAAGGAAATTACAAGGCTTAACAGGGATAACTTTTTAGCATGGCAAGGTCTCATGAGACTCCATCTGGTTTCCATTGGAGATACATGATTAAAATATCTTGATGAAGCAGATGTAACTCCTTCTGGTGCACTATTTTTCAATGATATTGCTAAGAAGAAGACTCATAACACCATGATGATAGAAATTGCATCTGACCTAAGCTATGAAGAATTTGATGATGTCAAGAACTACAAAATATGGAACAAACTAAAAGATATCTATGGAGGTGATGATAATGTGAGAAGAGCCAAAGTAGGAAGTCTAAGATGACAATTTGATCAGATGAGGATGAAAGAGGATAAGAACATTACTAAATATATTGAAAGAGTCAAAGTAGTTGTAAGTGCAATCAAGGCTTCTAGAGGAGACATTGAAGAGGAAGCAATTGTAAGTAAAGTTCTTAGAACATTACTTCCCATTTATACAATTAGAATTTTAGAAATTTAAGAAAGAAGATGTGAAGCAAATCATAAGATAAATTTAGAAGCAATAGTAGGAATATTGACTGCATTTGAGCTAGATAACTATAACAACTATGTTCTAGCTTCCAAGAACATTGAATCAACATTTGAAGCTTTCACTCAAAGAAAAGGGCAAGAAGATAAAGTAATCTTAGTTAAAAATTGAAGAAGAATCAAAACAAAATTCTCATAGTGATCGTGAGGTGTTTGAAGCTCTACTAGCAAGGATATATTCTAGTGGCAAAGGGAAATACAAAGGTAAATTTCCTCTGATCTTTTTTTCATGTGAGGAAATTGAACATATTGCTGCTAGGTGCCCAAACAAGACAAATAAATATGAGAAGAAAGGTCACAAGTGCAATGGCAAGAAATATTTCAAATCATTCAAGGACAAAGGTAAGAAAACATATTTCATGGCTAAGGATTCTAATGATTCTAATGATGGTGAAGATGAAATTGTTTACATTGCTATGAAAGATGAATCTAATAATGATGAGGAAATAAAATGACACTTATCTCTCATGTGAGAAAAAATGATACATGGATCATAGATAGTGGTTGCTCTCATCATATGACTGGTGACAAAACAAAGTTTCAACAATTTGAAGATTATGATGGTGGTAGTGTGAGGTTTGGTAATAATGAACCTTTTTGCATAAGAGAAAGAAGAAGGATCTCACTAACCAAAGAAATTGTATGTGATAATTCCTATTGGCTTGAAGGTCTAAAACACAATCTATTGAGTGTGGCATGTAACTACTCAATATTGGATTCAAAGTGGAATTCATGCATAGAAAAATGAGACTGTTGAATGACAAAGGAAAGCTGATTGGATCAGGCATACAAATAAAAGGTAACTTGTTATATCTTGAACTTGGTGAATGTTCATGCTTTATTGCTCAAATTGAAGAAATTTGGTTATGGCATAGAAGGTTGTCATGTGAACTTTGATAATCTGGTGAAAATAAGCAAATTCAAGAAAGTAAGAGGCATTCCTAGTATAAAGAAACCTGATGTTGGTCTATGCAAGAATTTTTAGATTGGTAAGATGAGAAAGAATAACTTTAAAAGTAAGAACTATTAGTCTAAAGAAGTTTTGAAAATTGTGCATACTGATTTGTGTGGACCTATTAGAATTGAAAGCTATAATAGAGAAACGTTCTTCATTCTTTTTGTTGATAATTACTCAAGAATGGTGAGAGAGAAATTAGAAGCATTTGAGAAGTTCATATGGTATTTGGCTAGATTAGAGAAGGAAATAGGGAAAAGACTAAAATGCTTGAGGTTAGATAAAGGTGGTGAATTCATCTCCTATGAGTACAATAACTTTTGCATTGAAAGAGGAATCAAAAGATAGGCATCAACCCCTATAACTCTCAAGAAAAATAGTATAGCTAAAAGGAGGAATAGATCTATCATGGATTGTGTAAGAACCTTAACAATTGAAAAGAACATTGCTATCAAATACTAGAAGGAAGCTATTAGAATTGTAGTTCATACTTTGAACTAAGTATAGCTAAAGAAGGACTCATTCAAAACCCTCTATGAGTTATGGTATGGTTATAAACCCAATGTAAGTTACCTAAAAGTATTTCTAAGTAAATGTTATATTCTAAAAGAATCTAAAAAAGGTAAATTTTATGTGAAGGGTGATGAAGGAATATTTTTGGGATATTCTTGCAAGAGTAAAGCCTATAGATGTTTGAACTTTTCTACTCACAAAGTCATAGGAAGTGCACATGTGAAAGTTAATCAGTTTGTCAAAAGGACTGAAAAAAAAAGAAAAGGGAACTAGAAGATTATAGGAGATTTGTTTTCATTGAACCTGATATAGTGCCAGATACATCTATCAATTAGGAAACTTCTACTCTTGAGTCTTCAGTCACCAAGTTGCAAGAAGTTCAAACCGAGCTATAGGAACTCAAGTCACATTTAGATGCTACCATGCCAATGCTAACTAATTCTGAAGGACCAGAGCAATAGAAACAATACCTAGAACCTGAAGTTGAAATACAAGAGGATGACAATGCAATTCATTCAAAAGGCAAGGACCCTGTATTAGCCAAGTATGTCAAAAGACATCATGCCCCAGATTAGATCGTTAGAGACAAATTTGAAGGTACTATGACAAGAAGCAAGCTAAAAATTACTTGTTTACTTATTGATTTTGAACCTAGAAATGTCAAAGATTCATTAGAAAACAAAAGTTGGATTGAGGCTATGAATGAAGAGATAGAGTAAATAGAGAAAAACAAAACATGGACTCTTGTAACTAGGCCTAAAGATAAAAATGTGATTGGAACTAAGTGGGTATTCAGAAATAAGTTGAATGAAGATGGTAAGGTGTTAAGGAACAAGGCTAGACTAGTATGTAAAGGATATTCTCAAGAAGAAGGAAGAGACTATGGAGAGACTTTTGCTCCTGTTGCAAGATTGGAAGGTGTCAGGACCTTACTTGCATATGCTACATACAAAGGTTTATCAAATGGATGTCAAATCTACATTTCTCAATGGAATATTGGATGAAAAAGTATAAATTGAACAACTTGAATGTTTTTTTGATCCAGACAAGAAGGACATGATTTGAAAATTAGACAAAGCATTGTATGGTTTGAAACAAGCTTTTAGAGCATGATATGAAAGATTGCATAACTATCTTATTCAGATTGGTTTTTAGAGAACTAATGATAACAATAGGTTGTATATCAAGGAAGGATTAGATAACAAGATTGTTTTGGCAGAAATATTTTTGGATGATACTTTGTTTATAGAAAATGATGATCTATGCAAAGAATTTTCAGAGAAAATGAACAAGGAATTTGAGATGTCAATGTTTGGTAAGATTAAATTCTTTTTTGATCTTCAAATTTATTAAAGTAAGAATAGTATCGATATCACTCAATCTAAATACATCAAGCAGATACTCAAAAAGTTTGGGATAGAGGATTGTAAACTAGTTGGAGCCCATATGTGCACTGGACTAAAGCTTACCAAGGATGATTAATCAAAGGAGGTAGATCAAACATTATATAGATCAATGATTGGAAAATTACAGTATGTAGTTCATACAAGGCCAAATTATGTAGTTCATACAAGGCCAAAAATTGCACTTGCAGTAGGTATAGTTGCAAGATTTTTAGCAAAACCAAGAGAAAATCACATGATGGAAATCAAAAGGATCATGAGATACTTGAAAGGCACTAAATATTATGGATTATGGTACAAATTTGGAGGTAATCTAGATTTGAAAGTGTTTACTAATGCTAATTGGGCAACAAACATTGATGAAAAAAAGAGTACAAGTGGAGGTGAATTCTTTCTTGGGAAAAGGTTGGTTTCTTGGACAAGTAAAAAGCAAAATTGTACATCCCAATCTACAACAGAAGTATACTATGTTGCAGCAGTAGTGAACTATTCAAATGTTGTTTGGTTGAAATAGTTAATTGAAGGTATGAAGGTAGAAATCAAAGAACCTATTGTTATGTTCTATGACAATAAAAGTGCAATCAACATATCTAAAAATCTAGTGATGCATTCAAAAACCAAGCACATTGCAATAAAATATCACTTTGTTAGAGAATTGGTGCAAGATAAGGAGATCGGATTGGAATATGTCCATACAAAATAACAAATTGCTCACATATTCACCAAGTCATTACCTAAAGATGCATTCTTGTCTCTAAGAGGTAAGCTAGGGTCATTCCCTTATCTAAAGCTCACTAGAATGAAGTTTTAGTGATGCATCAATAGGTATCAAGTTGAAGATCTATCACTTGATGCAACATAGTTATGGAAACATTGCATATGCATCAGTATTTAAAGTACATTGTTACTCATTTGGCTTGTGTTGTCTTTGGCATGTGTTGTCAAAGAGGGAGAGTATATTGTCATATTATTTTAAAAATTGAGTTTTTTTGTGAAGAGTTTGTAATTCCTTCACAGAGGGAGATTACTATATTTGAGAAGTTTGTGACATAAAATCTAAGAGGGAGAAATATTTTATCAGAAGTAGACTTGTTTTCAAATTTCATCTACTATGACAAGTTGTGTTATCATCAATTCCAAAGAGGGAGATTGTTGGATACAATTGTTCAATTGTGCGGTATCTTTGATGTTACACAAATGTCATATTAGTTATTAGATAGAGTCTACCGAGCTTAATTGGTTAGCAAAGAAATTTATAGAGTCTACCAAGCTCACTCAAGCGTCAAAGATTTTTGTGACAGAAGTTAGTTTCTACAGAGCTCACAAGGTTAACAAAGGAAAGTCAATGTTTACCAAGTTCACTTGGTCTCCAAAGGATTTTGTAGAGTTCACAGTGTTTATCAAGCTTCAGTTGGTTGACACTAGAAATCATTTCTAAAGCAGTGTTTACCAAGCAAGGTTAGCCACTGAAGGATTTCATTGTTTTGTGAAATAAAGTACAATTATTAATGTAATGAATGTAGCCAACTAATGTAATGATTATTGGTAATTGAAACTTGTAAATGAGTTGACTAGATAATTTGTATGGTATAAATAAAAGGTCAAGTTGTGAATTCAAAATTATGATGAATGAATGAGCGAGCATGCAAGTATATTGACGAAGGTATGAGAAAATTTTGAAGAAGGATCGGATATCCTTGAAGAATAACAAAAGTGTATTCAATCAGTGAGGATCTAGTGAAGTAGAATAGAGATCTGTAACAACAAAGTTCAATTACATCTCATTCAAGTTACTTCATTATTACGTTTCATCATTGTAGTAGTGATTTCCTAAATCTTGTAATAGAATTGTTTTAATACCCATTTTTTAAATCGTCTAACAAGGTGGATAGTTCTATTTAATTATTCTGAAGTCCTCTAACAAGGTCACTCCTAGCAAGGTTTTTAAATCATCTAATAGGGTCACACCTAATAGTGTGTTTTGTAACCTTTAACATGGGTGGCTCCTAATAGGGCTCACTTTAGAAGAGTGAAAATTAGTAGCTAGTTACTTGGTGGTCTTTTCCATATTAAGTTTCCACATTAAATCTCGTGTCTCTTGTGTTGATGTTTGTTGGAATTATAGATGGAGTAACTGAGGGTGGGTAGGGGGGTGAATTAGTTACTCAAAAAAACAATTCAAATAATCCCTTAGATGTCTTTAATACTTATTTACTACTGATACTTGGTAAACAATACATGAATACTGTAATTCGATAGATCAACTAGTTACTGATAGTCTAGTATTCATGGTTATTAATATGCATGCAAAAGTTAAATAAAATGAACACAAGAGACACCAAATTTTACATGGAAACCCAATATGAGAAAAACCACCAAGTAACTAGTCACCAATTTTTCACTCTTCTAAAGTGAGTCCTATTAGGAGCCAACCCTATTAAAGGTTACAATACACACTATTAGGTGTGATCCTATTAGAGGTTTTAATCACCCTATTAGGAGTGGCCTTGCTAGAGGTCTTTAGAACAATTCAACTAAACTATCACCTTGTTAGAGGATTTACAAATGGATGTTAAACCAACTCTGTTAAGAGTTTTGAAATCATTGCTAAAATGGTTAGAAAGCAAGAATGAATTGACCTAAACAAGATGCAACTGAATTTGCTAACTACAAGTCTCTATTTAGCATCATTAGATCCTCCTTGATCAAATGTGGCTCTATTGCTCCTTAATGATCTATGATCATCCTTCAAATTTGCTTCCACAATAATCAATTTTCATATCACATTAATTCCACACACTTCCACTTTATAACTTAACCTGTTACTTATACCATTTAGACTATCAAGTCAGCCCATTTACATGTTACATTTACCAATAAACCATACATCAGTTGGCTATAGATATTAGTCTTAAAAAAAAAATGTTATTTCATAAAACAATAAAATCCTTTACTGCTAACCCTGCTCGGTAAATACAACTTCTGAAAATTTCTTGAGTTAACCTTCTTGACTTGGTTAATATTGCAATATCTATAAAATCTTTTGGCTGCCGAGTTTACTCGATATGAATTGAATTCTTTCATGAGAGCTTGGTAAGAACTGCTTTTGCCACATTCTCTTTGATGATCGAGTGAGCTTGGTAAGAACTATTTCTGCCACATTTCTTTTGATGATCGAGTGAGCTCAGTAGATTCTATCGTTTTGCGTCGCTGACCATCTAAGCTTGGTAGACACTGTCATTTGCCTTGTTGACCCTCTGAGCTCAATAGACACTATCCTTTATCTTGATAACCTTTTGATCTCAGTAGACACTATCTAATGACTGATATGACATTTGTGTGACATTAAAGATAACACAAAATTTGAACAATTGTGTCCAACAATCTCCCTATTTGGCATTGATGGCAACACAACATGTCATAGCAGAGTGAAATTTGAAAATAAGTCTTTTACTGCTAGAATACTTCACTTTCTTCTTCAAATAAAGCAAACTCCCTCTTTCATAATAATCTCTCCCTCTTGCACAAACTCTTATTCTTTTTGAAATTTCAGAAAGGTATGACAATATATTCTCTCTCTTTGACAACACATGCTAAAGACACCTAATTTTTTTTTGAATAGCATTGTACCTGATGTACTAATTCATATGCAATGTATTTATTGGTTTGCTACATCAACTGATAGATCTTCAATTCTATTTCATTTGATGCATCACTAGAACTATATTCTAGTGAGCTTTAGATAGGGGAATGACCCCTAACTTACCTCTTAGATAAAGAATGCATCGTTAGGTAAAGGCTTTGTGAATAAGTTAGCAATTTGTTCCTTTGTATGGACATATTCCAATCTTATTTCCTTTTCTTAGACCAATTCTCTAACAAAGGGATACTTTATGGCAATATGCTTAGTTTTTGAATGCATTACTGGATTGTTGGAGATGTTAATTGCATTTGTGTTATCACAAAACA